>JAOWBW010001355.1:120238-332643 GCA_026119855.1 Campanula takesimana | reverse complement strand
CCCTGACGGATTTTAGTGTGACGTAAGTGATATCATAGCCGGCGAGCATGAAGTACCATTTGGCTATTCTTGTTGACATGAAAGGCTTCTCGAAGATGTAGCGGAGTGGGTCCACCTTTGCGCTACTAGCTTGATCGGAAAAGCTTCCATATAGTGTTTGAGCTTTTGAGTGACCCAAACAATGCTGCACATGATTCTCTAAGACAGAGTAGTTCTTTTCGCCTCCTTGGAATCGGCGATGACAAAATAAATGGCGTTCTCCTTTGGGGGACTCTCGTTGCTCTTATGCTAACATAGCCCCAGGGCTTCATCATGACAGTGAGATAGAGCAACAGAGGTTCTCCTTGTGCGGCGGAACTAGAACAGGAGGGCACGTCAAGTAATGCTTCACTTGGTTCGAAGGCTTCTTGGCACGCGTCGGTCCATTCTAGAGCACCATTCTTCTTGAGTAGCTTGAAGATTGGCTCGCACATGGAAGTGAGTTGGTGCACAAACCGACTGATGTATTGTAGTCTGCCCATGAAACCTTTAATCTCTTTCTGCGTCTTTAGAGGAGCATGTCATGATTGCCTTGATTTTGGAGGGGTCTACTTCAATTCCCCTTTCAGTGACCATATAACCAAGAACTTTGCCTCGGATAACCCCGAACGTGCACTTTGCAGGGTTGAGCCTCATCTTGTGTTGACGAAGCCTCGAAGAACTTGCGGAGATCGATTAAATGTTGACCATCGGTCCCTTTGGAGTGAATGATCATGTCGTCTACATAGAACTCGATTTCTTTGGGATCATATCGTGGACAAGTCTGTCACGGCTCTTTGGTAGGAAGCCCCGCATTTCTTAACCCAAATGGCATGACTGTGTAGCAAAAGGTACCCCACGGTGTTGTGAAGGCTGTCTTATGTTGATCTTCTCGGCCATGAGAATCTGATTGTACCCAGCGAACCATCCACGAATGAGCGAACCTCGTAGGCAGCAGTGGAGTCGACTAGCATGTCGATATTAGGGAGTGGAAATCATCCTTTGGGGAAGCTTTGTTTAAATCCCGGAAGTCTACACAAACTCGAACCTTGCCGTTTGCCTTCCTGACTGTCACAATGTTGGCTAACCATGTCGGATACTCGATAACCTTGATGAAACCCACACTGAGAGCTTCTCAATCTCTTCTTGACCTGCAGAGACCATTCTGACTTAAGCATTATATACACATGATATGAACGTTTTAGCATAAAAATGGGGAAAAGCAACTTACCCGGATTTCTCAAAGATGACGGAATTCAAATATTTTTAGCTTCCTACGATCCTATCGAAGATCTAAACACATTTCATAAAATGAGAAATAAGAAAAAATGAGAGGAAGAGGAAGAAAATGAAGAGAGAAGGAAGAAAGAAACCTTACCCTTTTCTTGAGCTATGGAGAGAGAGAGAGAGAGAAAAGTGTGCTGGGAAATGAGAGGAAGAGTGAGGGAGAAGAGGAGGAGTAGGGAGGGAGTAGTTAAAAATAATTTTGAAAACTTACACTTAGGCCCCCTCCTCACTTAGCTAGCACAAATAAACCCTATCACCCTTCTACCCAATTAACACAATATCACCCAAATAATGCTAGACACAAATTAATATTATGAGATATAAAATACGCACATAAATAATTAAATATTTATCAATAAATAAATAAATAATTTATCATCAATAAAATAGAGACGGTTTTCGGGTCGTGATATTCACTCCCCTTAAAAGAAAATTCGACCCGAATTTTAACGAGACTTACCCGAAACAAAAAGCCACGGATATCTACGCTCCATCCCTCTCGAAGTTCCCAAGTCGATTCCTCAACATTATGATTCCTCCAAAGAAACCTAACCAACGGAATGCTTTTGTTCCTCAACTCTGGACTGGAATCAAGAATCCGAACCGGTCGTCCTCGTAAGTCATGTCGGGCTCTATATCCTCCGGTACCCTCGGTAAAAACGTGAGATGGATCATGAACATACTTCCGAAGCATAGAAACATGAAAAACATTTTGTAGCCGGTCCAAAGATGGTGGTAACGCAAGTCGATACGCAAGAAGTCCCACTTTTCCCAGAATCTCAAACGGACCTATAAACCTCGGAGCCAATTTGCCTTTCTTCCCGAACCTTCGAATACCCACCTTCGGAGATACTTTCAAGAACACAAAATCACCGGTCTGAAAACTAAGATCTCGCCTTCGGTTATTGCATAGCTCTTATGTCGACTCTGGGCTGTTTTCAATCGATCCCGGATAACCCTAACTTTCTCAACTGAATCCTGAAGCAAATCAATACCCACGATCTTCGCTTCACCGACCTCATCCCAACAGATAGGCGATCTACATTTCTCCCATATAAGGCCTCATAAGGTGCCATCTCGATACTAGCCTGATAACTGTTGTTGTAAGAAAATTCCACTAACGGTAAATGTCTATCCCAAGAATCGGAAAAGTCTATCGAACAAGCTCGCAACATATCCTCCAAAATCTGGATGGTCCTCTCGGATTGACCGTCGGTCTGAGGGGGAAAATCTGTACTGAATCGCATATCTGTACCCAAAGCTTCCTGAAACGCCTCCAGAATCGAGAAGTAAACCTCGGGTCTCGATCTGACACAATGCTAAGAAACCCCATGCAATCTCACAATCTCATCAATGTAAGGGTCGCAAGCTTTTCATCGAGTACCTAATGTCAATAGGCAAGAAATGTGCACTCTTGGTCAGTCTATCCACGATACCCAAACACTGTCATACTTCCTACGGGTACGAGGTAGTACCGTAACGAAATCCATAGTCACATGCTCCCATTTCCACTCCGGAATCTCTAACGGCTGAGAGTAGTCCCACGGGTCTCTGATGCTCGGCTTTGACATGCTGACAAAGTTAAACATTTCGAAACATACTCGGCTATTTCTCCTCTTCATGTTGTTCCACCAAAAGTGTTGTTTCAAATTTGATACATCTCCGTACTACCCGATGAATAGTATATCTCGATTTGTGACCCTCATCTAAAACTTGCCTCTTTATTCCACCAACATCGGTTACGCACAAACGACACGGAAAGTCAACACCCCATTCGAACTCACAGAAAAATCCTCGAAGTTATTTTCCTTCATTTTACCCATTACTTTCACTAACTCGGGATCCTCTTTTTGAACTTCCTTTATCCTCTGAATTAGGGTCGGAGATACCCTAATATTCGCAAAAATAGCCCATGTCTCGATTCACGAGGACACCAATCTCGAACATCCTCAAGCATTTTCCACTCTCGAACCATCATCGAGGCCACATAAGACTTCTACTAATCGCATCGGCCACCACATTCGCCTTCCCCGGATGATAAGAAATCATACAATCATAGTCCTTCAAAAGTCCATCCATCGACGCTGTCTGTTATTAAGTTCCTTCTGCGAGAAAAGATATTTTTAAACTCTTGTGATCCGTGAAAATCTCGAACTTCGCTCCATATAGGTAATGCTTCCACTTATGTAACGCAAAGACTATCGCAGCCAACTCCATATCATGAGTAGGGTAATTCTGTTCACTCGGGCTCAACTTCCTCGAAGCATACGCAATCACTTTCCCATTCTGCATCAAAACACAACCAAACTCTCTTTCGAAGCATCACTGTAAATCACTAAGTCGTGTTCCCATTCGGTAACGCAAGAAATCGTGCAGTAGTCAACCTCTTCTTCAATTCCTCAAAACTGTTTTGACATTTTCACTCCACACAAACGGTACATCCTTCCGGGTCAATTGAGTCATCGGAGTAGCAATCCTCGAAAATCCTTCTATAAACCTTCTGTAATACCGGCTAAACCCAGAAAACTTCTGATCTCGTCGCTGACTCGGGTCTCTTCCAATCCACAATAGATTCAATCTTCGAAGGATCCACAGAAATCCCATCTTAGAAATCACATGACCCAGAAATGACACTTTCTCGAGCCAAAATTCGCATTTACTAAACTTCGCAAACAACTGCTCCCTCGCAAGAATGGTTTAAACGGTTCTCAAATGTTGCTCGTGCTCCTCTCGAGATTTAGAGCGTAGACAAGAATGTCGTCGATGAAGACCACCACGAACGAGTCAAGATAGAAGGATGGAAAACCCGGTTCATCAAATCCATAAACACGGCAGGGCGTTAGTCAACCCAAACGGCATAACCAAAAATCATAATGACCATAACGGGTTCGAAAGGCAGTCTTCGGAACATCTTCCGATCGAATCTTTAACTGATGGTACCCACTCCTCAAATCAAGCTTAGAAAACACCACGGACCCTTGAAGCTGATCAAATAAATCATCGATGTGAGGTAGAGGATACTTGTTCTTCACTGTAACCTGATTCAACTTTCGGTAATCGATACACAATCTCAAAGAACCGTCTTTCTTCCGCACAAACAAAACCGGTGCTCCCTACGGGGAAAACACTAGGGCGGATAAACCCTCGATCAAGCAACTCTTGCAACTGAACCTTTAGTTCCTTCAATTCTGCGGGAGCCAACCTATACGGTGCCTTTGAAATCGGAGCTGTACCCGGCAAAAGGTCTATACAAATTTTATCTCACGATCGGGAGGCATATTATATTCAGAAGAGAAAACATCGGGAAATTCCCTAACTACCAGAACACTTTCCAAATAGGGGATTCTTTCTTAGTATCAAGCACACTGCCAAGTACCCCTCACAACCACGGTGCAATAATTTTCTCGCTTTCACAAAGGAAATGATACGCATTTATCTACCCAAAGTCATAGCAAAAAACAAATTTAGGCACATCAGGGATAGAAAATTTAATGACCTTTCTACGACAGTCACAGAAGCATGAACTTGCTCAACCAATCCATACCCAAAATAACATCAAAGTCCTGAATAGGAAGGACTACCAAGTCCGCACACAAGACATGACCACATATAAGCACATCACAAGCACGAAATACTCTATCGGTCACCAAACATTCTCCCATAGGAGTTGACACCTCTAACACATAGGGCAAAGACTCAGATGTAGCATTTAACAAAGAAGCAAATTGCACAGAAATGTAAGAATGAGATGATCCTGGATCTACTAACGTACGCGCGCTCACATTAGATATAGAAACAATACCTCCAATCACTGAGGGATCATCTGCCTGATGCTGATTCATAGCAAACACTTTTCCTTAGACTTTGGCCTTTCCCGTAGCATCCCTTTTCTAACCCTGTGGAGCCCCAGCTCCTACCCCAGTCGGTTGACCTCTGCCCTAGTGCAATCCCTTGCAAAATGACCCATTTGACCACAATTGGTACACCTTCCCTGTTTCTTCCAACACCGGTCCTCTGAATGTCCTTCCTTTTGGCAATAGGAACAAAGTCTCCTTTTTGGTTCCCTTGGTTCCCGGAAGTAGTACCCGGGTTCCTTGGGATCGGTTGCCCTCGGAACTGAGATTGTCCCCCAAAGTTACCTCGTTATCAATCTTTGGTTGTGACTTGCTCTGCGCTCCTTGCTTACTCTCGGGTTAGCTACCTCGGTCTTCCTCTTTGTTCCCCAATATCTTGCTCGATAAGGTAGGCACGGTCTACCGCATCCTGGATGTCACAATCCTCTGGGCTATAAGCTGAGTACGGATAGAAGTCTTCAAACCCCGGATGAATCTCATAGCCTTCTGTTCTTCGGTCCTCACAAGATAGTCACAATATCGGGCTAATTCTGTGAACTTAGCCGAGTACTGAGCTATAGACAACAAACCTTGCTCCAAGTTGAGAAGCTCGATCTCCTTTCGGTTCTGATCTGACACGCCCCAAGTCCCGGGATTCCCTAATAGAACCTCGAACCTGGTGCGAGTAACTAACAAGAAACAAGAAACTACGGAAAACAGAACAATACCTGTTAAAAACAAAACTGACATGACGTATATACTCAAGAGTAGGGAGCTAAGATAGCTCACACGAGTTCTAGACCAAGAAAATTAAACCCAAACAAGGTTTACATACAGCGGAAGACATGCCTAGTAAATAAGCTGGCATCAAGAACTGTCTAGGGACAACAAATACTACCCAATACAAGCCCAGAGTTAATTAATCATACAAGATCGTCCTTACCAAAAATAAAAGGACATAACTTCGAACAAGAATATCCTGCTGAGTAAATTCCCAGCTAAGTCGAGCCTCACTGCGTACTATCCCATGCTTTCCTGGGGGGAAAACAAAATAAACAAATAAGGGGTGAGATAAATCTCAGTAAGCTATTAACATGCAACTATATGTCATGTATCATGCAATACAAGTAGATACTCAACTAAACATATATCAAGTATCATCAAGTAACAAGTATAGGAGAGGCTAAGCCAACCCAACAAGTAATCAAGCTCAAGAAATAATCAGGTAACAAGTAGTCAAGTAGTGTGAGAGGCTAAACCAGCTCACCAAGATGCACATAGGCCTATCACGCATTGTACCTGAATCCTCCTTATTTCTCCCAAGAATACCATTTGTTGTCGATGCTTTTCTAGCTGAGGACAACCAAGAACAAGAACAAGAACTGCTGTGCAGTATATAAGAAGACCTGGTAACCAGTGTCATCCACAATAACAAGATCCACGTGGTGTTCGGGAGGGAGAACAGTATATAAGGAGAACCTGGTATTCAGTGTCATCCACAATAACAAGATCCACATGGTGTTCGGGACGGGAGTTAGCATTCACTTAGGTCATGCTTATTGCTCCAACCAAGGAAGCTATGCCTTTACTATGGCCAGTAGTAAGGGGTCGGGCGGAAATACATAGGGACCGATTGTCACTTAAACCCCAGCTCTCGCGACAAGCGTGACCTATAATTTTCGAACAAGCAAGGAGAACCAGCTGGACTCACACAAGAAGGTACAAGTAGATATTTACTTGAACTAAAGGGAATAGAACTAAGTCCCATAATAGTGGACCAGTCTTTATGCAACATGTAATCATGTTATCATGTGCTCACGAGAATATGCACCATGTAGTTATGTATCATGTGCTCACGGGAATATGCACCATGAACTATGTATCATGTGCTCAATATAAGTACACGTACGCAATTATTGCGAATACAAAAACAAGATAACAATGGCACATAAGGGTGTCCATGTAACACGATCAATCCAAGTAAGAGCCATTTATACAGACTTCAGTCAAGTAGTAGGGTATTTCACTTTGTCACATGCCAAGTTTGCACGTACATATTCATATCACGTTTAACACATTAAAGTGTCTATCCCGATACCCTTACTATCAAATAGAGCCCAATACCTTAGACTCTAAACACGTAGTAGCATAGGTCACATTCCTACCTAGTCACAATCATATCTCACGTATATGTATCGTTAGTAATCGAATACATTTTCCAACACATATTGTGTTCTGTAATCATTCTTATTAATTTAAATCGTAGTATTCACGATTATATGAATGATCTTCATATTACACTAGTCCTTATTCTTTTAGGAACCATTTCAAGACAAGATATCTTCTTTATATTTTATATACTTCATTGAGTATATACACAATTAAAAACTAAACATTTACACTTTAGTGCTTATTTATAGCACTTCCAATATACACGTATCAGTTCAAGTATGTAGTAGAGTTAATCATTCTCTATCTAGTTCCATAAACCAATTCTTTGGTTATTCATACCATGTAACCAATCAATCAAGAAGCCACATTATATCAAGTAAATATATGCAAGATTTGCATATACACATCAAGACTCTTTCAAGTTTATTACCATACTCATGGAATGGTTTTCAAGACATTCAAGACTTTTTACAAGATTTTATCATCTTATATCCAGTTCTCAATCCCATTTTCTTGGATGGTTAAACATGTACAAGAGTTAATTAACTTATACTTAAGTTCTCAATCCAACTCTAGATTATTTAAGACAAGGACAAGATTACTCATCATTATATTCACGTTTTAATTAAGAAGATGAGCTATACATTTTCCCAATCAAGTTCACGATCCTATTCCTAGGATATTTCAAGTTCAAGACATGTAAAAGAGTCCTTACTCTTACACTCAAGTTCAAGTTCAGAAGATGAATTATACATCTTACTCGTACAAGTTTTCAAATCCTTTTCTTAGGATATTCAAGCTCAAGACATTAGTTGGTGCCCCCAAGGTACACAACCATTTAACTTCAAGACACATAAAAGAGTTACTACTCTTATATTCAAGTTATCATTTAATTATGATTCAAGTTCACATTTCATTGTTCATAAGGGGACTATTTTTCAGTACTAGAGTGTTCTACAACACTCATCTAGGCATCTAGGGTAGTACCCTAAACTTAGTCCAAGAATATTTCGAGTTCAAATGTAAATGAGCTATACCACTCATACTTACAAGTTCTTAATCCCCCTACATAGGATATTAAATCTCAAGTCATTGTTTTAATGCCCCTAAGGTGCACAATCATTGGCTTCAAGACAAGCATAACACTAAGTGCTGGTTCATAGCACTTTAAGACATATAAAAAGAGTTCTTCCTTTTATACTTAAGTTCTCATTTTAATTTAATGAGTAATCATGTTTCAAGACTCACTTCTGATACCCCTAAGGTATCACAATACATTACTAGGACATCTTATCTAAGGCTATATGCCTTAACAAGGGTTATTTCCAACTTATACAATCATTAAACAAGTTTTACAATTTTTCAGGACATATGGGCGGCCGCACAAAATGTGTGGCGGTCGCCCAAAATCAGGCTTCCCAAGAACAAAATACTTCAGATAGATGGGGCGGTCGCCAGCCCAAAATGGGCGGTGCCCAAAGGGCCAAAATCCGAATTCTTTCCCAGGTTAAATAATTTCCGTCCCAAGCGTAGGAGTAACTTTTATTAACTCTTAGGCAATACCCAAAACATTATTTCAGGCTCAATTCATTTCTTTTACTGTCCCATAAATAATAGGACAATTTCCTTTTATTCCAATTTAATATTTCACCGTCCCAAAAGTATAAGTACAATTTTATATTATACTAATATACCCATTTAGAGATACTTCCATTCATTTCACCCGTACCGCAAATAGTACAATTTTCTAATAATATTTAAATCAAGTTACTATTTTACCGTCTCACGAATAGGAGTACAATTTTCCAATAATTTTTCAAGTTTCTTTTCCCAGGTGCTATTCATGCTTGTTATTATACGAATACTCCTTCGTCCCAATTTTACAAGTATCACAAAATTTGCTCAAAATACAATTTTAACAAGAACAAGTAGCGGGAATAACATATATACATGTTATTACAAGTAAGGGGAAGCTAATAGCTTACCTAGTCAAAAATCAAGTTGACCAAAATAAATTTCTGATCGGTATGGAACGCTCTATTCAACGCACGAATATTTATCGGGACCGGAATCACGAACAGAGGGATAATTAAGCTCGAGGAGTCGAGAATAGGGTAAAATTGAACTCCCTATTATGAAAACAGAGAGAAAGAGCGAGAAGGTTTGAGAAAAATGAATTGCCTTTCTCAGGCAAACACATTATATACTTGGAACTTTCCAAGAATTGCTACTAGGCCCCTCAAGTTCTAACTTTGACAAAAAGGCCCCTAAACTTTTAACTTTGACATTTAACACCTTAATTTTCCTAAAGTAATTAAATAATTAACTCAAATAAAATAGCATATAAATATGCTAGTCAGAAATTAACAAATAAGTCAAATATTTAACGATATTAAGGATGGGGCGTTACATCCTCCCACCTTAAAGAAATTCGTCCTCGAATTTTACTGATCAAGATTATACACATATATAATCTACAAGTAGAACTCAAGAACATAACGACTATGCACAGATACTCACAAATATTCTATTGCAATTAGATGTATCAATTATAACATCAAAACACATAAAGTCAAGTAGACTCGATTAGTCAATCCACTATATCGGTGAAACTTGACATATCCACTAGAATAATAGAACTGGTCATATCCGCAAGATCACTGTAATACTGGTCAAATCCACTAGGCAATCTCAGATACTGAAGTCGGGGTTATCCATCGTTTCAATATTCAAACTGACTTTACGTATATCAATCCATCAGACAATCCATCAAAAGATGTAGCTCTCGGTGTCAAATAGTTAACAATGGAGCTGCCTTCGAAATTCATAATGAATCTCTAACAAGATCAAGAATATCTCAAGAACCACGCATACCTTGGTTGTTTCCACTTATAGGTCAACACAGATACTCATTTCAGACATCCACTACAAGGTAATATATCCTCTATCAAGAAATTCTCAAGTTGAATCTTCAACTCGTTTAACTCAATCGATGTCAAGAACATTAATCTAGATGTCAGCACTGTATTCGCACTGTCACAACTCAAGATAATCCGAGTTTCTCATCAAGAATGGATACATCCATCTGGTTTGGTTTAGAAATTCCACTATCAATCATATAGGTTAAATACCAGTACAATCTCAAGAACCCTTTCTAGACTTTCAATGCAAAAATATGAATGATAGCATAAACTATCATGCTCACATAAATAGTCAAGCATACTAGCAGAGAATGAATTACCATCTATTATGGTAAACAAGATTGGCCTAACACATAGAAAGCCAGCCATAACACGTAAGAGCCAAGACATAACACATATCACATCCATGTCCCATCTAGGTAAACATGACCAAGTTAACATAGAACGTATAGGGTGTTATCACCCACACTTTCTATCAAGCTCTTATTCATAACAATATCAACACGTAGTCTCTTACTAGAGAATACACTTCCACGTAAATTCACGAGATAAGGACAAGCATGCATATATAGCACGAAACAATGTCACAAGACAAGATAGATACGCCTAAGTCTAAAGACTCGCGCTCTCGATCTCTCAAACCATCTAATCCAATTGGATCAATACTATCACACCAGTCTATGCCTGGTATAATAACAAGTAACGAAGCACTCGGCGTCGAAACACACCCAAGACTAACCCAACCAAGGCCATAGACCCTATCCAGCTAAGAGCTAAACCATAGCTCTGATACCACACTGACACGCCCCAAGTCCGGGATTCCCTAATAGAACCTCGAACCTGGTGCGAGTAACTAACAAGAAACAAGAAACTAACGGAAAACAGGAACAATACTGTTAAAAACAAAACTGACATGACGTATATACTCAAGAGTAGGGAGCTAAGATAGCTCACACGAGTTCTAGACCAAGAAAATTAAAACCAAACAAGGTTACATACAGCGGAAGACATGCCTAGTAAATAAGCTGGCATCAAGAACTGTCTAGGGACAACAAATACTACCCCAATAAAACCCAGAGTTTAATTAACTCATACAAGATCGTCCTTACCAAATATAAAGGACACTAACTTCGAACAAGAATATCCCGCTGAGTAAATTCCCAGCTAAGTCGAGCCTCACTGCGTACTATCCCATGCTTTCCTGGGGGGAAACATTAAACAAATAAGGGGTGAGATAAATCTCAGTAAGCTAAACTGCAAACATAGCATGTTATCATGCAATACAAGTAGATACCTCATAAAACATATATCAAGTATCATCAAGTAACAAGTATAGATAGGCTAAGCCAACCCAAAATCCAAGTAATCAAGCTCAAGAAATAATCAGGTAACAAGTAGTCAAGTAGTGTGAGAGGCTAAACCAGCTCACCAAGATGCACATAGGCCTATCACGCATTGTACCTGAATCCTTCCTTATTTCTCCCAAGAATACCATTTGTTGTCGATGCTTTTCTAGCTGAGGACAACCAAGAACAAGAACAAGAACTGCTGTGCAGTAGTATATAAGAAGACCTGGTAACCAGTGTCATCCACAATAACAAGATCCACGTGGTGTTCGGGACGGAGGAGAACAGTATATAAGGAGACCTGGTATTCAGTGTCATCCACAATAACAAGATCCACATGGTGTTCGGGACGGGAGTTAGCATTCACTTAGGTCATGCTTATTGCTCCAACCAAGGAAGCTATGCCTTACTATGGCCAGTAGTTAAGGGGTCGGGCGGAAATACATAGGGACACCGATTGTCACTTAAACCCCAGCTCTCGCGACAAGCGGTGAACCTATATATTTTCGAACAAGCAAGGAGAACCAGCTGGACTCACACAAGAAGGTACAAGTAGATATTTACTTGAACTACGGAATAGAACTAAGTCCCATAATAGTGGACCAGCTTTTTATGCACCATGTAATCATGTATCATGTGCTCACGAGAATATGCACCATGTAGTTATGTATCATGTGCTCACGGGAATATGCACCATGTAACTATGTATCATGTGCTCAATATAAGTACACGTACGCAATTATTGCGAATACAAACCAAGATAACAATGGCACATAAGGTGTCCATGTAAACACGATCAATCCAAGTAAGAGCCATTATAACAGACTTCAGTCAAGTAGTAGGTATTTCACTTTGTCACATGCCAAGTTTGCACGTACATATTCATATCACGTTTAACACATTAAAGTGCTATCCCGATACCCTTACTATCAAATAGAGCCCAATACCTTAGACTCTAAACACGTAGTAGCATAGGTCACATTCCTACCTAGTCACAATCATATCTCACGTATATGTATCGTTAGTAATCGAATACATTTTTCCAACACATATTGTGTTCTGTAATCATTCTTATTAATTTAAATCGTAGTATTCACGATTATATGAATTGATCTTCATATTACACTAGTCCTTATTTTCTTTAGGAACCATTTCAAGACAAGATATCTTCTTTATATTTTTATATACTTCATTGAGTATATACACAATTAAAAACTAAATCATTTACACTTTAGTGCTTATTTATAGCACTTCCAATATACACGTATCAAGTTCAAGTATGTAGTAGAGTTAATCATTCTCTATCTAGTTCCATAACCCAATTCTTTGGTTATTCATACCATGTACCAATTCATCAAGAAGCCACATTATATCAAGTAAATATATGCAAGATTTGCATATACACATCAAGACTCTTTCAAGTTTATTACCATACTCATGTAATGGTTTCAAGACATTCAAGACTTTTACAAGATTTATCATTTATATCCAAGTTCTCAATCCATTTTCTTGGATGTTAAACTGTACAGAGGTAATTAACTTATACTTAAGTTCTAATCCAACTCTCTGATTATTTAAGACAAGGACAAGATTTACTCATCTTATATTCACGTTTAATTAAGAAGATGACTATACATTTTCCAAATCAAGTTCACGATCCTATTCCATGGGATATTCAAGTTCAAGACATGTAAAAGAGTCCTTACTCTTACACTCAAGTTCAAGTCAGAAGATGAATTATACATCTTACTCGTACAAGTTTTCAAATCCTTTTCTTAGGATATTCAAGCTCAAGACATTAGTTGGTGCCCCCAAGGTACACAACCATAACTTCAAGACACATAAAAGAGTTACTACTCTTATATTCAAGTTATCATTTAATTATTGATTCAAGTTCACATTTCATTTGTTCATAAAGGGGACTATTTTCAGTACTAGAGTGTTCTAAACCCCCATCTAGGCCATCTAGGGTAGTACCCTAAACTTAGTCCAAGAATATTTCGAGTTCAAATGTAAATGAGCTATACCACTCATACTTACAAGTTCTTAATCCCCTACATAGGATATTAAATCTCAAGTCATTGTTTTAATGCCCCTAAGGTGCACAATCATGGCTTCAAGACAAGCATAACACATAAGTGCTTGTCATAGCACTTTTTAAGACATATAAAAGAGTTCTTCCTTTTATACTTAAGTTCTCATTTTAATTTAATGAGTAATCATGTTCAAGACTCACTTCTGATACCCCTAAGGTATCACAATACTTTTACTAGGAACATCCTATCCTAAGGCTATATGCCTTAACAAGGGTTAATTTCCAACTTATACAATCATTAAACAAGTTAGTTTAACAATTTTTCAGGACATATGGGCGGCCGCACAAAATGGTGGTGGGCGGTCGCCCAAAATCAGGCTTCCAAGAACAACAATACTTCAGATACGATGGGCGCGGTCGGCCCAGCCCAAAATGGGCGGTCGCCCAAGGGCCAAAATCCGAATTCTTTCCCAGGTTAAATAATTTTCCGTCCAAAGCGTAGGAGTAACTTTTATTAACTCTTAGGCAATACCCAAAACATTATTTCAGGCTCAATTCATTTTCTTTTACTGTCCAAAATAATAGGACAATTTCCTTTTATTCCAATTTTAATATTTCCACCGTCCCCAAAAAGTATAAGTACAATTTTTATATTATACTAAATATACCCATTTAGAGATACTTCCATTCATTTTCCCCGTACCGCAAATAATGGTACAATTTTCTCTAAATATTTAAATCAAGTTACTATTTTACCGTCATCACGAATAGGAGTAAATTTTCCAATAATTTTTCAAGTTTCTTTTCCCAGGTGCTATTCATGCTTGTTATTATACGAATACTCCCTTCGTTCCCCAATTTTAAGTATCACAAAATTTGCTCAAAATACAATTTTAACAGAACAAGTAGCGGGAATAAACATATATACATGTATTACAAGTAAGGGAAGCTAATAGCTTACCTAGTCAAAAATCAAGTTAACCAAAATAAATTTCTGATCGGTCTGGAACGCTCTATTCAACGCCACGAATATTGTTCCGGGACCGGAATCACGAACAGAGGGATAATTAAGCTCGAGGAGTCGAGAATAGGGTAAAATTGAACTCCCTATTATGAAACAGAGAGAAAGAGACGAAGGTTTTGAGAAAATGAATTGCCTTTCTCAGGCAACACATTATATACTTGGAACTTTCCAAGAATTGCTACTAGGCCCTCAAGTTCTAACTTTGACAAAAAGGCCCCTAAACTTTTAACTTTGACATTTACCACCTTAATTTTCTAAAGTAATTAAATATTAACTCAAATAAAATAGCATATAAATATGCTAGTCAAGAATTTAACAAATAAGTCAAATATTAACGATATTAAGGATGGGCGTTACATGATCCACTACCGGAATAAAATGCTCTTTGAACTTCCGCACAAACAATTCCCATGCATACACTGTGTGAGTGTCATCCCAACTAGCTTTAACTCCTTTCCATCAATGCTCGGCGGCACCCACAAGCTTATAAGCCACAAACCGGACCCTATCCTCGTCTGTGCACCCAAACACATCATAAATTTTCTCCATAGACTCAACCCATAGTTCGGCCTTCTTCACATCGGGCTCACCATCGAACTCTGCGGTTTCAGTTTCAAGAATTGCTCCAAACCCATATCGGGGTGGTGGTGCTTGCTCTACTCTCGGTCCTTGGTCATGAATTGCCTTCATGGCCGCCTCAAACATGCCTTGGAACATAGCACGGTTCTCTTCCCGAAGATCATTCTGATTCTGAGCCCCCACTAGAACCTTCACCCGTTCTTCTTCTAACCATTGAGAACAATTACCTGCATAAAACATCAACCGTTACTCACTCCGAACACAACTACCCTCCTAGGCCATACTACTCCACCTAGACTTATACTTAGAGCTAAACCATAGCTCTGATACCAACTGTCGCGACCCCGACCCCGCGGCCCCGGAGTACGCGAGCTGGACGTCGACTTAAAAAACAAACTCTAAAATAACGAAGATAAAAATTTCCTTTTATACCAAAAGATGATAACACAAAGTTTTGAAATCCAACTTGAACAACAAAATATAAACTAGTGTAAGCTCCATAAACTTACACTCAAAATAATAAAATATACAAATTCTAATGACGTCAAGTTTGGTACAACTATTCCCAAAAATAGGTTACACATTTACGTAATGTAAACCCACAATGACAACTTGCCCCAAAAGCTCAACCCTAGCGACGTCATGTCTCGTGATCAGCGAGTCTAATCCTTTCCACCTGGGGGGGGGGGTTAAGGAAAAAACAAATATCAAAGAAAGGGGGTGAGATAAATCTCAATAAGTTACTAATGCAACTACATGACATGCTATAATGCAATAAGCAATAAACAATAATAAATATCACTTAGCACGTAGCATTTATCAGTTAACAGATAGCAGCGGAAATAAACAATTAACAAAGGATATTAGCCAAGGTTTCCCAACTGATATAACCAAATAAAGGTCGTTGCGCAGCTTCAATAATCCACAATCAACATCTTCATAGTAGCATGAAAGCTTGAAGAGAAAACCCCCGGTACCGGAACCAATAACAATGAGGGGACAGTGACACACAGTCAAAGCCCGAAACCAATAGCTAAAGTGCTCACAAAGGGGCTAGCTCATCTCACATCCAAGGCCAATCTGGAGGAGGGAAATAATGGGGCAAAACAATGGTCAACATCATAATGGACTTGGCTGTGCCATCATAATGTTTCGCATTGCCCAAACACACACAAATACCAGCTGGACTTTCAAGTAAAGGCTAAGTAAATAAAATACTAGCACGATAAACGACCATTGATTCCAAAGTAGGGAATCATTCCACGTAATCACCAGAAAAGGTGCATAAACCAACATTCCATCAAAAGGAGTTCCAACATTCCCAAATAAGGATCAAGTAAGTTCCACAACTAAATTGTTCACAAAGGAATCAAAGTCAAACATTAACGTGTCCCACAATGACTACTAAACTCCACTAGAGCGGTACTCTGAGCCTAAACCGAAATTACAATTGAATCCTTAAACCGAACAAAGGAAGTATCAGGAATCACAGGCGGGCGGGCGCCTAAAATGGGGCGGGCGGTCGCCCGGGTAGAGGCGGGCGGGCGCCTAGGATGGTCCAGGAGGGCGCTCGCAAGAGGCAGTAACTTTTGGTCAGGAATGGCACAAGTGAGCGGGCATTTAGGCCTTCACGGGCGGTCGCCCGGAATGCCACAAGCGGTCGCCCGGCGCGATTCTGGGTCGGAAATGGCAGCTGGGTTCTTCAAAGTTCTTACCCAAAACAACCAAAATCTCACCATTCTCAAATGCTCAAAATCAAGGCTTTCACTAGGCATAACAATGACCCAAAACAACTTATAGACTAGAAAGGGGACCTAAATAACACCATTTATCAACCAAAATCAAGATTAAATCCCAACATTCATAACATTCACTATTTTTATCAAAAAACCCAAATAAATTCCAAATAAATTCCAAACTCAATAAAACATCGAATATAACAACTTAAGCATTATATAAACATGATATGAACGTTTTAGCATAAAAATGGGGGAAAAGCAACTTACCCGGATTTCTCAAAGATGACGGAATTCAAATATTTTTAGCTTCCTACGATCCTATCGACGATCTAAACACATTTCATAAAATGAGAAATAAGAAACGATGAGAGGAAGAGGAAGAAAATGAAGAGAGAAGGAAGAAAGAAACCTTACCCTTTTCTTGAGCTATGGAGAGAGAGAGAAAAGTGTGCTGGGAAATGAGAGGAAGAGTGAGGGAGAAGAGGAGGAGTAGGGAGGGAGTAGTTAAAAATGATTTTGAAAACTTACACTTAGGCCCCCCCTCATTTAGCTAGCACAAATAAACACCTATCACCCTTCTACCCAATTAACACAATATCAACCAAATAATGCTAGACACAAATTAATATTATGAGATATAAAATACGCACATAAATAATTAAATCAAATAAATAAATAAATAAATAATTATTTATCAATAAAATAGAGACGGGTTTTCGGGTCGTGACAAGGGTTACCTAGGTTGGGGCTGCGGAAAAAAAAAAACAAAAAAAAGAGAGTAGGGTTTTTGATCTTTTAGACGAATGATACCATATGAACAATTGAGAAAATAATAATTGTCTTCATTGATTTAAAAGAGTAAATTACAACATGTATATATATACACAAAAGGAGAGTCTCGTAAACCTAGCCTAGGAATATTCTAGAATACATAAATAAAGATTGACTTCCTAATATAAATACAAAAGGTATTTTAAAATAAAAACAAATATTTACTTAATCTTATCATATATCTCATCAACATATTTTCACTCTCAATTCATACAACAAATTTACCACATAAAATGTACGTTTAACCATGCCAATTAACATGTTTCACATATAAGAATCAAATTAATCGAAATTTACATCACTGATTTCTGAATTCTAAAAAATATAATGTGATCAATGGTATTTCAAAAATTTGATATCGTTACAATTTTGGGATAGGAGGACCATTTGATTCACGACAAAGTCTTGGGTGTGCGTCGGGCCAAACCCACCCACGACCCACCTGACCCGACCCAGATCCACATACCCACCCACTATTTTCCAACCAGCCAATCATTTTGCGACCTGTGGCGCGCTGTGAGCCACACGCTAGTGCACCCAGCGGCGCGCTGCCACGTGTGAATTTTTTTAAAAAAACCATTAACTTTAAAATGCTATATCTTGATATTTATAACTCAGGGAAAAAAAATTAAAAATACCGTTGTGTTCGTCTCGACGAGACGAATCAAACTAGATAGGTCATGATATAGTTTGATTTTTTTTAAAAAAAACATATTTTTTTACACACAAAAAGTTTGGCTGCTTGTCAGCTGAGATGTAACACTCTGTTCTGATAAAAGTAACAGTTTCATCTTCAAAAATTAACACTTTTTATATTCAAATGTAACAGCAATTTTACAAGAAAATTTAAATTGTTTGATAGTTTTTGTAGTTAGAAAAAGTAATATTTGAAGTGTAACAAAGTGAATATATAATTATAATTTTCTATATAGATGAATGTAACATTTTTATTTAGTAAATGTTACTTTTCTTCTTTAAAAAAAAGGGTAAAAATTCATATATATATAATCGAGTTGCATTTCAATTGTTACTTTCTCAATAAAAAATTGTTACATTTCAGATATAATATTACATTTAAGAATAGAAACTGTTACAATTAAGAAAAAAAATGTTACATTTATTTTTTATAAAAAATAACATTAGTTTAGTTTGTCAATCTTATGTTAATTTTGGAAAAAAAAAAAATGTGTTACATTTGAAAAAAAAAGAGTGTTACATTCCTTTATAAAAAGTGTGACATTAGTTTAGTTGTCAATCTTTATGTTATCTTTAATCTATTGCAGCAAAATTGTGGTACATTTTTGAAAAAAAAAAGTGTTACATTTGAAAAAAAAAGTGTTACATTTCGTTATAATAAGTGTTACTTTTCTTGGGAGGAAAAAAATTTTTGGGGTGGAAAATAATAATAATAATAATATATACTCCCTCCGTCCCACCTCACTTGACACCCAAGAGGTGGGCACAATTACTAAGAAAAACCTTAAAATAAAGAAGTGGTAGAAAATGAAGAGAGAGAATGGGTGGGGTAAATAGTAGTCTTGGTTGAATAAATTGAGTGGTGGAAAATGAAGAGAGAGAATGAGTGGTGGGGGTAGAAGGAATATAAAATTATAAAAAGTATGCTATTTTGGGAAGTGTCAAGTGAGCTGGGACAGACCAAAATAGAAATAAGTGTCAAGTGGGGTGGGACGGAGGAAGTATATATATATATGTATATATATATATATATATATGTATATGTATTTATATATATATATATGTATATGTATTTATATATATATATATATGGCTCGGCTCCGTGCGCCGTCGCACGGTGCGGTGGTTGCATAGGAGACCGGCTCTTGATTCACACCATGTTTAATTTAGGGAATCTCTTACGAATATCTAAGGCCCGTTTGTCGCAGCTGATGGCTGATGACTTATGGCTTATGGCTGGTTAATTTTGGCTGAATCACTTATGGCTTATTGTCAGAATACTGTTTGTTTTGGCTGATTTAAAAATGATTATGAGCTGTCTTAAGCTAATTGTGACTGTTTGTTGAAAAAGCTAAAAAATGGTTGAATATAATACAAAAACTAAAATACCCCTCATATATAAATAAACACATAATAATTATAATATAATATAATTGTATAACTATTATTATCTAATTATAATTATTTTATTGTTATAATTATTAATGATTATATATTCATAATAATCATAATTATATAAAAATTAAAATTATATATAATTTTATTGAGTATATATTAATAATGATAAAATAATATTAATAATATTAATATAGTTTTAAAAATATGTTGATTATATAATATTAATAATATAATTATATTAATAATAATACTAATAATAATATAATATAATATAATAATAATTTTTAATAATTTTTATTATTATTAATTTTATAATGATAATAATAACAAAATTTTAATAACAATATATTTAAGATTATATAATTATAGTAATATAATTATAAAATAATAAAATTATTGTTATTATTATTATTTATTTATTTCTTATTATTGTTATGTAACTAACTTATATAAATCATACATAGAAAATGAAGAGTATTATTGACTTACCAAAAGTGATGAAACTTCCATATTTTCAATAAGCCAAGAAAAACATCATTTTTCTAGCTTTTTAGCTTTTACTTATTTATGCTTTGAGGGAGTTGTACTTGACTTATTGGCTTTTAGCTTATAAGTGAAAACAAACACTACTAAAATAGCTTATTTTAAGTCAAAAGCCATAAGCTAACCCAAATAAGTGAAAACAAACAGGCACTATGTCCTTGGTGTGGAAGGGATTATTGAATTTAATAAAAGAGTTATTTAAAGAAGGTTTAGCGTAAAGAAGGTTTAGCGTGGAAAGTGTCCAATGGTGAATATACTAGCTTTTGGGAGGATAAATGGCTGGGCAACTTTACCCTGAGACAAATTACACACAAACATATTCCCCGGGTCCTTCTCTCTAAACAATCATTTTGTGTGTGACACAAAATGATTGTTTGCCACGGCTCTGATCAAGCTCAGGCATTTTTGTTGTTAAGCATCCAGCTGGTGCTAAGCAACTTGTTCGTGCAACTGTGCGGACAACTGGACAGTCAACTGTACAGTCAATTGTACAGCCAACTGGTAAGTCATCTGGTAAGTCTGCAGAACTTGCTGGTCTATAAAGGTTTGCTGCGATGTGAGTTGAGATTGATGATGCTCTTAGAGGTATTTTTGTTGGAAAGATTCAAATTTAGGGGGAGTGGAAGATATTCAAAATTTTCTTTCTTTGTGTTTGATGGTTCTTCTCAAAAAGGGGGAGAAAGATGTGGTCTTCATTTTAAGGGGGAGAAAGATGTGTTCTAGGGGGAGTAGAATCCAATGTACAAAGTCAGGGGGAGAGATTATTGTTTTGGATGTTTTGATCAGAGCCACAAAGATAGGGGGAGATTGAAAGAGTATGAAATACTCTTATATTTAGTTTTGTATCTTTGTGATTCTGATTTAATAAATGTATATATTTAGAGTTTATTTATATTAGATATAGTTGTAATTATTTATTTATTTTGTAATTAATTAGGATTTACTTGACTAACATACTCATAGTTATCTTTGGTAAGTGTTTGTGTATTTTAGGTGTTTTATTTTTAGGTGGACTCTCAAAGGAAAGGTTGATTGGTTGCTTGAAGATCTTGTGAGATTTGAAGTAGCGGCCAAGAAACCTTATATAAAGAAGCCGCCACACATCAGTAAACTCACGGATTCACAGAATATTTTGAGAGAGTCTTTTGTTTTTTCTTGAGGTTCTTGTTCATCAAGAACTCAAGTAATTTTATGTTTAGTCTATTCAAGATAGAATATGTTTTGATCTTTTAATTGTTTTTGTTTCTTTCATCTTTTTGTACTCTTAAAGAGTTTTAGTAATCAAGTTTTCCAGCAAGACGTTTCTTGCTGAAGTGTTTAATTTATTTCGTTTTAATTCTGCTGCATTATTCTCTGTTCGTCGTGTCAACTGACAGGACAACTGTGAGCACAGTTGTACTCACAGTTGGTCGGTTCCCAGAAAACAGTCCTAGCCGCATAATTTCTTTCAATTGGCACCAGAGCCTGGTCTCGACATACTGAGATCGATCTTTGAAAGTGGTCATTATGGACTGTACTCATACTCGTAATAAGCCGCCTACTCTAGATGGTTCAAACTATACCATTTGGAAGGCAAAGATGACTATGTACATCAAAAACATAGATCATCGTGCTTGGGTCAGCATTCTAGTGGGATATAAATCCCCTACTATGGAAGTGGCTGATCCAAAAGCTAAAGCTTCTATGTCTGACAAAGAAAAGAAAGAAAAAAATTTTATTCCAAAACCCGAGCAAGATTGGAATGCGGAGGAAATTGCCCTTGCAAATTTCAATGCAAAGGCAATGGCCGCCATTTCTGATCACGTTGATTTTAATCTGTATAGGTTATTTTCTAACCATACGGTTGCCAAAACTGCTTGGGATATTTTACAACTTCATTGTGAAGGGTCTGATAGTGTCAAACAAACAAAACTAAGGAGATTGATGACAGAGTTTGAAAATTTAAGAATGGGAGATAATGAAACTATTCAAGACTATTCTGCTAGATTAATGGATATTTCAAATGAATCATTCGCATTAGGGGAATCCATCTCCAATGCAAGGTTGGTTAGTAAAGTTTTAAGAACTCTCCCAGAAAAATTTAACATCAAAATCTCTGTCATTGAAGAAACTTGTGATACTCGGACCGTGAGTCTTGAAAAGGTTCTAAGTATTCTAACTACGTTTGAATTGAACCTTGAAGTGCAACAAACTAGCAAAGTAAATTCAATTGCTCTTGCTAGTGCTCTTAATGTGTCCGAAGATCTTGTAGAATTATCAAAGGATATTGATGATTCAAACTTAGAGGAAGATGAATGTGACTTGATCTCAAAAAAATTCAACAAAATGTTCAACAAAAAACGTCAACAAAGGTTTCCAAATAAGGGATTGCTTCCTCCCCTAAGATTGAATCATTCAAGAAAGAAACAAGTAAGAACAAACCTTTTCTGAAAACAAAAGATCTATTGAGTCTGTTCAATGTAGAGCGTGTTTAGGATTCGGTCACTATGCCAATGAGTGTGCTAACACACTCAAAAAGAGAGGGATGAGTTTTTCTGCAACCTTAAGTGATTCAGATGATGACGATCAGACAGCAAACTTGTCATTTTTACGATCATCACAATCCCCCCTCTCTGACAGTGAATCTGACAGTGAAGATGAACAGTCAACTGTCATCACAACTGTCAGCTCAAATGGTACCAATGTGTATACCTGTTTTAACTCTACTTCTGCAGGTGAATCTGAAGAATCCAATCAGGAGGATGAAGATAGTGCAACCTATGAAGATCTGTACAATACATATGTTGAGCTTCATGCAGATTGGTCCAAGCGAATGGAACAACTCAAGGCATTCAAGAAGGTAAATGAAAAACTCACATCTGATAATCTGAAATTAAAGGCTGAGAATGAGAGGTTGTCGAGTGAAAGTGATACTTAAAAGGACTCCATAGCTAGATTAGAAGTCATGCTTACCAAAAATGACAATGAGTGTGAAAAGTATAAAAGCGATCTTGAAAAAGAAACTATCACACTCACTAAACTTAACAATGGCAAGGCTAAACTAGAAGAAGTCCTGAATATGGGAAATCAAGGAAAATCAGGAATAGGCTATGGAGATCCAAGTTTTGTTAAAGAAGGTGAGGGAACTTTGAAAAACAATGAGAGATTTAATGCTAATCACGTGTCTCCTCACAAAAACAAAAGAAACATAAAAAGGAGATACGTGTGTCACCATTGTTTTGCACCTGGACACATTCATCCTTTTTGTTATAAACTGAAACAGGAACTAGGTCTGGACAAGAACAACGGTCATCTGACATGACAACTGTGGGCACAATCGGACAATCAGTTTCCCTGTCAACCGCCCAGGCAGCAGCAGGTCGGAAAAAAGAATTGGGTAAGAAAGGACACTTTACAGTGTCAAGTGGTGTTTACCTCCTTCAATAGTAGTGTGGAAGGAGCTTGGTACTTTAATAGCGGCTGTTCTTGTCATATGACCGGTTCTCTTGAGCATCTCATAGATTATAAAGTCTTCAAAGGAGGAAATGTCAATTTTGGTGGAGGTGCTAAGGGAAAGGTCATTGGTAAAGGTACGTTATATGTTGACGGCTTGCCAAATTTGCACAATGTCTTACATGTTGATGGGTTGAAGGCAAACCTAATTAGCATAAGCCAATTGTGTGATGATGATCTACATGTCAAGTTTGATAAGAAGATCTGTGAGGTCTTCGATGATTCAAATAGATGTGTTTTGAAAGGTGTAAGATCCTCTGATCATTGTTACAAGTTGGTTGAAAATCATTCATGTTTTAACCCAATTTTTGATAATGCTCCTGATCTTAGTTTCAATTGTGTTGAGAATTGCATTACAGGGTACACTTGGGAGCATGAAAAGATTAATGATGAATCTGATCCAAAGTCCACAACAGAATCTGTAGATACACCAACTGTGAGGACAACTGACAGTTCTGATGAACAGTCAACTGCCACGACAGATGGTCAGACAGAAGCAGATTCCAGTTCAGATTCTGAAATCTTTGAAGATCAGGAAAGCAGAGGCAATAATGCTGCTTCAAGTATACATGGAGTGGATGAAGGAATGAAAACAAGAGGAAAACGAATAAATTACCGGGATTTAGCTGGTTTGGTATGCATGAAATCCGCGTACCATCAGGTAAGCTCTTGTTGTTTTGTTGTTAAGTTTAAGCATGATAGTGTGTCAGAAACCTTAAATGTTAATAGTTGGATCAATGACATGCAAGAGGAAGTGGCAAAATTTGAAAGCAAAGATGTTAGGTTCTTGGTTCATAGGCCATCTAATGCTGAATGTATGGGAGATGTTACTTGTTGTACTCAATTGTTGAAGATGAACCAGATAATAAAGGATTATGATCTTAAAAGTAAAACCTTTACTGTATTTTGTGATAGCTTAAACTCCCAGAATATTGCCAAGAATCTGGTACAACATCTCCTAACCAAGCACATAGATATTATGCATCATTTTATTAGAGATCTCGTTGAACAAAAAATCATTACTCTTGAACATGTAAGCACAACGGATCAACTTGCTGATATCTTTACCAAGGCTTTGGATTTCGAGAGATTTTCTCTCGGACTGTGTGATACCAGTTGAATACACAAGTGTGCAGACAACTGACTGCATAACTGTATAATTGTATATTACAGTAACCACTAATTAAAAAAAAAAGGGTCTGCATACATTTTATTTGCACGATTGTCTCTTGTGATCACTTGGTCTTCTTTAGTTCCTTGACTCCGAGTTTTGACCCTTGAATGTGAGACCCTTCTTGACTTGATAATAAAATTATCTTGTTAATTCCTTCGTGTTGTTTATCATGGAGTGGGCATCAAATCTAAGCTTGCGGGAAGAACAAGCTGCCTCCAATCTTTGCAGTTACTACTCATTTAGGCAAAAAGCTGAAGTGTTTAAATACATAACTTGAGATCAAGGGTAACACTGTATTGTGAGAGTGAATAGCTCTTCCCGTAACAGATTCATTGGAGATAAGCCTTCAATGGGAGTGTTCTAGAGGCTACATGATTGAAGGTGAATCTCATTGAATTCCTGTGAGTTGAAACCGAGTCATGGACTGAGTTGATCATACTATGTCACACCAAAATTGAGACAATCTTCACTTGTGTGTTTAGGCATATTTTTTCTAAGTTTTTTTTCTCCCTTGGTATTAACATCAGCAAATTGAATTGTTGTTCTTATGTGTTAAAGATTGATGCTTTTCATGTGATTAACGATAATCTAATGGCGTGATGTTCAAGTTTCATTGTGCAGTTGGTAGAAATTATGGTACATTGTGGGTAAATGGATTCAGTTGAATTTGGCAAGTACTAATTCTGGGACGGACAATTTATCACAAAACATGGAAAAAGTTTGAATTTTAAAATCAAAATCCTTGTTTGTTTTGGAATTCAAATGGGTACTTCAATGTTTCTCGGTTTTCCTTACTCCTTGGCATTCCCGAGTTCTTAGGAAGAATCTCTGTCCTCCCGTGATATTTCCTCCATGTCAATTCTAGTTGTGAATTGTGGTTTAGTGTATCTTCTTCCTCATGTTTACTAGCTACATTTCTCTCATCTCATCTTGTTCCTATTCTGCAAATGCACTCTCTCTAACATTTTTTGCAGATAAATCCGAGAATTCAGGAGAAACTCTAAGTGATTGTGTGTGATACAAAATGATTGTTTGCCACGGCTCTTATCAAGCTCAGGCATTTTTGTTGTTAAGCATCCAGCTGGTGCTAAGCAACTTGTTCGTGCAACTGTGCGGACAACTGGACAGTCAACTATACAGTCAATTGTACAGTCAACTGGTAAGTCATCTGGTAAGTCTGCAGAACTTGCTGGTCTATAAAGGTTTGCTGCGATGTGAGTTGAGATTGATGATGCTCTTAGAGGTATTTTTGTTGGAAAGATTCAAATTTAGGGGGAGTGGAAGATATTCAAAATTTTCTTTCTTTGTGTTTGATGGTTCTTCTCAAAAAGGGGGAGAAAGATGTGGTCTTCATTTTAAGGGGGAGAAAGATGTGTTCTAGGGGGAGTAGAATCCAATGTACAAAGTCAGGGGGAGAGATTATTGTTTTGGATGTTTTGATCAGAGCCACAAAGATAGGGGAGATTGAAAGAGTATGAAATACTCTTATATTTAGTTTTGTATCTTTGTGATTCTGATTTAATAAATGTATATATTTAGAGTTTATTTATATTAGATATAGTTGTAATTATTTATTTATTTTGTAGTTAATTAGGATTTACTTGACTAACATACTCATAGTTATCTTTGGTAAGTGTTTGTGTATTTTAGGTGTTTTATTTTTAGGTGGACTCTCAAAAGGAAAGGTTGATTGGTTGCTTGAAGATCTTGTGAGATTTGAAGTAGCGGCCAGGAAACCTTATATAAAGAAGCCGCCACACATCAGTAAACTCACGGATTCACAGAATATTTTGAGAGAGTCTTTTGTTTTTTCTTGAGGTTCTTGTTAATCAAGAACTCAAGTATTTTTATGTTTAGCCTATTCAAGATAGAATAGGTTTTGATCTTTTAATTGTTTTTGTTTCTTTCATCTTTTTGTACTCTTAAAGAGTTTTAGTAATGAAAGTTTTCCAGCAAGACGTTTCTTGCTGAAGTGTTTAATTTATTTCGTTTTAATTCCGCTGCATTATTCTCTGTTCGTCGTGTCAAATGACAGGACAACTGTCTTGACAACTGTGAGCACAGTTGTACTCACAGTTGGTCGGTTCCCAGAAAACAGTCCTAGCCGCATAATTTCTTTCAGGGTGGTGTAATATAGATCCTCTAGTTTCAGCAAACACTTTTATAAGCATTCTTCAGCACCCGGCTTTTACCAATAACAATCTATTTAGGATTTCAACTCTTGTTACTAAATACTGGAGGCTTTGGAGAGTCAGAAACAAGTTAATTTTTGAACAACAAAACACCCATCTACAGGTTTTTTTCTTAACTAGTCCAGAGTGAAGTACAGTCCTATTTGGCCATACATCATAAACTTGTCCCCCCGCAACCCCAAATTTAAAGTAATGAGAGTATTTAAGTGGATCCATCTAAGGAGGAGTCATCAAATGGTTCCCTCCTTGGGCCAACCAAGTGGACTATTGGGCCAACCATGCAACTAGTGGCCCAAGTGTGCTAATTTTGGACTAGCTCCAACTTTGCACATGACCCGCGAAGGGAGGAATGGGCGGTTTAGGGCGCACTTTGCACTTCGCATCGGTCGCTGGGAGCTTAAATTTTTGATAAAGGTGGGCTCGATGGTGGCTCAGTCCGTGGTTGGGTTGGTTCGGTTCATAGGCGACTTGGGCTAGGTCCAGGTTGATGGGCTGACTCGGTTTGGGATTGGGTGAGGCCCAGTCCGAATGTGGTCTTGTCTAAATAGGCGCATGGGTCGGGAAGGATCCGCGAATCGGAGCAAGGAGCCGCGTCGGTTCGGAGTAGGTAAGGGCACAACCCGCAACCATTCGAAAGGACGGGTCGGGCTGCTGGGTCGAACCAGCAGATCTCCACCATTCATCCACGATCTGATCCAAGGGCTGAGATCCACCAGGTGCAATATGTGCCTATTCCCAAAAGGCACCCCAACTCTTCACAAACTATTTAAACCCCCCACCAGGTTTTACATTCCTCTCTCCAACACTCAATCATCACACAAATCACTCTCTCTTCACATCTGAGTTAGAGAGTCACGTATTTAACTGAGTTAACGAACTCGGTTAAATATCTAACTGAATTAATGGAATTCAGTCACAGAATTCGGTGGAATTCTCACGGCATCTGTTAGAAGACAGACTCATCTTGTTGCATAAGTCTTCTTCGAAGTCTGGAAGTGTCAAACACAATTATCTTCGCCGAAGTCCTTGATTTGAAGTGCTTCTATCATAGACTGTAAAGTCATTTCATCTTGAGAGAAGATTGCCACAGAACCGTTAGCACCAGTGCGGGGCAATATATTCTTGCGGAGATTGTGTCCAACACAAGACTCGACTTCATTTATTGTCCGGTTTGATATAATTTCCGTATTTTTAGTTTATCCTAATTTCCTGCCCCGTTAAATTTATTTTGGTTCATTTATTATATTTGTCATTTCTTTAAATTCAAGAAAGCCATTATTTATTGTTATAATTTACCTAACACTTTTTATTTACATAATAATTAGTTACTCTCTCCATCCCAGAGTATATGTCCACCTTTCCTTTTTAGTCCGTCTCAGAGTATATGTCCACCTCTTAAAATGGCAAAGAATCTTTACTATTTCCCCCACTCATTCCCTATCCTACTTTACTTTTATACTCACAACGTCAATCAACTTCGATTCCCTACCTCACCTTCTCTCTCCTACCTCAATGTTCATACTCACAACTCTTCTATCACTTCCATTATTTCTTAATCTCCGTGTAAATGAGAGAGTGGACATATACTATGAGACGGAGGGAGTATATATATGTGTAAAAATTTATTTGGTAGTGAAATTAAACTTAATTACTTATTATATGAAAGAACATAATTACGCCATGCATCGCAAGGGTGTAAAGCTAGTATGGCTAATACCAAAGTTCTGAAAATTTGCTAGGTGACCACTAGGCGCGAAATCAGGCCTAGCGTCTAAAGCACCTTAACATGGCTTAGACGGGGCTTAAGCGAGACCGAAAATTTAGGCATGATTTATAACAACCCGGTAAAATAGAGTTGAAAATATCATAATAACATACAAATCATAGAAAAAAAATATCATTAGTAAGAGGAGATATACCAACATAAATAAAGTGGGTGACCTTTATTTTGCTAATCACCCAGACTTTCAATTCCAATACTTTCACTGTAAAGTGTCATAACAAATATTTAATAAAGATTTTTTTTAGGAATATATTAAGAAACTACGCCATTTTAGAATCATTTTTTTTTTTTTGAAAAAAATATATAGAGCGATCTTGACGATAAGCGGCGCCCAGCCTGACTAGTTAACACCTAGGGCCTATGCATCAATTTTTTTACCGAATGAATTTCTTGACGGATTTGAAATTAATCGCGAACTTTTATTGCCGCTCAACACCTAAGCAGGGCCTATGGGTTTAAGGAATTTTTTTAATACAAGTTAATATTAAGTCTTGAGTTACTTATGAAATTGAAAATATGATTAAGTACTATAACATTATTGCGAAAATATACGAAAGACATTATTGGGAAAAATATAAGAGAGGCATTATTGAGAGAATTTATGATAAAAATGTCCTCATCCCTCATATAGTACTTGTCATTTATGTGGAAAAAGTAGTAGTGATAAATTTATTCTCTTCAATACCATATTGGCCATCTATTCTATCAAAAAGTTCATTTGATATTATTTTGGTTAGGTCAATTCTAATTTCGAAATTTGTGTTTGTTACATGTTTTCAATATTCAACTCGAGTTTATAAAGGTGCAAATTCAGTTCTTAACTTTGTCAATTTATTACAATTCGATGAAAAAACTACCGAGGTGTTAGTTTTTTGACATAGTAAAATTCATGTGCCATACACATGACTTTAAAAAGGATAATTTTATCGATTCAATGTAAAAACCAACCATCTCACCACCTAAATTAACACCGCCACCTACTACCAACACTCTTAACATCTGCACCACCACCATTAACACCTGTGCCACCAACATCATTTACATAACCATTTACCACAAATTATTATTAACACCACTATCACCAACAATGACAACATTAAAACCACCACCCACCATAACTATCATCAATGCAACTTATTTACCGCCACAACCACTAAAATTAAATCAAAATATTCAAGAATAAAAAGCTGACCAGAGTTGGGGATGACGATAAAAATGGTTAGGTAGGTGTATCATTTAAAATTATATTTACTTCCGCTTTGTAAACATATTGTACTCCTTCCATCTCGAAGCCAAAGTATGTTAGGAGCTGCGGAACATCAAAATAGTAGTGTCGACAGAAGCATCAGGATTTGCATATGTTACGGCCTACGAATAGGGCTTTTGAGAAATCAATATATCAAAGGTGACGAAAAGGTGATTGATTTCAACGATATCAATTGTGATGGTTGTAGATTGAGGGGCTTGTTGATAGGTGTCGATAGGAAGTATATCAGCCCATTTTGTTGATTTCTCCCCTTTCTTCAATCGGGCTCTTCAAGTTGACTCAGTGATTCAACTGAATTTCGGATAATTCAGCAAATCAGCTAAGTTATCGGCCAATGAAACACTAACAAAATATCAATTGGGGAAGTGTCTGGTCTAGTACGTTGTATTACACGATCATTCACCCTTTCAATTAAGCTTTATAGAAGAAATTTGGTAACTGTTGGAAATGTTTGAAAATTCATGATGCAATTGATAAGGCCGTAAGGTAAAAGAGACAATGAGTGGGGTTGAGGAGTGTAAATGGTAAGGGAAAAAGAGAAAGTGAGGGCATATTTTTCTTTCTTTCTTTTCTTTCTTTATTTTCTATTTTATCACGGTTTGTTAAAAAGTATATACATTTTTGCTTCAAAAACTAATTTACATATTAAATACATTTTATTATAATAAATAATTATAAAAATATTTTTACTTTACTTATTTGAATGCATTTATTTTTTAAGTATGAGTATTACTTATATTTTGGGTAAATTACAATTCTTTAATTTGTGTTTGGCTCATTTTTGCACATGTCTTCGTGAAATGACAAAAGTACACTTTTAAAATAATGTGAATGACACATAACTCCGTCAAAAAAAAAAAAAAAAACAAAACTAATAACTCATTAGTTTCTACAATAAATTGTACCAAATTGATAATATAAAGAATTAGATTAATTGACACGTTTACAAACTTGAGCTAGAGATTACAAAAGTATGACATACAGAAGTTACCAAATTGCAGTTGACCCTTTTAGTTATACAAAACCCACTATTTATTTGTGAAACATTTAAGGAAGTCTAGTCTCATTAATTTGTCCTTAAAAAGTATAACGAAATATTGGCTTGAACAAGTTTTGTGTATGTTAGAATCAAATCTTAAATTGTTGCATGTATTGTCATTAAGTTCCCCTCATAAACTCTTGGGCAAAGCTAAAGTATAATTTTTCTCACAAATCGCTTTTTTAGTAGTTATCATAATATTGGAAATTTGAGTAAATAGATTGTGAGAACCAACTATCTACTATTTTCGAAGGCCTAATTGCAAGAGAAATCAAGTGAGTTATCTTTTGAGGTAATGCTAGGATTACAAACGAAGTTCACAAAATGAGGCATACAAAATGAGGAGTGATATTTTATTTGTTGCATCGAGTGTGGATGCGCCACACTCTAATTTAAAAAACCAACACAATTATGACACCTCATTTTATAGACCACATTTTGTAGCCATCTTTTGTAACTTTATTATTTTCCTATTTTTAATTGTAATCTTAATCTAGCAATAGTTTCTACCATACCTAGCCATCCAAGCTGTGAGTTGTTTATCGTATACTATGATATGTTTGAAGCGTTATACAATCACTTGAAGCTTCTGCATGCATAGATATTACGTGGCTAAAGATTGGAGATTCTGCATGCACAGATATTACGTGGCTACAGATCGTGAGTATGTATCCATATGTCCTCAATTTAATTGAACACTTGGTGTTATGCATGCGAGTAATTTGTTGAAACGTTTTCTAAGAAATCTATATAACGCCTGAACTTGCCTCCACGAAGAGACTATACATAAAAACTTCATTTACATGGTGAGATGCATGCTTGTGGTTGTCTTCAACGTTGAATAGTAACGATATCCATTAAGGTATGTACTTATTATTGCCTACTGCTTGACACACACTCGTGTATACAATTTTTTATGTAATAATTGAAAGATTAAAGAAATACATGAACATAGAAGAAGAGAGGAAACCGTGAGAGATGAGCACGGCTGAGAGAGAATGTTTTGGGACTCAATGGGTGAGTCTTCTACTGTGCATATGTTTCAATATATAACAATCCTTTACAAAGAGTCCTATACTAGTAACTTAAGGAAACTTGATAACTACCAATATTAGAATATTTATCTACCTAATATAAGTCTATATCTACATCTAGGATACACAAAGATATTGGTATAATTTCTCTGTCCAATAATAATTACTCCCTCCGTCCCGTAATGATCTTCTCGTTTGCCATTTTTCATTGTCCCAAAAAGTTTTTCTCATTTCTACAATTTAGGCTTAAATGTGCATAAACACAACATAGCTAGTGAAGCAAGTGTTCATATGCTTAAAAAGTTTGAATAGTCAAATGTGAAGATCATTTTGGGACGGAGGGAGTATGTCGCTATAGGATATATTCCAGATTATTAAATTATATTGATAAATGAAACATTACAATCTACACCATCAAAACATGATTTTTTTTTTTTAAAATGCAATGATGATGGATTCGAATGACTCTCATTTAATTATAAGGATAACAATATACTCTCCCTGTCCCATAACTATATGCATAAATTGTCATTTTGGGTGTCCCATTGATAAGTCACACTTTTTTAAAATGACAAAGAATCTTTACTATTCATCTTACTCATTTTCTCTCATACTTTACTTTTACACTCACAACACCAATCAACCTATTATTCCCTACCCCACTTTCTCTCTCCTACTTCACTTTTCACACTCATAACAACTACCCACTACTATTTATCCATTAATTCATGTGCAAAACCCATTTTGTGCACATAGTTATGGGGCGGAGGGAGTATATAGTGAAAACTCATATTGAAAACTCATAGTGAATCTCTATAATCCGTTGGATTGTAATAAATCTTTGTGGACCTCACTGATGAAAACTCATCCAACGGATTATAGAGTTTCACTATGAGTTTTTGTTATGAGTATCATTGTCATAAATATAATTATCACGCTACTAAACAAAACTACTAGGGTACAATTTCGACTTTGAAAATTTGAGGTCATGAAATTTCGAATGGTAATCAAGAAGGGGCGGACCTAGGTGCTGTGTATGGGGGGCAATGGCCCCCCTTTGTTTAAAAAATAAATAAATTTACTAGTGCATTTTTTTTTTAATTTGGGGTATTAGTGCAATATTTTAGACTTTGCTACTCTTTATTTAAAAAAATAAAGGGCAATGCTAGGCTTACAAAAGATGACTACAAAATGAAGGATACAAGATGTGGTGGCGATATTTCATTAGCTACATCGATAGTGGACCCGGCACACTCTAATTAAAAACACCAATACAATTATGACACCTCATTTTGTAAGCCACATTTTGTAGACATCTTTTGTAACTTTATTATTTCCCAAAATAAATGCACTAGCATTTATTTTTGCCCTTTTTAATAAGTTATGCAATTTTGCCCCCTTGTAAAAAAGAATAATACTAGGGGCACAAAAAATCACAAAAACCTGCTCACAAAATTCTAAGTGTTTTTAATTAGAGTGTGGCAGGTCTATTACCGATGCAACCAACAAAATATCGTTATCGAGTAATTGTAATTGGTATGCATCCGACCCAAACCCATCCGAATTGGTTAAACGAATCATTCATTCAACCCAACAAAATTAATTAAGGGTGTTGTTATACACACCCGTAAAACTTATGAATACACCCGTAACAGTGCATTACAGTGTTGTACCATCTAAAATTTCAAGCATTCTACGGGTGTATTCATAAGTTTTACTGGTGTGTATAACAACACCCATTAATTATACACGGGTTAAACACGCAGGATGTTGTGGGCTAACACGGGTAACAAAAATTAGAAGGGTAAATTGCAATTCCGTTACCTAAGTTTTACAAAATTTTGCAATTGGTTACCAGGTTTGTCAAAGTTGCTATTAGACTCCTTAGTTTACTGAACCGGTGCAATCAGGTGTAAATCCCGTTACCTAGTTAAGAAACTAACGAGATGGAGCCCATGTGCGAAACATGTGAGATTTTAAGAGATACTTGCCATTTCATCAGGAAATTTAACGAAACTAACCAGGTTGGGAAAAAATTGATCAAATGTGTCCATATGTGTTAAAAATTTAACAAATTTCGTTACTCAAACACCATTTCCATCAACATTAACACCACCATCTTCAACACCCTTACACCACCAGCCTCACCACTAACCACCATTCCACTGCCTAAACACCACATTTTACCTCAATCAAGAACCATTACATCAAACCCAAATCCAATTTCAGATCTCAAAAACCAACACAAAACCTAACAACTGAAAACTAATAATTAATCCGATTTCTCTAACCCCTCCGACCACGTTCTCTCTGCCTCGCCGCCGGTATCATTTCCAGCAGCGGCTTCGGCATCCTGTTCACATTGAATCCCTTCACCGGCAACGCGTTTCCCGATGAACCCCCGTCGAAGGGAAAAAAAGAAGAGAAAGAAAGGTCCGTTTTTTCTTTCTTTCAATCCCACTCTGTCAACTGCTCTCGCTCGAGCTATGTGTGTGTAATGAATAACAATGAGATTCGATCTTGGCCAAAGGCCAACCTTCAAATTCAATTGCTAACGGTGAAATGGAATCACCGGAAGTAAGACGATCCTAGACGTATGAAAAGAAGTTCCGAAAAGCCGAAAACTAAGTGATAAGGGCTTTGTGAAATCTTCTAAGATGTTAATAGGTAAAAGGATTGGAGTTGGTTGAATATATTTCCCGAAATAACCCAAACCTTTTTTGGCAAGACCCGCATAGAAATAGGCTACTGACGTGAGTAAAGCCAAAGCAAACCGAACTCCCTTCAAAATAAAAAAACCCACAAATATAAACCCCAAATCGCTCAATAATTATAAGGAAATAAAAAATGGAGATAGACCGTCGCGGTCTCTATTCTGAAATGGACCGGCCACGCTCGGTTCCGGCGTGGTCCTTCAGATCCACAGTGGACGTCTTCTTCTTCAAGCGATCGTGTTTCCTTGGAAGGATATGCGTCGCCGAGCTCGTCGGTGACGTCGTCAGTCGTCGGCGACGAGAGTGTGCATAACGGTAAAAAGGTATCATCATCATCGATAATTACTCCGGCGCCGACATTCTCCTCTCGAAAGCCTCCACTACCTTCGTCTCACCGGAAAAGATCTAGCGATCGTGTTTCCTTGGAAGGATCTGCCAGGGACCACGATGGATCGGATTTTGGCGAGGGCGGAGAACAGGAACACGATGGATCAGATTTATGCTTCTCGAATCTCAGATACGATGGTTTTGTGTTTTCCTTTTTTTTTTTTTTTTTTAATAATTTGTTAATATGTAATGGGCCTCTTTTACCCACTCAATTCTTGGCGAAATGACCTATATGCCCCTTAAGATATCACGTATGTCGCACATGATGTCCATTTTGTTAGTTTCTTAACTGGGTAACGGAATTTACACTTGATTGCTCCGGTTCAGTAAACTTAGGAGTCAGATCGCAACTTTGACAAACCTGGTAACCAATTACAAAATTTTGTAAAACTCGGGTAACCAAATTGCAATTGGCCCAAATTAGAACGTACACACAATCTTCTAGAACAAGTAGTTAGGTTGGGAACGGGATGTGGGAAATTAGCTGAGAGAACAAGGGCTCTTTGAATTCGACGAAGAAATCAAAGACCTTGCCGCTGCCGCTGCCGCTGCCGCTGCCGCTGCCGCCCACGGTGTGGTTGGTGGATCTGTGAATTTCAGTGCTAGATTTTAACCGGAGATTACAAAGTTTGGTCATCGGCGAACCCCTCCCTCTGTCGCAGGCTTCTTCCATCAATTCAACTGTTAATTCGGTTAAGTATTTGAAGGTTGGTGCAGAATTATGTATAGTTGGAAATACAATGATTTATGATTCGACTTTGACATTTGAATGAAAATGATAAGTTTTGATTTTGTTCATTGATTAATTATTGATTGAGTATATCGCTCTTTGGGTTATGGATTTTTCGATTTAGGTTTATTTCGTGATAAATTAATTGTAGAATTTGTAATTCTTTAATTTTAATTTGCAATTTGTTGGGCTTGGAATCGAATGCCAGAATAGGAGAAAAGAAAAGTGATGACGCCCTAGATTTCTGGGGTCACGGAGATAGAACTCCAACTTTGCTGTCTCTTGATCCTGATCACAACACAAACAAGAACACCGTTAAGACCAAGGCCGGGTTGGAATCCGTCTTAGGCCCTCGGGTGTGAGAGTAAGATCTCTGAGGAAAACCTAAGAAGAAGGCTCAATGAAGACCTTGTGTGTGCGAATGGGATAGAGCACGTACCTCCCTATGGGTTGGAAAAGAAGTATATATATGACAATGGAAAGAAACCTGCACAAGGTGCTAACCACCCTGGTACTGGGGGGACACGTGGCGAGTCCCCAGTGGATCGGTCAGGAGAGTGGCTGGGAAGGTGGTGTGTCTGTCAGGGAAGCATGGTTCCATCACCAACCGTTATGGTGTGTCAGGTACGGATAGGTGACGTCTCGCGTACGTTTGTGCCAGCTGGGCACCACGGGTTCCTCAGGATAGCGGGAGGCAGAGTCATCTCGGGCATATATATTAGGTAGATCGGTCCCCTCGGGCTTACTTGCCCGCGTTCCTTGCCGGTTCGGCCCCAAGGGTTCAGGTCCGGTTCGGGCGTGTTAGGTCGCATTGATTTGGACCGGCGAGCATCCGGCCCAGAAGGCTCGGTCTCATCAGTGGCCCCTAACTCCGGGGTTAGCTCATTCATGTGCGGCGCGAGGAGTTATAGTTCCTAGGCTCGATTCGGGCAAATCGCAATAAATGCGGGCACGGATTGCAATGGGACGGGAGTCTTAGAATAGTGGTTGACGAAAGGACAGGTGGGCCCCTTGTGTCAGGCTAGTGGCGTAGCCATCTGTCTTTTGACATGACCAGGAACACGTTCATTAAATGCGAACCGTCATCGGTATTCGAAAAAGCAATTCCCGCCTATTCACTTTTCGGGTTTCGATCGGGTTACCAGATATTTCGGGTAGATCCGACCCATTTCCGGCGCTATAAATATCACGGATGCTGAATCATTCCAACTTTCGCAACTCCCGTCTCTCTACCTTCCAGTTCCAACGAAGACTTTGCTTCTCCGGATTCCTGACTTTGAAGATCTCGTTCTCGTTCATTACTTCTAATTTACAGGTATTGTTCTAAACTTCACTTTTTCTTCTTTGTTTCGAATCGTCGTCTTAATTTCCGCCATTCTTTTCGTCGCCGTTTTCGAGCGCGAACCCTAAAAACTTGCTCCTGTCGAGCTTACGGATTTATACGAGATTTGTGTCACTTCTCGTAACCTTGTGTCTTCGAGTCCGGATTCTGGCTCCTAATTTCTGAAAATTTGTTGAAATATTGTTGTAGCCATGGAAGGGCTGGATTTAGGGCGTAACCTCCGTCCTGACCTGTTTGGTTGTTGCCGGAGGACCGGTGGGGTATACAGGTTCCTGTTGAATGCCTGGAAACGGTTGTCTTTGAATGAGTTCATTGCCATAGGTTTAGCATATAGCTGGGAACCCTGGGTCTTGCCCCTGTTGTGGGATACAGGTCCCTCCGTCCATTATGATTCCACAAGGATGAGGGTGTTGGGGGGAGAGGAACACTTGAGCATTTTTGTCATGGCTGTTTTAACTCGATTCCCCGATAATGTAGATATGGCTGGAAACGCTAGAAGGTTGGTAAGGTCGTGCGGGGAGCGTGTAGCCTCAAGTGGCCCTGATTCTCACAGTTGGATGGACCTAAGCCGGATTCCAACCCGGCCTTGGTCTTAACGGTGTTCTTGCTCATGACCGCTTTGCACAAAAGTTTGAAGGGAAGGAGTGGTCGCTGGATGGAAGAGCTCAGTACTGCTCTATGGGTTGTCCGAACCACGACAAGGAACTCAACGGGAGAAACCCCTTTTTCCCTGACATATGGATCAGAGGCGGTCGCACCTGTGGAAGTAGCCTTGCCCACCTATAGGGTCGCCCAATTTAATGAAACAGAGAACGAGGGAGCCCGCAGAAAAGACTTAGACTATACCAAAGAAAAACGGTTAGAAGCACGGGCAAAGATGGTCAATTACAAGCAGAAGGCCAAAGTTCATCATGACAAAAGGGTGAACAAGAGATCGTTTGCCGTGGGAGACTGGGTTCTGAGGAAAGTTGAAGTCACAGGGAGGCAGCCCGGATACAACAAGCTTTCGCCCAACTGGGAAGGCCCTTATCAGATTGCCCGCGTGATCAAAGAGGGAACCTACAGGCTTCTAACGGCAGAAGGAAAAGACTTGAAAAACGCCTGGCATAGTGATCATCTGAAGAAGTATTACCCTTAGAAGACAGAATTGTAGACCTTGAAATCTTTTTGCAATCAATAGCAGTTAGAAATTGTGGAATTACTCATGTATTGTAACAAAATCGCAATGTAATCTGTTCGAGTAAAGTAAATAATACTGCTATCGTTCTCTGAAATTACTCAAGTATGTTCGTTCTCAAAGCGCGGTCATGTGCTCTCGAGCTAGACCGTATGCCCGCGATGCGGATGCCGTTTTGCAAATCTACGAACGATGCGCGGTCATACGCCCTCGAGCTAGACCGCAGGGCCCATGTCTTACGCCCTTGAGCTAGACTAAAGTGGGAGAATGAATTCCTTGGTGGGATTATTTCCTTGTGAAATTCCTAAGACCCAAGATGCGCGGTCATACGCCCTCGAGCTAGACTGCAGGGCCCATGTCTTACGCCCTTGAGCTAGACTAAAGGGGGAGAATGAATTCCTTGGTGGGGTTATTTCCTTGTGAAATTCCTAAGACCCAAGATGCGCGGTCATACGCCCTCGAGCTAGACCGCAGGGCCCATGTCTTACGCCCTTGAGCTAGACTAAAGTGGGAGAATGAATTCCTTGGTGGGGTTATTTCCTTGTGAAATTCCTAAGACCCAAGATGCGCGGTCATACGCCCTCGAGCTAGACCGCAGGGACCATGTCTTACGCCCTTGAGCTAGACTAAAGTGGGAGAATGAATTCCTTGGTGGGTTATTTCCTTGTGAAATTCCTAAGACCCAAGATGCGCGGTCATACGCCCTCGAGCTAGACCGCAGGGACCATGTCTTACGCCCTTGAGCTAGACTAAAGTGGGAGGAGGCGCGGCCATACGCCCACGAGCTAGATCGCGTGCACGGATACAAAGATAGTTCATACGAGAACAAACCTTCTAAGCTACGTAATCAAAAGAGCGATAGCAAAAGAGCACGCAAGAGAGGAAATCAATAGTAAAGCTGGAAACAAATATACTTATACAAACCAAAAATTACTTGTTCGAAAATGTCCGGAACCTACACTATTACAAAAAATCCCCAGGATGCAACCCGGTCTGATCTTCAAGAGGCCGGGGGAGGAGCATTCTCCGTCTCTGGAACAGAGGCAGAGGCATCAGTGTCAGGTACAGATCCAGACTGATCCTGAGAAGCATCAGCAAGTGCGGAGGCATAAAGAGAGTAAGGAAGAACCATACCATCAATGTACGGGCCGCCGGGGCCAAAAGTCCTCTCCAAAGCCGCGCCAGAGGCAAGGTTCCCCCGGCAGAATATCTGAATCCATCAATAGTGGCAAGAAGGTCTTGGACAGTGACCGGAGCGACGAGAGGGAGAGTTGATCTGACAGACTCGGGAAGCTCAGAGAGTTGGTCCGTGGTAAAGGGCACTAGAGCATGGCCAGAAAAGCATTGAGGGTCTGAGGCCCTAATGGAGCAAAGAATCGCAATCTCTTGCGCAGTGTATTTGCCCGTAGCTGCCAGATTACGACCTACTGTGTGGAGAGCTGAGTTATATTGCTCTATGCTTGCATCCTCCACCTTCTCTCCATAAGCATCAGACACCTCAAACTCGGCCACGGCTTTCACTCGCTCTTCTTTCAGAACGAGTTCCCGGTCTTTCTCAAACCGCATCGCCTCCAAAACTTTGCCGTCCTCATCAACCCTCTCCGATAAGCTCCTGTTTTTCTCCCTCTCCTCCTTCAACCGCTTGTCAGCCTCAGCCAAGAGAGCCTCAAGCCTCTGCTTCTCCGATTCAAAACTTGATCTCTCAGCCTCGGCTCGGTCTTTGGCCTCCCGAGCTGCCTCAAGGTCATGGCTCAGTTTTGAATTTTCCTTGACCGCAGCAATCAACTCGGCATCCTTGTTCTTTAGCTCCTCACCCGATCCCTCCAAAACCTTGGACACGCGGGCAATCTCATCCTGAGCCTCCGCGAGCTTCTTGTTCCTCGCCGCGACCAAAGCCATTTCAGCCTCATATTGAGACCGCATGAATAGCAGGTCGTTGCTAACCTGTTTTGGTGATGGGGCAAATAAAAATCATATCAAAGGCGGAAAGGAAGACTACGTCAACTTGAACAAGGAAGATAGAACACAAACCTCAGCCATGGCTAAGCCCGCGTGACCCATGGCGGTCAAAAAATTGGTCTTGGACAGCACCTTTTGCTGGTAATCTGGGAAGTTCATACGCTGCAGGAGCCCATCGCCTACGTAAGAATTAAAGGCGCGACGGCTATGAAGATCAACCCCATAGACCTCAGGGGCCTCAGCAACCTTCTTCCCGAACTCCTTGGCTCGGGCTTTATCTTCAATCAACTCCACAGGGAAGCGCTCCGAGCATAAAGTCCCTTTGGCAGGGGAAGATACAGTAAAACCGCGGGAAGGAGACTCCAGACGGGGTTGTTTATTTTTTGAAGGCAAAGGGTCAGCGATCGGACTCGGACCCCTTTTCTTCGGAGCCTCGGGCACTGTTCTGCCTGCATCGTGCTAGAGGGTGGGAGACCCCGAGCCCGTCAAATCTTTTCCCCGTCCGCTCCCGCGGGGCCGTAGAGGAAGCTCGCCCGTCGTCGGGACAACTGCAACAACCTTCTTAGACTTGTCCAAAAGATCCGTGATCGGCAGTTTTCGGCCTGCCTCTGCTGCTTCGCCTCAGCCTCCCGCTGCTTCGCGGCCAATCTCAAGGCGTTTATATTCTTGGGAGGCATGGTATCAGTGGGATCTGCGGGCAAAAGCAACAATCAGTCAAATACGATCGGGTAAACTAACAAGTAAGAAATTCCAGTTGATTAAGTATGAAAAAGACCGGTCAAGCACGGATCCGGGCATTGTTCCCCCAATCGGCAAGCAGGGCACTCATGGGCAAATGCAAAATCCTGGTGAACCTTCCAGCAAGGATCCCGCCACATAGGAGCCATGTTAACCCTGCTCTCAAAATCAGGATTTCGGCATGGGGCCACCCCGGCATAAGCCAAAAGACTCTCATTGTTGATGATGGCTTGAACGTCGAAAACTTGTTCAACCACGACCACGGTCTGGTCCTCTAAAGTAACTGATTTCGTGTGCCGGGCGAGATAATCCTGCATGGCGGACGCAAGCTCGATACCCCCATCTGAGCTAGGATAATCCTTGGAAGATATTGACAAAGGGGAAGTATTATCAGGCTTAGAAAAAGGCCACCCGAGCCGATTCTGAATCACCAGAGGATATCTCTGCCACTGATCGAATTTGTTAGAAGCCGCAGAAAAGATCTTTTTCGACCTAGGCTTCGTTTTCAAGCTCAAACTGCTCGCGGTGACCTGATGGGTGAAGAAAACGTACAAGGCGGACAAAGAGGGCTCGTAGCCCAGTACCCTACTTACGACAATAAAAGACACCAGATAACGAATTGCGTTGGGGGTCAAGTCCATTGGGAAGCACTTGGAAAACTCCAGGAATTCGCAAATGAACGGGTCCAAGGGAAGCCGGAGGCCATTCTCAAATTGAACGGGATAAAACACACAAGCGATATTATCTGCCCGGACGCGGGCAGGACCAGTCAAATTGCTTCCTGAAGGAGAGGTATAATCATCAAGACCGCCGACAAGATAGATTTTGCGATCGATGTGATACACAGTTAAAAACTCATCATCGGAGTCCTGCTCCTCCACCATGCCCGCTCCAGAACTGGAGGCTCCAGCCTGGCTCGCAACCCTATCGTCGGGCCCCTCGGGGAAGGAAGCCAAAATTTGAACAGGGGAGCGGACGCGTTTGACCATACGCGCGGTATCTGGGGCCATTCTCTCTAAATCCCCCGGGGGTCAGAGGGTGTCTCAGATGACTCAGACTCATCAACTAGCCCGTGAGCCACGATCGCTCCAACCTCAGCCTCAAGAGCGGGTTCACCATCAACCCTCATTTCTTGATCGGAAGCTTCCGCACTGCTCGTGACCTCAATAACACCAGGGGCAAGCCCGGAGATCGTGCCTGTTCATCCTCGTCATTAAAAGGAGCGTCCATCCAACTGTGAGAATCAGGGCCACTTGAGGCTACACGCTCCCCGCACGACCTTACCAACCTTCTAGCGTTTCCAGCCATATCTACATTATCGGAGAATCGAGTTAAAACAGCCATGACAAAAATGCCCAAGTGTTCCTCTCCCCCAACACCCTCATCCTTGTGGAATCATAATGGACGGAGGGACCTGTTTCCCACAACAGGGGCAAGACCCAGGGTCCCAGCTATATGCTAAACCTATGGCAATGAACTCATTCAAAGACAACCGTTTCCAGGCATTCAACAGGAACCTGTATACCCCACCGTCCTCCGGCAACAACCAAACAGGTCAGGACGGAGGTTACGCCCTAAATCCAGCCCTTCCATGGCTACAACAATATTTCAACAAATTTTCAGAAATTAGGAGCCAGAATCCGGACTCTAAGACACAAGGTTACGAGAAGTCACACAAATCTCGTATAAATCCGTAAGCTCGACAGGAGCAAGTTTTTAGGGTTCGCGCTCGAAAATGGCGACGAAAAGAATGGCGGAAATTAAGACGACGATTCGAAACAAAGAAGAAAAAGTGAAGTTCAGAACAATACCTGTAAATTAGAAGTAATGAACGAGAACGAGATCTTCAAAGTCAGGAATCCGGAGAAGCAAAGTCTTCGTTGGAACTGGAAGGTAGAGAGACGGGAGTTGCGAAAGTTTGGAATGATTCAGCATCCGTGATATTTATAGCGCCGGAAATGGGTCTGATCGACCCGAAATATCTGGTAACCCGATCGAAACCCGAAAAGTGAAGAGGCGGGAATTGCTTTTTCGAATACCGATGACGGTTCGCATTTAATGAACGTGTTCCTGGTCATGTCAAAAGACAGATGGCTACGCCACTAGCCTGACACAAGGGGCCCACCTGTCCTTTCGTCAACCACTATTCTAAGACTCCCGTCCCATTGCAATCCGTGCCCGCATTTATTGCGATTTGCCCGAATCGAGCCTAGGAAGTATAACTCCTCGCGCCGCACATGAATGAGCTAACCCTCGGAGTTAGGGGCCACTGATGAGACCGAGCCTTCTGGGCCGGATGCTCGCCGGTCCAAATCAATGCGACCTAACACGCCCGAACCGGACCTGAACCCTTGGGGCCGAACCGGCAAGGAACGCGGGCAAGTAAGCCCGAGGGGACCGATCTACCTAATATATATGCCCGAGATGACTCTGCCTCCCGCTATCCTGAGGAACCGTGGTGCCCAGCTGGCACAAACGTACGCGAGATGTCACCTATCCGTACCTGACACACCATAACGGTTGGTGATGGAACCATGCTTCCCTGACAGACACACCACCTTCCCAGCCACTCTCCTGACCGATCCACTGGGGACTCGCCACGTGTCCCCCCAGTACCAGGGTGGTTAGCACCTTGTGCAGGTTTCTTTCCCTTGGTCATATATATACTTCTTTTCCAACCCATAGGGAGGTACGTGCTCTATCCCATTCGCACACACAAGGTCTTCATTGAGCCTTCTTCTTAGGTTTTCCTCAGAGATCTTACTCTCACACCCGAGGGCCTAAGCCGGATTCCAACCCGGCCTTGGTCTTAACGGTGTTCTTGTTTGTGTTGTGATCAGGATCAAGAGACAGCAAAGTTGGAGTTCTATCTCCGTGACCCCAGAAATCTAGGGCGTCATCAAAAAGCAATTTAAATCTATTTCAGTTATTGGCCGATGATTGTCTTTGATTTTCCCTTCAGTTGGATGTCGCACTCCCTTGTATGCAAAACCAGTGTTTATCTTTCTTTTTGAACACATGCAAGTTGCTGTACCATTTCTTTGTTTTCCCTTTGCATCTGATGTCCCTGGTAGGCAAGCTCAATTTCTTGCATTCTTTTTTCTTTTTTTTGACGCATGCATGTTTTTATTCTTTGGTTTCTTGGAGCCTGGAATGCTATAGATGATTTAAGATGAAAATGCTGGAGTAATAGCTATAAATTTACTCGCCCATACCTTTCTCCTTTTATTTTCTATGTTGTGTGTTTGACTGGTTGTTAGGTTCAGCCAATGGGGCTCAACTGTGTCACTGATTGAGCATCTTAAGTAAGATTTCGTCAATAAAAAATGATAGTAAATGGGATTGTGCGTTTTTCGATATTCAAGTAAAGCGAGAGCAAATTGATTCTTATGTTAGTATTGAGATTGTTCCATTCAGTTTGTGATTCTGTCTTGTGTATATTCTCTTTTACCAAAGGGGTGTAATAAGTTTACCCCCTCCTCCCTGAAAAAGAGTTTCACCTTCCATTTGGATTTATAATTATGAAATGTAAGCTTCATACCTTCACGGTTTCAACTTTTTTTCTTTCTATTCAAAGATTTGACATTTATAACTAAAATGCAATTTCATGAAAATATATAGAAGCAGAAGCACGTTTTTAAAATATGTGACTTGTAAAATGAGGCTCTCTTTGGGATGGGTAGAGTACTTCTTTTGTACATTCAGCATTGTACTTTACTGTTTTAATACTATTTTGCAATGTTGGTGTTGCTGTTTTATGCCATTGTGCCTAATTCTATGTTTAGATCTAGACCTACTTTTGTCCACTTATAGACCTGTAATGTCTATCAAGGCCAAAGTAGACGATTTTTAAAGGACATCTTTTCCAGAGCACTAGGATTAAAAACATTTGAGAACGTTAGATGTGACAATTAGTGGCTGTGACAATGACATTATGACTGGTGGTATTGAACTTGTCATTGAGTGGTTCTGCAAGCATTCTCCGGTGGTGTCTATGGCAGGTAGCTGGAACAAGGCTGGTTCATCCATGCCATTCAATGCTGCTGACTTTGATTGGCTTCATATATGCGGGAGGCTGTACCAATAATGGAACTTCTGGAAAAAAATATTGGCGGGGGTCTTCGGTTCTTTCGCATATCCTTTGTTACAGCCAATGACTTGTGAGAGAACATGAAAATGAATACTTACGTATGGCGCAATAGTATTTTGGTAATGCTTGTGATCAGTGGTGGAACTGGAATATGGATGACTATTACAATGCAAGAGAACTTTAAAGTGATTAAGAGGGTTTGTTGATGAGAATATGACAATGATGGAGCTGCACGTAATATTCTTGGATCAGTGGTGGAATATAGTTGACGTTTATTAGGAAAGGTAAATCCTATGATGGTCGGACTTAGATTGAAGGGTCCAAGCATCACAGGGTAAATCAAAGTGATTAAGACAGTAGCTTTGGTAGGCAACAATGGCACCGTCACCCAGTTATTGTTGTAACAAGTTAATGGGAAGTAATTAGTACAAAGACTGGGAACATATATAGGAAAAGATGTTCATTAGATCTGAGTGAAAAATAGAAAGAATGAAAAGACAAAAACTCACAGCAAAGGAGTGAAGAAGATTAGTGGTGAAGACTGAAGAAAAACATCAGAAGAAAATGGTTTTCAATAACTGGGGTCACTTTAGCACAGAGTTGAGAACTAGGTTTAAGCCATATCAATTTGGGCATCCAACTGCTAGTCTCTCCTAGAGTTATTATATTGAACAGTCGTTTCAACACCTGGTCATAAAAAGTTGAAAAGGTATTTGTTGGAGAATATCTGTCATCTTATACAAAATGAATTGAAACTTGTGCACTATCAAAGTTTTAAGGACACATTACGAACTTGGTTCTTATAAATGCTTGACATGTTTTGCTGGTCTTTGAACTTCACTACGCGAGCTCCAAAATAAGTGAATACCGTGTCCATTTGATGTTTATGCTACATTGTTTTTTAAATATTGTTTGTGCATATTGCGTTTGTTGTTCTTATTTGCCACAAAATTTCTTGTTCTGAATTTAGTGGTATTTCATCTGATGATATGGATCCATTGATGGGTAAATTATACTGAGCAGCATATACAGTAGTTAGTTTATCAGCGAGGAAGAGCGTGATTAGGGTGTGGAGGGCGACTATGACTGCTCTAAACTACACACACTAACCACTTGGTTTGTTTCTTATGCCATATTTGGGCTTCCTGTGAACATTTTGTTAGGGGATTTTCGGCTAGTGTTTGACCCATAACAAAACATTGTCATTTAACTGCAGTGTTTCCTGTTTAAATGTTAAGCTGACAAAGACTTATTTCGTTTACAGGTTTATTGACAATATCATATCTCCTTGAATGATTTTGACTTGTTAACTAACTGTGTTACTTCGCCAACATGAATCCGCCCCATAGTCGAGATGAAGTAAGCTGCAAAACTTTCAAGATTAGCTCTATAACCTTTTGACCAAATGGTTACTTAACTTTATCACTCTGCAGGAGGAGCCTGTTGTACCTGGTTTCGAAGTTCCAAGGTCTCCTGATGTAAGTTACAACAACATGTATGTAGCAAACGAGGATGACGGGCGAGATCCTCCTATTGTTCCTCAACACTTGCAACAGGCCATACTTAGCCACCCGGCTAGTAGCAACGGTTCTGGGTCCCTCCCGGAGCCACAGAACGTGGTCCTGAATCACCTTTATATTGAAAACAGAGAAGCTCCAAGATCTGTGGTAGGACTCGGATTCACTCATCGCTTTCGTTCCAAGTATGTCACTGTTGTACTTTATAAACCAGTCCAAAGAAGGGGAAGTTGCAGCACTTGATTCGCATAAGGTACTAACAACAACATGGGCTTCTATATCTTCTTTTTATGATGGGAGTAGTTGTTTGTTATTGAAGGCATATGCGAGTCAAACTTAAATGATTATCCCCCAGGCAAATTTATTTAGGATAGTTTCGTTGGAATTTTATGAACTTAAATTATCTAGAAGGGATGTTCATAAAGCTTGAAGCTCTACTCATATTAGACTGTTAAATATTTATTTTCTCAGAATTACCCCTGTAAAACAGTGCTAAGCTTCCTCGGGCAATTGGGCTGTCATTTTCGGGGTTTACATGTGTGTGCGAAATTGGTAACATTATAAGATGAATTTTCTTAAAGGGTATCATATGAGCTCAATTATGGATAGTGTTCAATTATTGTGATTATTGAAAGAGGCTTGAGTGGTCAACTGGTGTATGGAAACTTGATAGAGATGTGATATTTTCTTAATAGGTATCAGATGTGTTAACTTATGGATAGTGCTCAGTTATTGTATTTCTATATGATAACCGGGTTAATTGCAATTTAGACCCTGAAGTACCATACTACCCTTCCAAGCGAACCCTGATATGTTTTTTTTGTCAAATCGGGTCTTCATGTTTTAAAAACTCGCCAAATAAGGCCTTTTTGACGGATTTCGTTAGAAAGTCAGTTATGTAGCATGTGCCATGCACGTGACTAACGGAATTGGGTGACTTTGAATTGATATTAGCTATTAAGGGGACTAATGAAAATTCTAAATTCAAAAGGGCTGAAATAAAAACAATTATCAAACTTTTAAAATAAATATTATTAAAAGAATATTTCATTGGATATAAATAAGTAATTACTTCATTAATTATTATATTAATATTGTAAAATAATTTTTATTTCCAAATTTTATGTGAGGAATATAATAATTAAAAAACATTATAATGATTTAAAAATGAAACAAAAAAATATAGGGATAGTACCATATTTTAATTAAATATGGAGCATTTCTTTGTGAGGAATATAATTAACTTTTATTTTCAATTTTTTATTAATATCTATATCCACAAATTTTTATAGTTCTAAAATTTATATTTATTTCTTCAGTAAAAATTTATAAAAAATGAAAAATTAACTATTTTAGTTTCCTTTTTATTACTTCTCAATTACTCTTTACTTCCCAAAATAATTTTTATTTGGCTATTATTTTTTTTTAATTTTTTTTTTGCTCGTTTGATAGACCGGTACGTATAAACATTACTCCCTCCGTCCCATCCGAATTAGGATTTTCTCTCCCGACACGGGAGGAATAATAGTATTATATTGTGAAAAGTGATAATGAAATTGAATTAAGAGATTTAACATTTATGATTAAGCACTAATCATTTACCTAAAAACTGTCCAAATATAAAATTTGAGTACAATCAAAATTGTTAATGAAATTCAAAATACCAATTTTACATTTCAACCAAATTATCATCACCATTCTCTCCACCATTACTACCAGATATTTTTCTCAAATAATTCTTTTTTTAATTAATAATTCCCAAAGTGACAACCTTGTCAAACTATTTACCAAAATAACCCAAATTTTTGAAACTCGCTGCTTATTTCGTTTTTTCTGGCTTAAACTCGCTAGTTGCAGTAGCGGGTTTAAAATGGATCAAAACCAGTCTCAAAATTCCGGCCAAAATGGATCAAAACCAGTCTCAAATTTCCGGCCAAAATGGATCAAAAGCAAAGGCTCAGACAACATAATCGACCTCCATATTGATCTTAAAGTTGCCTCCTTGATCCAAACTCAACACTCCCCAACTCAATTCCTCACCTCCAAATCCCTAGCCCAATCTCAAAAAATCCTCAATCTCGCTGCTACCCAAATCTCTTTCAAGAAGACCGGACCACCACACCGGACCACCACCACCGGACCACCACCATCGGACAGCCACACCGCACACCGACCAAAACCGCCACAGATTATACACACAAACCAAGAAACACATACAAATACTCCAGATCTGAAATCAAAAATCAAAACTTTAAAAATCAAAATTCAAAATTCGAAAATCAAGAATCCGAACGTGAGAGAGAGAGAGAGAAAGCGAGAGAGGGAGAGAGAGAGAGCGATGCTTCTCCATCCTCATAACCGTCGGCGCCTCCGCTATACCTTCTTCCGACGACTCTGCAATTGTTGATGATGATATCGGTGGATCGGGTTAGGGGTTTTGAGCAGGAACGGCGAGGAGGTTGTTTCCGGCGGTTATTTAGAGGGGAGTGGTTAGGGAGATCGGAGATGATGGAGTTCGCCGGTGGGGGAGAAAGTGGTGATCTGAGTTAGAGAGAGAGAGGAGAGAGAGAGTGTGTGTGCGAGTGTGTGTGTGTGTGTGTGACGGAGGAGGAAGAAGGATATAGTTTTTTTTTTTTTTTTTCATCCCTTAGTTTTTGATGATGTCATTTATAACCCCTTCAAACTTAATCTCAATTCAAAGTCACCCAATTCCGTTAGTCACGTGCATGACACATGCTACATAACTGACTTTCTAACGAAATCTGTCAAAAAGGCCTTATTTGGCGAGTTTTTAAAACATGAAGACCCGATTTGACAAAAATAACATATCAGGGTTCGCTTGGAAGGGTGGTATGGTACTTCAGGGTCTAAATTGCAATTAACCCAAGATAACCTGACTGTCAATGTATGTAAAAGGACTTGAATGATTGAGTCAGCAATGGGATTATTGGTTCCAACTCTCTAGGATGCTCTCAATAAAGTTGACCCTCATAAGGAATGATTCGTTTATTGATGGTGTATGATGACAGAGAATGATAAGTCGTTGGCACCTATTTTATGATAAGTTAGCTTTCTCCCTTAATATTGACTTAAGAGTATTCATTTGATGGTGAGATATACTTTATTTTGATTTCTTAAGAGAGTTGGCCATCTGGTATGAGATGTCTAGTGGGCATGTTGGTATGAGGTAATAAACGTGTATTACCTCTGTTCCAATATGAATGTCTAATATTTGATGTTGATCAAGAGTTTAAGACATTCATTTTGACATTTTAAGATGGAGTATGATTCATATGTTTCCTACCTATGTTTAGTGCCAAAGTAATGGGTAAGAGAACATAGGTATTAGTTCCCCCACACATTACCCTGCTAATACCCGCTATTGGTAGATGGGTAGGGCACGGGGGGTGGGGGTATGGGGATGGGGCAAGGTATTGAGTTTCTATTACCAAATTTAGTGCCCATTGCATTAACCAAATGTGCCCATATATTTGAGCTCAATAGTTTTGGACAGGAATGTTTATTTGGCTCTCTGATTAAAAGTCAAAAATTCTATATTGATTGAGGAAATTGTGGGTGGTTGTATCAAAAGTCAAAACTTTATCTTGATAACTTGATTGATGATTATTCTAACCTTAGCCAGATAGCATCTCTGAGTTGTTCTTCTGACAGTCAACAACTTTTTTTTCTTCCCACCAGTTTCAGTTGGTGTTTGTGTTTATGAGTAGTGTAAATCGGTATGCTAGATTAGTGTAGGGGTAGCAATTTTTGTTCATTGGGTTTACCCAGGTGCTTTTGTTTCATTTTGGGACGGAAGGATTAATATTTTAAACTCTTGTACAATGTACAATCAACAACAGCCCCCTAGATTAGTATACCCTTTCTTGCTATCTCTCACTCTCTTAGATAGAAGCTTTAAGCTGCGAGTCATTATGCTTCAGTTTCTTAAATCTATCGTTTTCATTGTGAATATAATTTTTGGATTGAATATTCATACTATAGTGATCACTGTGGTTGGTGGCCATCTTTTTTCTTTGAGACTTGTGGTTGTGATTAATTGAGTGCTTGTGGGTTTCACTTAAATTGCTTAATTAATTGCTCTTGATTGCATAAATCTTAAAATAGAAGTGAAGATTTAATAACATCCCCATCACTTGTTGCATCATTTGTGAGTTTCATTTATACTCCCTCCGTCCCATAACTATGTGCACAAATTGCCATTTTGGGTATTCTGTTGATAAATCACACTTTCTTAAAATGACAAAGAATATTTACTATTCATCCCACTCATTCTCTCTCCTACTTGTACACTCACAACACCAATCAACATACTACTCCCTACTTCATTTTATCTCTCCTACTTCACTTTTCACACTTACAACAACTACCACTACTATTCACTCTTAATTCCCGTGCAAAACCCATTTTGTGCACATAGTTATAGGACGGGGGAGTATTCCATAAACATTTAAAAAGGAAAGGAGGATATAACTGCATCGCGATCACTTTGTTGCATCGTAGCAGTGAGATCCCCGCTGCTGCTGCTGTAGTGGTTTTATATGCGTGTAGAAATTGTACCAAAGTAGATGCTAATATTAAGATTACCCTCCATTTTTTTTTTTTTTAAAAAGGAGCAAGTTTTGCATTAGCATTTTTTTTCCTACAAAGTACCATCATTTTTTCACTTAACTGCACGCTCATCATTTACCAAGTAGCATATTATAAGAATTATCGGGTACTATTAAATTAATTATTATATAAGAGTTCTCTGAAGTCAATTAGTGTTACTATCAGTGATGGTTATGTCTTATTGTTATTATTTTTTTTATGTAGATGATTGAGAGGTGGTGTTTGAGTTACCTTGCAGTAGGCCCGGCAATTTTGACCCGTTACCCACTAACCCGCACAACCCAACCCAACCCATTTAAGTTAGTGGGTTGAAACGGGTTACCCGGCTCAACATGTTAAGCTTAACGGGTCGAACCGACCCGTTTCAACCCGCAAACACAAGCAGGCAGAATTAATAAATTTAAGGCAGCCGCCAGAAAAAATTAAACGGGTCGACCCGTTTCAACCCGCCAACCCATTTCAACCCAACACATTTGACCCGGCAACTTAAACGGGTTGTAGTGGGTCGACCCGTTTCAACCCGTTAACCCGCCACAAACCGACCCGCACAATTGACAGGCGTCACCTCAACTAATTTTCCTCAACTAACAACAATCAGGTTAACTAACAACAATCAGGCTGTGGCATACTCCCTGTCCCGAAATAATTTTCTCATTTGTCATTTTTTATTCTTTCAAAAGTTCTTCCAATTTCTGCAATTTGAGTTTTAATGTGCATAAACACAACATGACTAGTGAAGTAAGTGTTTATATCTCTAAAAAAGTTTGAATAGTAAAATGAGAAGATCATTTCGAGATAGAGGGAGTATAAAACTGTCTCAATATGAATGATCGAATTTGCTTTGATCATTCATTTTGAGATGGAGGCGGTAAAAGTGATTTAGTGAAATAAGTTATGTAAGCTTTTTTATGCAAAAAAAAAAAAAGCATTGTAATGTTTCAATAAATCTAATTGAGTACTGTATTTCTCACCGATGAGGAAATATGAAAGAGATACTATCACTCATAACATATGTAAACTATACATTCTAAAAAGTATACATTCATAGGTAAGCAAAGACGCCTATTATAGATTAAAGTCAACCAGAGAACAAGAAAATTCTCTTTTTGGATACTTTGATTGCAAATACATAAAGCATTAAAAAACTCACCCCCTCTTTTTGGATCTTAATTAAAGAGTGAAGGAGATTCACAACATAAAAAGCAAGTACTCCCTCCGTCCCAAAATGATCTTTTCATTTGCCATTTCTCGTTGTCCCAAAAAGTTCTTCACTTTTCTACAATTTAGGCTTAAAAATGCATGAACAAACCATGGCTAGCAAAGCAAGTGTTCATATCCTTAAAAAGTTTGAATAGTCAAACGCGAAGATTATTTTGGGATGGAGGGAGTTTATTATACATACATATAAATATATATCACTCTATCTTCCCCTTTGACTTTTCCAAATGGATCAAACATGGTTTGGAGTCATATTAGTCGGAGTGGGTGCAGACCCAACCCGCCGTCCACGCTCCGACCGGCTGTTCTCAGCAAACTTGACGCTTCCGGCGTGCATACCCTTCTGCCTTTCCTCCTCCGACCACTCCGAAACATAGTAGTTTTCTTCACTACCTTTAATATTATCTTTACTAGGTGGAAGAAACATGCTCCCCCATTGTGGGAAGTGAACCAAAGTTATAGGAAGAGTGCAAGCCATAATCATAATACCCATGTTCGATAAACCTGTCGCCGTTGAATGTCTTGAGCTCGTGAAGAATATCAGTTGGGTCAAACCCGACCCAAAGTTCCCACCCGCCCCAGTCATGCCAGATATAATTCCTAGAGACCGTCGGGAAATGAAGGGAATGATACCGAAAGTGGCCCCACAAGCGGCTTGTGCACCGACCGAGAAGAGGATCATGAAGGTGATGGCAAGGGGGAGTGAGTTAGCTCGGCCTAAGAGTAGACAAAAGAGACCTCCTAATGTTTGAAGGATCCAAAGGGTCCATAGCCTTCCCCTCATTCCAAATCTTTTAGCTGTGAAATCTGAAGCAAATCCACCAAAGGGACGAGCTAGTAAGTTAGCCATTCCGAAAGTGGCTGCGATGATTCCAGCTGTGTGAAGCTTTAGGTCAAATCTGTCATTTAAACCAATTAACACACTTAGATTAACTCTTTCTTTTCTCGTAATTTTGGATTATTACGATTGAGTTTAGTTTGGAGAAAGTAACAAACCTGTCGTAGAAGTATTCCGCGACCACGTTATCAGTAGATAGCTCAACACCCATGGAGTAACCATAAAGGAGGACAAAGATCCATGTCCTGTAGTTTGTCACAGCATACCACATCACCTGTATAGGCAACAAGAAAATTTAGCCTACAAGGTAAGGATACATATACATATACATGTTTATGCATATGTGTGTATATATATATATATACTCCCTCCGTCCCGCCGGAAACTTCAAAAAAAAATTATGGCACAAGAATTAAGGGAAAAAGTGAAAAAGGTGATGTGTTGTGAGTGTTGATAGTTGAGTGGGAGAGAGAAAGTGGGGTAGAGAATAGTTAGTGGGTTAGTGGATGTGAGTATGAGAAGTGGGACCCACTAATTAAAAAGTATTAAAAACTTTCCATTTATGGAATGTGCAATTTCTATGGGACGCCCATTTTGGTAAGTTTTGCAATTTTCGGTGGGACGGAGGGAGTATATATATATAGAGAGAGAGAGAGAGAGAGAGAGAGAGAGAGAGACTGACCCTTCCGAATTGATCTTTAGCAACGGTACCCTTCTTCTGTAGGGCAGCAAGGTTTCCATCAGGAAGATCTTGGCCAAGTGTTAGAACAAGTATTCCCATAATAATATGGAGCCATCCTGGAATGAAGAATGTGATTCTCCAGGCAGTGAACGGAGTGGAGCCCGCCCTTCGGATTATGTCATAAAGCAAAGGCATCAGAAGCTGAGTAGCTCCTCCACCCATATTCCCCCACCCAGCCGCCGTTCCGTTAGCAAGTCCAATAATCTTGGAGTTAAACATAGTACTCATCCAATACTGACAAGACACAAACGTTGCGAGCGAGAATCCAATCATGAATCTAACGGCTATGTATCCGCTAGCGTCAGAAACAAATGACATGCAAAACACGGTTGGGGCAGCAAGCATGATTAGAAACGCGCACCCGTATCTAGGGCCGAGTAAATCACACACTGCACCCATAACTAGCCTGGAAAAGATGCTTCCGGAAACGGAGGCCACCCCGGCGTTTCCAATGTCGCTTTTGGTGAGATTAAGGTTGTCCCGGATGATGGGAACGAGTGGGGCGGCTGCAAAAGTGGAGACGAAGCAAGTGAAGAAAGAGATCCAAGAAAGGTGGAAGGTTCTCATGTGAGGGTTAGCAAAGGAGAAGAGTTTGAAGGCTTTGGCCTTGTGCTCGGAGTCAACGGGCAAGTCAAACTTAGCGGTGGTGTCGGTAGGGACGATAGGAGAAGCGACAGAGAAGGCGAGAACGGGTTCTCGGCCGGTGACTCCATGCATGGAGCTTCCTGGGGATCCTTCAATATTAGTACCCATTTTGTTTTTGTTTCCTCTCAACTTTAGAAAATGTGAATGATATTTGTTGGGAGGAATGAGGGTTAAGGGAGTGAGATTAGGGTTTAAATAGGAATAGAGAGAGAGTTGACATTGTAGAAAATGAGCTATTGGAGATTCCGAAAAGGTTAAATTAGGAATATCCCATTTTCCGCATTAGTAGCTTGGCCTTATCGTATATCCCAAAGGATACCATCTTACAATTTATAATATGTGACAGTAAGTATGAATCTTTTTTATTACTAATATACCCAAAATTTGAAAATAAGTGATTTGTTTAAGAGGAAATACAATTCTGTTTCTAAGTAGACTTATTTTTTTCCGGGGGAGGAAGTATCTGTACGAATGTGTTAGTGTCATTCGTCTCGAAATGAGTCATATCCCAGACATTTGCCTTCCATCATCAAGAAGGTCTAGAGTTCGAATATTCGATAATCCCTCCCCAGTTGTAAAAGAAAATTAACCTAATAAATTGATTAGTTTTTGGAGGGCAAACTATTTACTCTCTCAACGAGACACATTTCATGTGTAAAACTATGAAGATACACACTAAAGTCAACAACGAGACTCAAGGGGCATCCAATGTAAATACTACAAAGCACAAGGGCAATTAAATAAATTAGTTAGGAGTCAGTTAAAATTGTTAGTAGTGGAGGAGTCAGTTAGGTAGTTACAAAAGTTGTTATTGTATCTACTGTATCTCTATACATTACTTAGGTATAAATACCTGTACAGTCATTTGTATCAAGCAACACTTAGGGGCCGTTTGGTAACCCGTAACAACGCCGTATTGGATTATTAGTACTCTAGTCTATGTATTTGGTAGGTTTTAACACTTTGTACTAATAATCCATGTTACCCTGATTAATGGCCTAATCTCCTGGCTATTAATACATTAGTGGAGGGTGGTATTAATTATCGGGCCACGACGTCTATTAAAAATCACCCTTTTTGGACATAACTGCCCCTTCAACCTACAGTGAATGGCACAACCAATGTCTACTTTTTCTTTCTTACCGCCGACCCACACCCTCCTCTCTTTCCCCCTCCACCACTCCCTCCTCTCTCTTCAGTTGAGATCTACCAATTAAAATGATGAAGGAATTTTGATTTCTCTTTCTCTCTTCTCAAACATTTATCTCTTGATCTTTTTACTCCTCTAGACCTTTATTTCGTTAATTTTTAAAGCCCAGACTATACCTAGATGTGAACTTTTCAACAAGATGTGAATTTGATGATGATTGATCACCATATGTAAATAACAATTTCAGCCAAGAGACCTGCAAATAATCTTTTTGTTCATCTTCCAACCTTCGCCATTGACATTGCTTCAATTGTTTAATGGGGTTTTTTTTTTTTTTGAAAGAAACATAATCATTTCATAAATAATAACAAATGTTTAGAAGTCGGCTATCCACAAACGACGGAAGCATGGTTTTTTTTTTTAGAAATAAAAAAACTACATACTTTTTAATGAAGTAAGTTAAGATGATTCCATTTTTCTTATTATTGTAGAATGTAGATGAATTTATTGGAATGAAATTGGATTTTGTTATTATACTCCCTCCGTCTCAAAATGATCTTCACGTTTGTCATTTTTCATTGTCCCAAAAAGTTCTTATTTCTACAATTTGGCCTTAAAAGTGCATAAACAAAACATGGCTAGTGAAGCAAGTGTTCATATCCTTAAAAAATTTGAATAGTCAAACGAGAAGATCATTTTGGGACAGATGGAGTATTAAACATCCGAAGAAGAAAGGCACAACTGCGTTATCATTATGGATATTTTAGTAATTTTATTATTAATCACACTCTTTATACTCTGTTCACCAAACATCATATTTTTTGGAGAGCCTAACTAATAGTCACCATCACTAATAATCAGGCAAGAAATAATGCCCCGATAGTTAACAGTGTTTATCCGTGTCAGGCTACCAAACGAGCCCTTAATGAATACATTCATATATCATAATATCTCTCTCTAATATGGTATCAGATGAATATATGATTCCGCTCTCCTACTCTTTCCTGTAACCTTGATTTTTGATTCCAAAATTCATCAATGGCGATTGACGGAGATTCACCTCCATCACCGGATTCCAGCAACATCAATCCTTCTCCCGCCGATGAATATGAAATTGCAGAGGTAAACGTGCAACTCAATCCTGCTCATCCTCTCTACATTCATCCCAATGATCATCCCGGTCTTGTTCTAATCACTGAAGTTCTCACTGATGTGAACTACAATTCGTGGAAGCGTGCGATGACTGTTTCTCTATCGTCGAAGATGAAATTAGGGCTTGTTCTTGGTATCAATAAACCACCTGGTCCTCAATCTAAATACCTATCTCACTGGGATCGCTGTAACAATATGTTAATCAGCTGGATCCTAAACACAATTTCTCCTAAAATTCGATCAAGTGTTGTCTATCTTCCTACAACTCATGCAATTTGGAGTGATTTGGAGTCTCGTTTTACTCAAGGGAATGCGCCTCAAATCTTCCAAATCAGGAAGGATATGATCTCTTTAGTTCAAGGTAATTTGACTGTTTCAGCCTATTTCACTAAATTTCGTATGTGGGATGAATTAGCCAATTTAAGTCGTCTTCCCAAATGTGTCTGCAATTGTGTTTGTGGAGCAACTAAATCCATTGATGAATATGAAAGTGTTCAGAAGTTAGTTCAGTTTCTCATGGGCCTCAATGACTGTTTCTTTTCCATTCGAGGTACAATTCTCACGATGAGTCCTTTACCTAGTATTAGTCAATCTTTGTCCATGCTGATTCAGGATGAGAAACTGCGCTCATGTTTTGGAATAACTTCTAGTCATATTACTCTCCATGAGTCCTCTACAGCTCTGCTCTCCAAGTTTAATTCTGGAAATAGAGCTTCTTTGACTTCAAGGAAGGGTGACAGGTCTAACCAGAGATCTACTCAACTGTGTGATTTTTGTGGTGGTAACAATCACTCTAAGGAGACTTGATTCTATGTGCATGGTTTTCCAGACTGGCATACGCTACATGGTGTCACTCCTGATCCCAACAGAATGCCCAAGAATCAGAAGTTAAAATCCTTTGTTGCTGTAACTACTCAAGGCACTCCTCTCAACACCTCTTCATATAACCAGCTACAGGATCACATGAATGCTTCTGTTGCTCCATCTACCTCTATTTCAGCAGGTATACATTCCATTACTCCTAACAGTATTCTACCAAGTATATTGTCACACATTTCTATGCAAAACATCAGTAATTGGATCATAGACACAGGAGCATCTGATCACATCACTTCCAATTACTCGATAGTCTCATAAATCATGTCCCTATTAACTCTATCATTCACCTTCCAAATGGCTTTGCTTCACAAATCACTCATAGAGGTTCTGTTCAACTCACTAAGGAAATCATTTTATTGAATGTTCTCTATGCTCCATCTTTCAAATTTAACCTTATCTCTGGCAGTAGGCTTGCTTTAGGCTTGCTTATGATAATAATCTCTGCATTATCTTCTATCCTACACACTGTCTATTGCAGGACTTGGTATTGAAGACCTTGAAAGGGATTGGTAGGATGGTGGCTGGTCTGTACAAGTTGTTATTACCTGTTGATTGTTCTACTTTCTGTTCCTCTACTGGTCTTGTTTCTCGTAGTTCTAATCTGCCATCAAATGTGAAAATATGGCATCATACACTTGGTCATTTGTTTGTTAAAAATCTCAAACACATTTCTTCTATTCCTTGTTCTTCTTTCAAGCATTGTAATACTCCAACAATGTGTGATGTATTCCATTTTGCTAAGCAAACAAGAATTCCTTTTCATCTTAGTGAAAGTCATTGTTCTATCTTCTTTGGACTTATTCACTATGATGTGTGGGGGTCCTTATAAGCATTCCACTTATGAAGGTTGTCATTCCTTTCTTACCATTGTTGATGATTGTTCTAGAGCCACTTGGACTTATCTTTTAAAATCCAAAGTTCAAGTTCTTTCTTATCTGACTTTCTTTCTTCACATGGTGAAAACTCAGTTTAATACCACTGTCAAACAAGTAAGGTCTGACAATGGAACTGAGTTTTTAATAAAGATATCTCATCCCTCTTTGTTTCTCATGGTATTGACCAACAAAGTAGATGTGTTGAAACCCCTCAACAAAATGGCAGAGTTGAGAGGAAACACAGACACTTATTGGAAGTGGCAAGAGCTTTAAGATTTCAATCAAATCTTCCCATCAAATACTGGGGAGATTGTATTCTCACTGCCACTTATTTGATAAACAGATTTCGTACTGCCCTTCTTCACAATAAATCTCCTTATGAGATCTTGTTTGGTACACCTCCTTCATATCATCATTTAAAAGTTTTTGGCTCTCTTTCCTATGCTTCTACTTTGTCTGCTCATAGGGATAAGTTCAGTCCTAGATCTGTAAAATGCATTTTCTAGGGTACCCTTATGGAAAAAAGGCATACAAAGTCTATGATATTAATTCCAACAAATGTTTTTTAGTAGAGATGTTAAATTTTATGAACATATCTTTCCTTTCCATAGTTCAAATCTTGATCAACCTGCTTGTCATATTCCTCTGTTCATTGATAATTCCACTTTATATACTGATTCCATTGATTCTCCTCCTTCTTGTGTTTCTTCTACTTCTTTTCCTTCTTCTTCCACCTCTGCCTATACTTCTCCCACTTCTTCACCTATTCTTAATCCTACCCCATATCTGAATACTCAATTGCCCCCATCTACAGCAGCATCTCCTATTGTTCCTTCACTTCCTCACACTAGACCTCCAAGACAGAGAATTCTTCCCTCCATATTTACTGACTTCACAGGTCTTCCTGTAGACACCCCGCCTTGGACCTCTCACCCCGATTGCATACAAAGTATTTTTATTTAACTTATTTTGTTGATTTCTGTTACTTCGGTTAAGTTCCTAACTGATTCCGTTAGTTTTGGACTAAACTGCATAACAGAGTTAACTTTTAGGGTCATTCTGTCATTCTGTCATTTTTCACCCGCGGGCGCTTCCGGCACTGCCAGTGAGCCGCGCGCGCGTCCCGCCCCAAAAGCCGGACCCGCGCGCTTCCCACTTTGGCAGTAACGGATTGCACCTTATTTCCCTCCCTTTTCTTATTTACAAACATCTTTTTCTTGATCACAAAAACCATCTTTTTACATCCACATTCATCCCCCCTTTTCTCATTAACTCCCAATCCCAAATTCTAAGCCTTTTCCCAAAAACTAATATTTCTTTCATTTATTATTTGATTTCTTTTATTTCTTTTATTTTTCTTTTATTCATTTATCTTATTTGTGATTGGCTCATTCCATTTCACATGGATGACCAATTTCCCTCCATCATTTCCCTCTCTTTTTTACCTATAAAAACCATCATCTCCTACCTTGGAAAAGGACTTCTTTTTGGACTCCAACCTTGATTCACCAACTAGATTATACACAAATTCTCCCAACAAGAGTTCTTAGTAACAAGACTCTACACAAATTGTTCTACAACAATTTCATTACAACAACAACACTTTCAAGTCAAGGTTCCAAGTCCTCTTTCTCAAGGTACAACTCTATTTTCTTCCTTTGTTTTCTTCTTCTTGATGTATGCAATCCCCATTAATGGGACATGACCAACATGACTACTTCACATATTGAAGTTAGTTAAGGTTATCTCCCTACATTTTAATCTTAACTTTAATTCACCATGTTAATTTCTCTTCATCTCTTAATATAATTCTTTAACATTACTTGTTACATGTAATCTTTATCATTAAATAAATAAAACAATTCTATTTTATTTCCCCTTTATTTCCTCTTTTCTTCTCATCACAATTGTTAGCACATTTCTATTTAATTAATTGAAGGACATGTAAATATTAGAACACCAATAGTAGCAAGACCCGCGTAAGCGGGGCGGAGTGGGTGTTTAAGTACTTCCCACTCCGTCACCTAACCCCCGAACCCTTCTCTCCCGAATCTCTGGTTTTGTACATAAATTAGGCTATTTCTAGGTTTTTCTTATGTTCCTTTAAAAACATAGGTGGCGACTCTAAACAATCTAAAACAAGTTAGACATCCTAGGATAATTCACCGCTCTAGCCAAGCCGTGGTTCCCCGGGGCATCTACACTTCCCACTATACTACCACCTCCTGCAAGTGCTTCAATATCAGGTCATATCCTTCTCACTTATTCTCATATCTCTCCCACTTACTAAACCTACATTTGCAATATCTCTTCTCATAATGAACCTCAAACATATCATCAAGCTGTCAAGGATCCTAACTGGTGTGCAGCAATGGCTGCTGAAATTAATGCATTAGAACAGAACTGGCTGCTGAAATTAATGCATTAGAACAGAACAATACTTGGTCTTTACAGCCTCTCCCTCCTGACAAAAAGGCAGTTGGTTGTAAGTGGATATTCAAAGTCAAACTCAAAGCTGATGGCACTTTAGATAAATATAAAGCCAGGTTAGTTGCTAAGGGCTTTACTCAAACTGAGGGATTGAATTACTTTGAGACTTTTGCCCCTGTGGCCAAAATGACCACAATTCGAGTTCTTTTAGCTATTGCAACTGTGCAAACCTGGAATCTTGATCAAATGGATATAAGTAATGACTTTTTACATGGGGATTTGTCTAAGGAAGTATACATTAAATTTCCTCAAGGGTATGTTCTGCCTTTGTCCTACTCCAACTCCTCTTCAAGCTCTCAACAAGTGGTTTGCAGATTGAACAAATCTTTGTATGGCTTGAAACAGGCTCCAAGGTAGTGGTTCCATAAGTTCTCTCATGCTCTTCTTTCTTATGCATTTAAGCAATCCTCCAATGATCACTCTTTGTTCTCTCTGGTCACTTCCTCTTCCATGGTGTTTATCTTAGTCTATGTGGATGATATCATCATCACAGCTCCTCATTCTTCATCTATTGCTGCTGTCAAAACCTATCTTCATGGTCAATTTCAGATCAAAGACTTAGGGCCTCTAAAATATTTCTTGGGCATTGAGATAGCCAAGAATCATACTGGCTTGTGTCTTCACCAAAGGAAATACATGCAGTTCCCATAGAACAACATCATGGTTTGACTTTGGATGTTGGTGAGCCAGTTGCCAATCCTGATCAATACAGAAGGTTGATAGGAAGATTAATATATCTTACTATCACAAGGCCATACATCACCTATTCTGTTCATATCCTTAGCCAATTTATGACCTCTCTAGACAACCTCATCTCACTGCAGCTTTAAAGCTAGTGAAATATCTCAAAGGAACTGTGGGGCAGGGTCTGTTCTATGCTAAGACTAGTAGTCTTGTTCCTACTGTTTACTGTGATTCTGATTTGGGGGCATGTCAGTTGACTAGAAGGTCTCTTTTTGGGTATTGTGTTATGATTGGAGACTGTTTGGTCTCTTGGAAATCAAAGAAACAAGGTTCTGTTTCAAGGAGCTCTGCTGAAGCAGAATATAGGAGCATGGCCAATACCTCCTGTGAGATTACTTGGATTGTCTCATTACTTAACGACTTTCATGTGCAGAATATCACACCTGTCTCCTTGTATTGTGACAACAAGGATGCTCTTCATATTGTCTCCAATCTAGTTTTTCATGAACGCACTAAGCACATCGAAATTGATTATCATTTAACTAGAGACAAGTTCAAATCTGGGTTGATTTCTCCTAAGCACATCTCAACTCATCAGCAACCAGCTGATATGCTTACCAAGGCCTTGCCTTCTTCTCAACTTACTTATCTTTTATCCAAACTGAAAATCCTTAATATGTTCAAGGATTCCAGTTTGAGGGGGGATATGAAGATACACACTAAAGTCAACAACGAGACTCAAGGGGCATCCAATGTAAATATGGGCATCCAATGTAAATACTACAAAGCACAAGGGCAATTAAATAAAGGGCAAATTACAATTTTGGGCCTAATGTCTACGAGGCGGTTGCAGTTTAGGGCCTGACGTCTAAAATTTGGCGATTTAGGGCCTGACTTGACATTTTCGTTGTAGAATGGGGCTTTTTAACGATTTTTGTTAAAAAAGTTAGTTAAGTCATATGTGATTTGCACGTGATTGGCGAAATGAGTCAATTTGAAATGAGAATTAGTGCTTAAGGGGTAAAATATAAATACTTAAATTTAAAGTCGCAAAATATAAGTTTTCAAATTTTAAATTAAAATATTTAAATAAAATATCTAATATATTAAATTTTTGATTTAATTTTTTTTAAATAAATAATCATTTCCCTTCAAGAATATTTTTTTCAGAGAAAATTGATAAGTTTTGTCCATCTAAATTGATGGAGATGGTGGTCAATGGTGTTTTGAGACGAGAGAGATGACTAAAATGGGAGGTTGGAAGCGAAGATCTAAATCTGGAAAAAAAAAAATCAAAGAAAATTCATAATTTGTTTGTTTTATTTTAAAATTTTATATAAATATTTTTATTTAGATCTGGGAAAAAAATTGTCAAAAATATTTTGTCAAAAATAATTTATTTATTTATATTTAAAAATAATTAAAATAAAATTTTTAATATATTAGTTATTTTTTTTTCAAAATTTTAATTTAAAACTTGAAAATTCATATTTTGTGACTTTAAGTTTAAGTATTTATATTTAACCCCTTAAGAACTAATTCTCATTTGATATCGATCCATTTCGTCAATCACATGTGACTTAACTGACTTTTCTAATGAAAACCGTTAAAAACCCCTATTTTGCTAACAAAGTGTCAAGTCAGGCCCTATTTCGCTAAATTTTGCACGCCAGGCCCCAAACTGCAACCGCATCGTAGACATTAGGCCATAAATTGTAATTTGCCCTTAAATAAACCAGTTAGGAATCAGTTAAAGTTGTTAGTAGTGGAGGAGTCAGTTAGGTAGTTACAAAAGTTGTTATTGTATCTACTGTATCTCTATACATTACTTAGGTATAAATACCTCATAATTTCTCTCTAATAAAAACCGTCTCACTCAAGTTTTTGTTTTTAAATAAGGGATTTTTACCAATACGTCTCTTGGAGAAGATGGTATTTGCCTATAAAACCACAATATTTCATAATCTACCTTAGGGTCCTTGGGTTGAAATCAATATTACCAATAAATCCCCCACCCTTTTTAAATGGCAAAAATACCCCAGCCCAAATAAAATCATATTACACCTTTAACCGCCTACTAGACCTTTGACTTTGACTGACCACCGCCAGACCCACCCCCACCACCGGCCGCCAACCGGACCGCCACCCGCAGCCGCTAGACCCACCCCCACCACCGGCCGCCAACCGGACCGCCGCTAGACCCACCCCCACCACCGACCGCCGCCACAACCATCTGCAACCCCATGTATTATAAAATAAAAATCTTTAGCTCCTGAAGGGTTTTGAACCCAAGACCTCTTGGTCTTGGCTAAGACTCCTAACCACTATGCCAAGCTTCTCACTTGTTCCACTCATAGACTATTATATATTTAACACTACAACCTCACATTTGTTGTTGTCCTTCTTCTTTTTATTTATTTTTTTATTTTTTTTAAGGGGGTTAGGAGTATTAATTCTTCAAAATTGAACAATTACTCATATTTTTTTAAAAAGGGATAAAATTATTTCACAATTGTTTAAACAGCATTTGACAACACATAGTTCTAAAAAATGAGTATTCTTTTACAAAAACTGTGCGATGAATTTCTTAGTTGTTACACTCAACTCATGTGTTAACAAGTGAGAAATAAATTTACTAGTTCTTATATTAAACTCGTTTGTGAATAAATGAGAAATGAATATCTTATTTATTATTATATTAACAACAAAGAAAAATTGATAATTGAGAATGAATGTACCAGTTCTTGTACTCAAATTCATATGTGAATAACTGATAAATGAATTTCTCATTTACTATAATTAAACCGATAAATTGAGTCATCAATTGTGAAAAATGAGATATGATTTTATCAATTTTTACTCAATTATGAACAACTGTTAAATGAATGTCTCAGTTATTATATTCAAATTCATGTGTGAACAACTGTGAAATGCATTTCACAGTTATTATAATGATTGTGAAAAATTGAGAGATGAATTTATCAGTTTTGAAAAATGAAAAAATGATACAACTGAGAAATCAGTTGAAAAATGATTTTACGAGTGAAAAATGAAAATTTATTTTTTAAAATTGTGAAATTAATTGAGAAATTAAAAATGATTTTTTTTTTTCAAATTTTTACAAGTGAAAAATGATTTTTTTATTTATAGAATTTGAATTATGTGTTGAGTGTACTCGTTTGATTCGTATTGTCGACACGATTAAAACAATGGTTTCGGATCATTTTTTCAGTTTATAGATTTTGAGATATGTCATCTTAAAATTTTAGGTGGAAAAAAAGAAAGAGAGAGAAAGAAGGAGAGAGGAAGAGAGAGCAGTGGAAGGGAGAGCTGGGAGCACGTCTTTTTTTTGTCCGTTTTTCTTTTTGTTTGCGTTGCATGCGTGAAGGAGTAGAGGGATATTCTGGTCCAACAACAATTCCAGGGACTTTTTGGTAGGTTTTCAAAATGTCTGTCCTTATTGGTAGTTTTTATTTGGCCTAAGAACTTATTGGTCAAAGACTCAAATAAAGCATATAAATAACGTGAAATAGGACACTTATTGAACGACATAAACCGACTTGGTTAAACGGAGCCCAGATACTCTGGGCCCACATGCCTAACAGACCTATACCGAGAAGCCCATGTTTATAGGCCGACATCAGTAAGGCCGAGCAGGCAGTCCTTTCCTAGGCCGAGTTCGAGAAGCCCAATCCCTAGCCGGCCTCTATGACGAGCCGAGTTAGATGACGGGCCGACTTATATCAGAAACCTCCCATTATCGTTGGGAAACCTCTTACAGAGTTATGTTACAACTCTGACACTAAATAATCCTTATCTAAACAAGGATATCTCTTATACCAGATAACAGGATATCATCCATCCTTATCAGGAGTCTATCTCCAAGGAATGCGAGTCCTACATCAGCACGGGCATCCTAGCTTCTCTAACAAGCTAGGACTCATTCACCCACGCCTATATAAACAGGTCCTCACAACATGAAAAGGGGTAATGAACTTTTGGCTCTAATCTGGTCAATTGGTTTTCTCTATTTCTAATCACCCATATCCTTATTCTTACACCGGAGGGCCTTCGCCGGTGAAGCCCCGGTGTAGTTTACGTTTGTTTCGTGTGTGCAGCTCCGGCCACCAAGAACTGTCGCTGAGATTATCCGAACCGCTAGACGAAGGCTGATCCAACCAGATTTTGGCGTCATCACTTATCTATCTGTATTAATTAATTGAAATTTCTAAATTAGCAGGTTCTATCTGTGAGAAACTCCTGGCTTTATACAAATCAAATAGAAGCAATTGGATGTCATTCTGCAACATGCTTGAAGGGCTTCTCTTGTAAAGTATTTTTTCAATTGCTTTTTAACGCTCTATTTTGTACTCTTTTTTTTCTTCCGTTTTTTTTCTTTCTTAAATATGCATCTTAGAAGTTATGAAAAACCAATGTTCTGAATGAATTTATCAGAGAATTAATACATAAAATAATACTCTCTCCGTCCCAGAAAGATAGTCCACCTTTTTTCGTAGTTACTACGAAGGAACTTTGAGCAGTTATAAATGCTACTTATAATTATGTTAATGTGAATCAAAAAATTGATATTAATAGTATTTATAATGATGTATCAAGAACAATTTCAAAAATTTCATTAGAATAATAAAAATGAGCCTTAATTATTACTCAAAGTTCCTTCGTAAAACCCATGAAAATAGTGGGACTATCATTCTGGACAGAGAGAGTAATAAATAATTTACCAGAGAATTAATACGAAAAAAACTATGTTCAACAAATATCTCCATTTTGCAAAAAAACTACTACAGCTAGCTACACCATACGAACCCTAAATCCAAAGAGAAAATTATCCTTAATATCAATTATATGAATCTAGAAGCTGGCAAAGTCATTGGTTAGAAGGCAATGACTCAACGAGTAAGATTAACATAACAGGCGGACCTACTATATTTCTAAGCCAACTGACAGGAAATTCATCACATTTAGGGTTGCGAATCTTTTACTCCATCTTAGAGTAAGGTTCCTATTATTACGTTATTCATTAGTTATTAGGAAAAAAAAAGAGTAAACAGTTATAAGTAAAGAAGAAAATGATTAAACAACTGAAAATTGGTAGGAAATTAAAAGAGAAAGAAGGTAAAAAAATCAAACAATTGCAAGTGGGTAAAAGATTAGAGGAGAACGGATGTAAAAAATAATGTATTAAACGATTGCAGTTGGGTAGAAGAAATTGATTAACCATTGAAAATGGGTACTCGTGACTTGGTCCTCTTTTTTTTATAAATATTGTAATAATTGTGTAAAGATAAAACCGTCCAAAACAGTGTTTACTCCATCCGTCCCAAAATGATCTTCTCATTTGCTATTTTTGGTCGTCCCAAAAAGTTCTTCACCTTTCTACAATTTAGGCTTAAAAGTGCATAAACAAAACATGGCTAGCAAAGCAAGTATTCATATCCTTAAAAAGTTTGAATAGTCAAACGTGAAGATCATTTTGAGACGGAGGGAGTATTATTTACCAGTTTAAGGAAGAACCGATCAAAATTGTAAGTAGGAACATTATTACAGGGACGAAGAGAGTACTATTTTGTCTAGCTGGATAGAGACAGAAACTATATATCGAATAAATCCTCATTAACCTTCAAATATCTCAAGAGTTCCTTCCAGCTAATTTCTATATTGACAACTAATTAATGTATTATTGTTACGGCTAATAATTCCACAGGGACGAAGAGAGTACTATTTTGTCTAGCTGGATAGAGACAGAAACTATATATCGAATAAATCCTCATTAACCTTCAAATATCTCAAGAGTTCCTTCCAGCTAATTTCTATATTGACAACTAATTAATGTATTATTGTTACGGCTAATAATTCCACAGAATTCTTAGGTTGTCATTGTTTAGTATATATAAGGAACGACCTTTTTTATATACCAAGCTGCGGTTAAATATATAGTTAACAATATGTACGCGAATGCGACTTCGTATATTAAGACTTTGCATATCAAAGTGTGCTAAATACTATTTATTGTTGCTGTTGTATATAGCAAAGTTATAGAGGGATATACCTGTTTCATTAGTTGAAAGTAATAAATCTGAAAAATGACTTTGTATAATCAAAGAGATGAAATTATTGTTTAATGTTCATATTAATTGAGGATCGTGTTAAGTTATCAACTCATCTAAAATTCTGTAGGTTTTCTTCTTGTTTTTCAATGAAAAAAAAATGATGTAAAGGAATATTAATGAAGTAATGAGGAGTAGAGATAGTTACCGCCCAGTTTAATGTTCATGTTAATTGAGGGTAGTGTTAAATTATATATCAACTCATCTAAAAACTTAAGCTGTTAAAAAGAGGATCGACAATAAACATAGTTACTGTTGAGATATTGACGAGATCCTTCAAGATCTCGGTCATATCCCCTTTCCAATTTGTGTATATCTCTATTAGTTTGTTACTAATTTGATAAAGTGTAAATTATGTAGGATATTCTTGACCTAGCATGATTATAGGGATTAGACTTATTCTCCAAGAAAAGTCTCGTGTATATATTGTGTTGTACTCGGTTTATGAGATCAAGGAAAATACGTTTATTTTCTCTTCATAATTTACGGTTCTAACTTGGCACCAGAGCTTGGTTTACCCGAAAATCATGACTGACGGCGAGGAAGTACACGGAGCGAAATTCGGCAAGGGAAACGAGGTCATGGAGGAAAAGAGATCTCCTTATTTTCTTTCCTCTAGTAACCATCCAGGAATGATTCTCACGCATGTTCAGTTGAAAGGTGAGAATTATGAAGAGTGGGCACGAGTTTTCAAAGGATCGATTCGAGCGAAGGCGAAAACTGGGTTCATTGATGGCCGAATAACATTGCCTGATGATGCTGATGAAGCGGACCAATGGTGGACAGTGAATTCCATGATTGTGTCATGGATTTTTAATACGATAGAGCCTACCCTTCGCTCCACCATCACATATGTGGACGAAGCAAAGGTTTTTTGGGATGATCCGAAGGAGCGTTTCTCGGTAGGGAATGGACCGAAAACTCAACAATTGAAGGCGGACATCGCAAACTGTAGACAAAGGAAGAACGAAAGCGTGGCTGCTTATTATGAACGCATAAAGAAGCATTAGGATGCTCTCAATGATTTTGAGACATTGCCGATCTGTTCCTGTACGGGTGTAAATGCAATATCGGGGCTGTGTTGGTGAGAAGAAGAGAAGAGGAACGTGTGCATCAATTCGTCATGGGGCTAGAAATTTCAAAGTTTGAGAATGTAAAGTCATTTATTGTAAACACGGAGCCCCTGCCTACTGTCAATAAGGCGTATTCTAAGGTTATAAGGGAGCAACATGTTCTGGGAGGAGGACATGAAGAATTCCCGAATCCAGCCAGTTTTGCTGTTCGTACAGTTGTGGGACCAGTTGTGAGCACAACTGGCTTGACATAAAGGAAAGACATGAGCAATGTCACTTCCTCTCACTGTAAGAAGAAGGGACAACACAGATTCCTGCTTCAAACTGATAGGATATCTAGAATGGTGGGCAGACCAGCGCCGGAAGCCTGCAAAAGGAAAAGACAAAGGAAAACTCAGCACAAGATCCAACAATGCACAGGCTGGTGACGAAGGGACAGGAGTTCCAGCGCAGGCTAATGTACCGGGTTTTACGGTAGAGCAATGGAACCACTTCAAGAATTATATGGAGACACAGGTGAAGGCAACTGGAAGCACAACTGACAAGGCAACTGGTCGTATGAATGGTAAGATAGATAATGAACGTTGGCTTGTCGATAGTGGAGCCAATCGACACATAACAGGGGACATCTCTCTGCTGAGTAATATTCATGACATTAAGGCTAATCACATCGGTTTGCCTAATGGAAGATATATTAAGGCCACAAAAGAAGGCAATATTAAGATTGCCACGGATCTTGTTTTAAGAAATGTCTTATATGCTCCGATCTTTAACTGCAACCTGTTATCTGTCTCTCAATTACTTCATGACTCCAATTACTCAATGCATTTTTCTGACAAACAATGTGTTGTACAGGACCGGGTCTCGAAGATTTTGATTGGAGCGGGTGAACAGGACGGGGGGTTGTATTACTTGAGGAAATCACCAAAGACGCACGCGTACAACATTAGAGAATCTGACAATTTTCAGTTGTGGCATCAGCGACTCGGACATCCGTCAAGTAAAGTAGTTGGTTTGTTACCTTTTATTAGTCGTAGTAGTATTACTAAAGACGTTTGTGGGATTTGTTGCAAGGCTAAGCAAAGTAGGGATACGTTTTTACTTAGTGAAAGTAATTCCGATGAAATTTTTGATTTAATACATTGTGATATTTGGGGTGATTATCAGAAACCCGCTTTGTGTGGAGCTGTTTATTTTTTGACCATTGTGGATGACTGTTCCCATGCCGTGTGGGTTTATTTGGTCAAATCCAAAAGTGATGTTTCACAAATTTCGAAAAACTTTCTTGTCATGGTAGAACGGCAATTTAATAAACGAGTTGAGAAAATTCGGAGTGATAATGGGATGGAATTTACTTATTTGGAAAAATATTTTCTTGAAAATGGCATTGAACATCACACTACTTGTGTTCGTACGTCCCAACAAAATGGAAGGGTTGAAAGAAAGCATCGACACATTTTAAATGTGTCCCGTGCTTTAATGTTTCAAGCAAAACTACCGGTCAAGTTTTGGGGAGAATGTGTGTTGGCGGCAGGGCACTTGATTAATCGTACCCCTTCAAAATTGTTGCATGGGAAAACTCCTTCTGAAATTATTTTTGGGAAGCCCCCTTCTTACACACACATTAGGGTTTTTGGGTCTTTGTGCTATGTTCACTATTCCCGGGGAGATAATGATAAGTTTGCAAGTCGTAGTAGGCGATGTGTGTTTTGGGGGTATCCTCTTGAGAAGAAAGGGTGGTATGTTTATGATCTTGATGAACATAAGTTACTTATTTCTTGGGATGTTATTTTCGTGGAAAAGAAGTTTCCTTTTGCTTCCGACATGCATGATCGAGATGGGGTTTATTCAGACTCAGACATTTTTATTTATTTTTTCTATTTATTTTTAATTTTTTTAAAAAAACTAGTACAATTCCATCTTCATTTTGTATGCTGTGTAAACACTAGTTATTAATTACTCACATGGTAAAATGCATAGTGTACTTTGACTAGTCGACAGTGCGTTCATATGAATAGTCTAATCTATACTCCCTCCGTCCCAGCTCACTTGACACTTATTTCCTTTTTGGTCCGTCCCAGCTCACTTGACACTTCCCAAAATAGTCTATTTTTTATAATTTTATATTCACTCTACCCCATCACTCATTCTATCTCTTCATTTTCCACCACTCAATTCATTCAACCAACACAACTATTTATCCCACTCATTCTCTCTCTTCATTTTCTACCGTACATTTTCCTTCATTTTCTTCTCATTCTTCTTATTTTCTTCTGCTCCTACTCTTTTTCTCTTCTGCTGCTACTCTCCATTCTTTATGTCTAGATTAGGTCTTTTTTCTTGTCTTATATGGTATCAGAGCTCCAATGGAGCCATGGGAGATGCTTATGTCGTTTCGTCGAAAACCACCCAATCTGCCTTGGGTCTCCATGATGTATCTTATTTATACATATTAGGATACAATGATATACAGAACCTAGCTATGTACATACAGATTAGACTATTCATATGCACGCTCTGACTAGTCAAAGGACGCTATTGTTTACATGTATATATTTCACATTTCTAAGTAACAAAGTCATTTTTTAAAACTAATGGTCTGTTTGTTTCACGAAGTACAACTTTTTGAATATAGCTTTCAGAAGATGAGTTGTGGGGTTGTAGGAGTAGGGGCTGGGGTAGGACTGTAAGAGTGTTAAGAAACAATTAAAGTATGAGTAACGATATACTCCCTCTGCCTCAGAAAAATAGTCCACTTTAGATTTTTGACGGTCAACACATGTGAACTTTGACAAAAAAATATTTTATCAATCTAATCATCCTAATAAAATTTTAAAATTTGTCATTGATAAATCACTTGATGATTAATCAATCACAAGTTTTAGAATTTCACAAGGATTGTTGGATTAATATTTATATTTAGTCAAAGTTCACTTGTATTGACAATCAAAAATCAAAAGTGCACCATCTTTCGGGGACGGAAGGAGTATTTTTTTTTATTCGAAGTAAGGGCGGAGTATTTGTGGGCTGAGGGGAGGGGTGGAGTGGAGTGAAGGTGTTAAGATTTTTTTTTATATATGACTACCAATAAGTTCCTATGGATGGGGTGTGGGTGGGTAAGGCTTGTGGGGTGCGTGTGTGTGTTAAGAATTATTTTAAGTTGGTATCAATAGTTTTTTTTTTTTTTTTTTTTTTTTTTTTTTTTTGCGGGTGGGGCTTCGTGGGTAAGGTGTTTAGAGGTAGGGTGTGGGCGGGGGTGTTAAATATAATAAAAGCACGTATAACTATATTTTATTAAACGGGGTGGGTTGGGTTGGGGGTAGTGGTGGGTGGTGGGTGGTGGAGTGAGGCAGTGGCGGATCTACACTAATAAGTTTGGTGTTGCCTATTCTTTCAAAGAACAAAAGGACACGAAACTAAAATTCAATACGTTTACAGCCCACATCTCTTTCATTTGTGTTAGGGCTTTGGTGTGGTTACCACGCCGGAGCGCAGTTAGGGCTTTTTCACATTAGTGTAAACAAACGAGGTAGGTCTAATTCAATTGAATCACTAGCTAGGTTTTGGTCTAGTAGCACAATCGATGAATTATGGTTGAGTTCTGTGTAGGAGGTGGGATCATCAGGCAAGGTGGCCACAGTGACTCCACCGCCGGGAATAGGTGGCGGTGGAGGAGGAGTTGGTGCCGGAGAGGGTTTGGAGCGAGGAGCGAGGTTTCGCTTCTTGTGCCCCATTTGAATTCAGTAAATCCAAAACACAAATTTTCACACCTAATCCCATGCATACAGAATCGAATGATAATTGAGAAAATCTATGGAGGGACTTACTTGAGAATGAGGAAGGAGGATTGAAGAGTCCCAACAAGAAATAGCAGCGATGGCTGTGGGCGGCGGTGGACTGGAAAATTGGGACTGCCAGAGATCGCAGAGACTAGAGAGAGCGAGAGAGGTGAGAATTGGGTTTATGCGCTGTTTTGCAAAACGACGTCGAGTCGAGAGATCGCAGATCAATTTTTTTTTAAAAAAATTAATCTTAAACACTCAAAACGACGTCGTTTTGCAAAAAAAAAAAAAAAATAAAAAAAAATTACCATTGCCCGGGCAATGGTAGGCACAATAGTAAATCCGTCCTAGAGTGAGGTGGGGCTGTTAATAAAAACTACATTAAGGATGACAGCCTGCTAGCATTTATGAGAGCGAAAGGACAAGAGAGATACCTCACCCATTTTTTTCTAACATAGTCTCCAAACCCACTTTCTTTCCCACACTAGGTTTGTCTTGTTTCCTTTAACAAAATAAGGTGATGACTCTTTGAAACTCCAATGATACCAATAAGAGAAACCGAGTGCATCCGACACATACTTAGTATGGGAAGCCCGTCGCTCCTCTCATGAACATTCAGTGATCACGCTCACACCACCCACTCTCCTCTTTTGGTCACTACCCTTTGCCCTCTTTTCCATTCCATCCCTCCCACCTACACCACTTTCATCCACCCTCCCCCTTATCGCAAGTAGACGATGGCACACCCTTATTGAGCAAGCAATTAAAGATCTTAAACAGACGTGCCACAGCTCCAAGCAAACTACCGTTGATTTGGCTGGATCCGGACCAAAAACGGGGGAGGACGAGATGACCGAGTAAAACTCTGGGGGCGTAAGATTGTCATCTTTTCTACACTGTAATCTTTTTTATTTTTCTTGGCAATAAGACAATTCATTATTTAAGTAGTATTATAATATTCTAATTTCCATTCCTAAGAAAGATAGGTGTTAGAGTAATCACTCCACATTGGAAATTAACAAGCCAAGTGATGTGCCTAAGCCCAAATTGTGATTGAGCTAGAGTCCTAATGACTTGGCCATATGGCGTGGGCCTGAATGAAAGTAGTCCATAACGATCAAACACATGGGTTCCTAGTTCGTCGACGGGTTCCTAGTTCGAAGTCGACGGGTTCCTAGTTCGTCGACCTGACACCGGTGACTAGTTCCTAGTTCGAAGTCGACCGGTGCCTAGTTCCTAGTTCGAAGTCGATGGGTTCCTAGTTCGTCGACGGGTTCCTAGTTAGTCGATGGGTTCCTAGTTCATCGACGGGTTCCTAGTTCGTCGACGAGTTCCTAGTTTGAAGTCGACCGGTGCCTAGTTCCTAGTTCGAAGTCGACCTAACACCGGTGACTAGTTCCTAGTTCGAAGTCGACCGGTGCCTAGTTCCTAGTTTGAAGTCGACCTGACATCGGTGACTAGTTCCTAGTTCGAAGTTGACCGGTGCCTAGTTCCTTGTTCGAGGTCGACCGGTTCCTAGATCCTAGTTCGAAGTCGACCGGTGCCTAGTTCCTAGTTCGAAGTCGACCTGACACCGGTGACTAGTTCCTAGTTCGAAGTCGACCGGTGCCTAGTTCCTAGTTCGAATTCGACCGGTGACTAGTTCCTAGTTCGAAGTCGACTTGACATGAGTGCCACATGGTCAGGTTCAGTTTGAAGTCGACTGGACGTGAATGTGACGTAGTCGGGTTCAGTGGGAAGTCGTGTGCGACTTCCACTATGGGGTCACATCAGCCGTTTGTCTTTAATGTCAAAGGGAAAACTAAAGATAAATTGAGGGTCTCCTTGTGTTGGGCGAAGGACCACCAGAAAGTTGACACGTGGCAAGGTGAGGGTGATGGAAGGAGCATGTGGATGAGTATATAAAGAAGGTTTGGGTAAGGAAAAAAAGGACTGAACACCCTCTCTCTCTCTAAATTCCCTCTTCCTCCATTGTTGTTGAGTTTATGAGATTTGTATCTTACTCTCACGCCCGAGGTTCCTCGTCGGGAAACCCTCCCGGCATTGAGCTAACGGTGTATTGTTTTCTCAGGTAGAAAGTCAAAGATCCAAGCCGGTGTATCTCTAGACTACAACACGCGGATCGAGGCACGGATCCATATTTTCATGTAGCATCATTTGGTTTCGTTGCCGGGACCTGAACGGATTTAATTTTCTACCAATCGTACGAAAAAGAGAAGGGTGAGAGATACGGATAGCTTCCAGATCTGATTTTAGAGAGGAAGAAGAAAAAAAAACAAAGAAGATCTAGAGCAAGAAATAGAAACCCCCATTTTTTCCGTCTCACTCTAGAAAAGGAAAACCATTGATGGGGTTCGAACTCCATTGAAGCTCCATTCCAGCAGAGGAAGTGGATATGAAGTGATTGAAGAATAATTTGGCCGGAATGAATTCATTCCCAGCGACCTACCGGAGCGATTTGCTATGTCGGCGCATCAATTCGCCATCTTGGCGAGATGCGAGTTCGCCGTCCTGGTTGTGGTGTACACAACGATGAATATGACCTTGTTGGAACAACCCGCCAGTCCGCGAAGTCGCCAAAAGAGGGTTGTGCAAGTCGCCTGGCAAGGCAAGTTGTGGAGCAACCCGATATGCCGATCCAGATCAACACCACGTTTCAGGTGGACTCATTCCAATTATATTCTTCTACAATTTTTTTCCTTAAGCCAAGTACTTACCAAAATGATGCATGATTAGAGAGTTCTTTACTTGGTATCAGTGAAGTGTACGTACATTGTTATCATTATACCCATTTGATGAAAACTTGGCTTAACTCGCTTGCCACTTACCTACTTGCATGTGTCACTAGGAGATAGTGGATGTCTAAAATTAGGACTTGAATGAGAGTATCTCTCCTTTGAATGTTAATGGAAACCATGTGCTTTAGAGTGCCTTATAGTAATATGGGTGACATGCTTGTGCTATCAGCTTCATAAAATTATGCAACACTCTTGATGGTTATTCAAGTATGAAAACGGATTCAACCCGCATATAATTTTGTCTAAGTTACATGGGTAATTTAAATTTGAAATGGGAGATACTCTAGAGTGATTACAGAATTTCTCATAATACTACAGCTAGTGACTTCATAAAGGAAAAATTAATGAAGTAAAATTGTGCTACGACTTGATAAAAGTATGAATGTCGCAAACTGTAAATTTGCCTAATTTATGATAGTATGTGATACTTTGTGATATACTATGGTGCTTAGTTTTGCTCATCAGAATATTCCATAAATATACATTGGTACTGATGCCTATTTGATGAAAGGGACGGACTTGCAACTTACAACTTGCGGCTTGCAACTTGCAACTCGCTTATGTGTGCCACTTCGTGAGGAAGTAGTCGCTTAAAAGTGCCATGCCAAAGAAAAAGTATCAGCATTCCAGATGGGTTAGTCACCTATGGGTGCGGCTTGCGAGATCACACCTTAACAGGGTGTAATGATTGATGATGTCGGCGCATGAAGTCGCCATGTCGGCGCATGAAGTCGCTTATGGGCGCAGCTTGCGGGATTACACCTTAACAGGGTGTAATGATTGATGACCTCAAGTTGATGAAGTCGCCATGTCGGCGTGCTCATTGATTTGTCGTCAATGGGTTAAGGAATGAAGTCGCCTATGGGCGCGGCTTGCGAGATCACACCTTAACAGGTGACATGAATGATGATCTCTCAAGTTGATGAAGTCGCCATGTCGGCGGGATGAAGTCTCCATGTCGGCGCAATGAAGTCGCCATGTCGGCGCATGAAGTCGCCATGTCGGCGCAATGAAGTCGCCATGTCGGCGCAATGAAGTCGCCATGTCGGCGCAATAAAGTCGCCATGTCGGCGCATGAAGTCACCATGTCGGCGCATGAAGTCGCCATGTCGGAGCAATGAAGTCGCCATGTCGGCGCAATGAAGTCGCCATGTCGGCGCATGAAGTCGCCATGTCGGCGCAATAAAGTCGCCATGTCGGCGCAATGAAGTATCATGCCTAGTTGATTTCTAGATGAAGTATCATGCCTAGTTGATTTCTAGATGAAGTAGCATGCCTAGTCAAGTTATAGACGAAGTTGCATGCCTAGTCGAGTTCAGGATGAAGTAGCATGTCGACTAGGGAAATACAGAAATTACGGAGAGCAACTACTATCTCCTCAGCTCGGGGGCTCCATCCCGCTTAAAGAATGGAACTTGTCACAAAATCGTATAAGAAGATTAAGTTATGACATTGTTTAAATGAGTCACCATGATGGTGCACCCGTGAGATTGTACTTTGCGGGATGAGTTAGTCACCTACGGGTGCGGCTTGCGAAATCACGCCTTCACAGGTGTAATGATTGATGATCTGATTGATGATATCTCAAGTTGATGATTCACCATGATGCTACACCTGCGGAGGGGAAGCACCGCGGGTTCATGATACCGCGACTTAATGTGTCCGCGATTTCGTGATCTTGAGAGTTGGTATGTCGTCGGGTTCATGATCTCTGGAGTCGATATGTCAGCGAGTGCATGATCTCTCAAAGACGGCATGTCCGTGAGTTAAGCATTTACGATGCAAGATATTATTGCTCGCAAGATGATCACTCAAGTGTGTCAAAGAATCCCAAAAAGATGAGGAAGTCGTTTAAAGTGAGATCGCACCCCTTCCCACCGCTTAAGGAAATTCTCACCTGGATCATGAATAATCATAGTCAAGAATTCGGGGGCTAATGATGTGCCTAAGCCCAAATTGTGATTGAGCTAGAGTCCTAATGACTTGGCCATATGGAGTGGGCCTGAATGAAAGTAGTCCAAAACGATCAAACACATGGGTTCCTAGTTCGTCGACGGGTTCCTAGTTCGAAGTTGACGGGTTCCTAGTTCGTCGACCTGACACCGGTGACTAGTTCCTACTTCGAAGTCGACCGGTGCCTAGTTCCTAGTTCGAAGTCGATGTGTTCCTAGTTCGTCGACGGGTTCCTAGTTAGTCGATAGGTTCCTAGTTAGTCGACGGGGTTCCTAGTTCGTCGACGAGTTCCTAGTTTGAAGTCGACCGGTGCCTAGTTCCTAGTTCGAAGTCGACCTGACACCGGTGACTAGTTCCTAGTTCGAAGTCGACCTGTGCCTAGTTCCTAGTTTGAAGTCGACCTGACACCGGTGACTAGTTCCTAGTTCAAAGTTGACCGGTGCCTAGTTCCTAGTTCGAGGTCGACCGGTGCCTAGTTCCTAGTTCGAAGTCGACCGGTGCCTAGTTCCTAGTTCGAAGTCGACCGGTGACTAGTTCCTAGTTCGAATGTAACGCCCATCTTTATTCTTGTTAAATATTTAACGTGCTTGTTAAATTCTTGGCTAGCATATTTAGATGCTATTTTATTTGAGTTAATTTATTTAACTATTTTAGAAAGTTAAGGTGGTTAAATGTCAAAGTTGAAAGTTTAGGGGCCTTTTTGTCAAAGTTAGAACTTGAGGGGCCTAGCGGCAATTCTTGGAAAGTTCCAAGTATATAATGTTGGTTGCCTGAGAAAGGCAATTCATATTCTCAAGCTTTCTCGTTCTTTCCTCTGTTCCATAGAAGGGAGTTCAATTTTACCCTATTCTCGACTCCTCGCGATTAACTATCCCTCTGTTAGTGATTCTGGACCCGGATAAATATTCGTGGCGTTGAATAGAGCGTTTCCTGCCGAACAGAAATTAATTTGGGTCAACTTGATTTTTGACTAGGTAAGTTATTGACTCCCCCTTACTTGTAATAACATGCATATATGTTATTCCCGATACTTGTTCTTGTTAAAATTGTGTTTTGAGCAATTTTTGTGATACTTGTAATTTTGGGACGAAGGGAGTATAAATACACTGCGTACGAATTAAACTTGAAAAAGTGTTTCAAATGGGTTAACCTCCTGGGTTGTGAAAAGATTAGTAGGAAAATTGTTACTCCTATTCGCGAGACGGTAAAATAGTAACTTGATTTAAATATTATTAGAAAAATTGTACCATTATTTGTGGTACGGGAAAATGAATGGAAGTATCCCTAAATGTTTATAGTAGTATATTATAAAATTGTACTTATACTTTTGGGGACGGTGAAATATTTAATTGGAATAAAAGGAAATTATCCTATTATTTATGGGACGGTAAAAGAAATGAATTAAGTTTGAAATAGTGTCTTGGGTATTGCCTAAGGGTTAGTAAAAGTATACTCCTACGCTTGGGACGGGGATTTCTAAGCATGGGAAAGAAATGGGTGTTTGCTAAAAATTGGACCAGGCGCCCGCCCGGTTAGTGACCAGGCGCCCGCCCTTTTGGCCACAAGATTTGGGTTTCTGAAATGTTTGGATGAGCGCCCGCCCGGTCCTCCTTAGGCGCCCGCCCGGTCCCCTGTTCCAACCAAAGTGATTTAAATCTAAATTAAATTGAAAGCTTATCCCTTGTTAAGGCATATAGCCTTAAGATAAGATGTCCTAGCAAGTGTTGTGACACCTTAGGGGTATCAGAAGTGAGTCTTGAACATGATTACTCATTAAATTAAAATGAGAACTTGAGTATAAAAGGAAGAACTCTTCTTTATGTTTAGTAAGTGCTATGAACAAGTACTTATGTGTTATGCTTGTCTTGGAACCTATGTTTGTGCACCTTGAGAGCACCAAATTAGTGTCTTGAGCTCGAATATCCTATGTAGGGGATTATGAACTTGTAAGTATGAGTTGTATAGCTCATTTTATTTAATGTGAACTCGAAGTATTCTTGGTCTAGGTTTAGGGTATTACCCTAGATAGCCTAGATGAGTGTTGTAGAACACTCTAGTACTGAGAAATAGTCCCTTTGTGAACAAATAAAATATGGACTTGAATCATAATTAAATGATAACTTGAGTATAAGAGTAGTAACTCTTTTATGTGTCTTGAAGTTAATGTTTGTGTACCTTAGGGGCACCAACTAATGTCTTGAGCTTGAATGTCCTAAGAAAAGGATTTGAAACTAATACGTGAAAGATGTATAATTCATCTTCCTAGCTTGAACTCGAAGTATAAGATGTTTAACTCTTGTACATGTTTAACCATCCAAAGAAATGGATTGAGAATTTGGATATAAGATGATAAAATCTTGTATATGTATTTAATGTCTTGAATGTCTTGAATGTCTTAAGTTGAGACAGCAACTTGAAGTATATGACAATAAAATCTTGTACATGACTTGAACATCCAAATAATTGGATTAAGACTTGAATATAAGATTATAAAATCTTGTACGTGCCTTGACACCAATATATGTGTATGGTAATAAACTTGAAAGAGTCTTGATGTGTATATGCAAATCTTGCATATATTTACTTGATAGAATGTGGCTTCTTGATTGATTGGTACATGGTATGAATAACCAAAGAATTGGGTTATGGAACTAGATAGAGAATGATTAACTCTACTACATACTTGAACTTGATACGTGTATATTGGAAGTGCTATAAATAAGCACTAAAGTGTAAATGATTTAGTTTTTAATCGTGTATATACTCAATGAAGTATATAAAATATAAAGAAGATATCTTGTCTTGAAATGAGTTCCTAAAGAAAATAAGGACTAGTGTAATATGAAGATCATTCATATAATCGTGAATACTACGATTTAAATTAATAAGAATGGTTATAGAACACAAAATGTGTTAGAAAATGTATTCGATTATTAACGATACATATACGTGAAGTATGACTGTGTCTAGGTACAATATGACCTATTCTACTACGTGTTTAGAGTATAATGTATTGAGCTCTATTTGATAGTAAGGGTATCGTGGTAGACACTTTAATGTGTTAAACGTGATATGAATATGTACGTGCAAACTTGGCATGTGACAAAGTGATATACCCTACTACTTGACTGAAGTCTGTTATTAATGGACTCTTACTTGGATTGATCGTGTTACATGGACACTTACGTGCCATAGTTGAACTTGATTGGTATTCGCAATAATTGAGTACGTGTACTTATATTCTCGTGAGCACGTGATATATGATTACATGGTGCATATTCTCGTGAGCACATGATATATGATTACATGGTGCATATTCTCGTGAGCACATGATACATGATTACATGGTGCATAAAGAATAGTCCACTAATAAGGGACTGAGTTCTATTCTCGTAGTTCAAGTAAACATCTACTTGTGCATTCTTGTGTGAGTCCAGCTGGTTCTCCTTGCTTATTCGAAAATATATAGGTTCACGCTTGTCGCGAGAGCTGGGGCTTAAGTGACAATCGGGTCCCTATGTATTTCCGCCTGACCCCTTACTACCGGCCATAGTAAGGGCATAGCTTCCTTGGTTGGAGCAATAAGCCTGACCTAAGTGAATGCTAACTCTTGTCTTGAACACCTCGTGGATCTTGTTCTTGTGGATGATACTGGTTACCAGGTCTTCTTATATACTGCACAGCAGTTCTTGTTCTTGTTCTTGGTTGTCCTCAGCTAGAAAAGCATCGACAACAAATGGTATTCTTGGGAGGAATAAGGAAGGATTCAGGTACAAATGCGTGATAGGCCTATGTGCATCTTGGTGAGCTGGTCTAGCCTCTCACACTACTTGACTACTTGTTACCTGATCAAATCTTGAGCTTGATTACTTGTTGAGTTGGCTTAGCCTCTCCTATACTTGTTACTTGATGATACTTGATATATGATTACTTGAGTATCTACTTGTATTGCATGATAACATGACTTATAGTTGCATGTTAATAGCTTACTGAGATTTATCTCACCCTTTATTTGTTTAATTGTCCCCCCCCCCCAGGAAAGCAGGGGATAGTACGCAGTGAGGCTCGACTTAGCTGGGAACTTACTCAGCAGGATATTCTTGTTCGAAGTTAGTGTCCTTTTATATTTTGGTAAGGACGATCTTGTATGAGTTAATAAACTCTGGGCTTGTACTGGGGTAGTATTTGTTGTCCCTAGACAGTTCTTGATGCCAGCTTATTTGCTAGGCATGTTCCGCTGTATGTAACCTTGTTTGGTTTTAATTTTCTTGGTCTAAAACTCGTTGTGAGCTATCTTAGCTCCTTATTCTTGAGTAGATATAGCATGTCAGTTTGTTTCTAACAGGTATTGTTCCTGTTTCCCGTTAGTTTCTTGTTTCTTGTTAGTACGCGCACCAGGTTCTAGGTTCTATTAGGGGATCCCGGGACTTGGGGCGTGTCATCGAAGTCGCCGGTGCCTAGTTCCTAGTTCGAAGTCGACCGGTGACTAGTTCCTAGTTCGAAGTCGACTTGACATGAGTGCGACATGGTCAGGTTCAGTTTGAAGTCGACTGGACGTGAATGTGACGTAGTCGGGCTCAGTGGGAAGTCGTATGCGACTTCCACTATGGGGTGACATCAGCCGTTTGTCTTTAATGTCAGAGGGAAAACTAAAGATAAATTGAGGGTCTCCTTGTGTTGGGCGAAGGACCACCAGAAAGTTGACACGTGGCAAGGTGAGGGTGATGGAAGGAGCATGTGGATGAGTATATAAAGAAGGTTTGGGTAAGGAAAAAAAGGACTGAACACCCTCTCTCTCTCTAAGTTCTCTCTTCCTCCATTGTTGTTGAGTTTATGAGATTTTTATCTTACTCTCACGCCCGAGGTTCCTCGCCGGGAAACCCTCCCGGCATTGAGCTAACGGTGTATTGTTTTCTCAGGTAGAAAGTCAAAGATTCAAGCCGGTGTATCTCTAGACTACAACACGCGGATCGAGGTACGGATCCAGATTTTCATGTAGCATCACCAAGCTTTCTATAAATAAAAATCAGGGCTACTCTTCTCATTGCCCTTTGGTTTTGAGACTGAACCCCAAACTTTATCATGATATGAAAGCTAGTTTCGATTCTGAAACCCTGCCTATACTATGATTTAACCACCGTTATTCTTTCTCAAAGAAAAATTGTTGCTCATCTATGGAGAAGCGGAATAAACCGTCGCAACTTATTTTTTCGAGGGAAAAGTAACATAGGCAAGAGAAAAAAAGCTTAATGATAAATGAGTTAGAATCTCCTAATTTCCATTATTAAGAAAAGATAAACAAGAAACAAATTTGGAAAAGGTAAAATTTCACTTACAGGATTAAAATTGGTGAGCTTGGGGAGGAGTATAGTAGCGTTCCACCAGGATCAATATCACTATGCATCAATTTGGCACAATTATCTACTCCCTCTTCTGTTCCAGTTTAATATTCACATTTATTATTTGATACATGTATTAAGGAGTGAATATATATTCATAACTATTTTGAGTGAAAATTAAAAAGGCGGTGAGTATGATAGTGAGATATAATTTTCAAATGGTGCCCACAATTTAAGCGAATAAATTTAACAAGTAGGGCAAGACAAATACAATAATAACAACAAAAGATGTCCATTTCAAGAAATGTGACTTATCAATGACGCATCGCATCAAGAAAATGTGCATATTAAACTGGGACGGAAGGAGTATTTAATTTTTAATCGAACGGAGACTATGCCCCACTAGTGCCTTGGTGGATCGCCCTACCTCTCTCAACTCTAGAAATCGAAAGTTAATGAGGGTGTTGGAAGGAATGAGAGTTCTGGGAGTGTGATTAGGGTTTATATATAGAGGATTTTTAGAGAGAGTTGACATTGTACAACTTACAAAATGAGGCTAGTGAAAATTCCCAAAAGGTTAAATTAGGAATATCCAAATTTCCGCATCTATTGTAACTTGGCCTTACTTTATATATCCCAAAGATTGTTTCAAAATTAAGTGGTTGGTAGGGCAAAAACTATATATACAGCTCGGTAAATACACAGCCCATTTAATTCCATCGCTGCCCTTGCACGTCTCGTGTATACTTACACGAGATTAGAGCTTACATCTCGTGTACATATACACGAGATACATCTCGTGTATGTATACACGAGATGTAAGCTCTCATATCGTATAAGTATACACGACATAGGCATCTGAGCCTGGTTTTCCACAACCGCAACAGCAAAAGCAACAATAAACATAACTTGGAATGAAATTTGATTCTCAAATAGGACATCTCCACAAAACATCAATAGACCATTACACATATACTATCGCCTAATTGTATACGAAATGAAAGTGTTAACAAGGATAAGCATATAATTCAAACATTCATACAAACTGGATAAATCAAAAACCATTACACATATACTATCCTATATGTAATCTTCTTTGTCTTCTTGCATCGGTATCCTCCTCATAGAGTTGACTGAACTCTGCTATCCTATCTTGGTATGGGAGGAGTAGTTGGCTTGCGGTTGGATCACAGCGGTTCCGATAAAGGTTTGGTGGTGGTGGTATTGGGTAATCATTGCCTAACATGCGCAGCTGCAAAAGTAATAACAGTTAAATACAAGACAATGAAATATAATGAATATAAGTAAGACAACTAAATATAACTAATATATATGAGACAATTAAGTTTCATACCGCTATAAAATGGTTTCCATTGACTTGTCCCACCACAACTGTGTTCACCGGTGGTTGTACTGGTGCAGTCACTGGAAGGCATAACATACCACCGCTAGTCGAGTAAGAAATGAACGCCACATTATACCTCGTGGCAATGATGTGCCCAAGATCTGGGAGCTCCATCCAATAATCACTGGGCGCCGTCCGGCTATAGCAAGCAATCTTACGTAAGAGTTCTCTTACCGATATCCAAGGTAGAACTCTTTCGTAAAGGTCTTGGCGAGCAAGCACCTCATTGTAACATTCTGTGCGCACTTCAGCCCACTTCTCCTCATCTCCGTATATCTGTGCTGCTACGGCTCTATAGCCACAATGTCCATCTGATGCCACATCTATGATTCCTCTAATACGCGGGGTAATGAAAGGCGGAAAAGACTCTACATACGGGGAGCTGTATAAACTAGTATAATTGGGCTGTCCATTTCCCTCTCCACGACCCTGACCCTGATCCCGTCCTCGTCCTCGACCTCGACCTCGGCCTCGACCCCGTCCTCTCCCACGACCGGAAGGAGCTACTGGTGGATGAGACGTAGGAGTACTAGCAGGGGTAGATGGTGTGGGTCCTGAAGGTGATTTCCATTTGCGGGTGGACTCCGAACTCGCTTGGGTTGATTCAATGAATGCACATCTAGACCTGAAATAGGGCAAAGAAAAAAGAGTGAGAAGCATTCATACTGTTGTTTGAAAGTGTTAAAAAAAATTGATGCTGCTGCTGATGTGTCTCGTGTAAGCCCACACGAGACATATCTCGTGTGGTTTTACACGTGACAAGTCTCGTGTAATACAACACGAGATATGTCTTGTATGGACTTACACGAGACACATCAGCAGCAGTTAAACAGTAGCAGCAACACAACAGCACAACAGCAACAATACAACAGCAAAAAATTTGAGACATAATTGAATGAAGATATATACCATTTGCCAGTCGAGGATGGTGTAGCGGGGACTCGAAAAAATTTGTTAGTATGCTCCCAATCTGACAGTTCTCTGGAACTTCCGGCCCGGGGTTCATTCGGCTTTGAAATATGATCCGGCTCCATCGTTTTGAATAACTGTCTCCTTACCGGTTCAGGCTCCTTAGATGAAGGGTTGTCTACTTCAATGTCCAACTTCTTCCAAAACTCATGAATCGTGGACAGCTCAATCCGTCCCTGACACTCCTCTATCTGTGCAATCTCATGACTACATGGAAGTCCATGTGTCCGCCTGTAGTAACACCCGCAGGCAGCCTCAGTGATTACATAACCCCCATTATGACGCTGCTTGATTTTCTGAATTCGATTATGCTCTTGTCTGATAATGCGAAAGGCTACCGTTGACACTCTAGTGAATATGTTGCGATATAGATTGCGGGTCCTCAAATCAATTGGATATCTGGTCCTTGATCTATTCATACCCTGTTTGATAGTTTTTAGCTGGATATCTATGATTTTATGAGCCTTTTTAAACAGTGTGTCAAAAGTAGAAGAAGCACTCCCCAATGCCTTCTTCAACCTGTTATGCTCACCCTCAGTCCTGTTTGTGGTATGGGTCCCGAAGTGTGTTAACACATCCGTGTGCATGGACAGAATATTCTGAGAGTACAAATTAAGCCATGTCTCGCGGAGGTAATCTAATAGTGCAGGATAAGATCTGAAACGGTCACGAAGCTCTGCCCAACGTAAGTCCCATTCGTCGGGGTTAGGGGCTGAGATTTCATAATTGAACGTCCTCATGAATGATTCTGCGAAGTCCTCGCTACCTGTATGCTCCAACCATTTCCTTCTAACATTCATTTCGATATGCCTCCGACACAAGAAGTGTGCGGTGTGGGGAAAAACTGTACGGAGAGCGCTGATGAAACCCAACTCACGATCAGTGACAAAAACTGTAGGCAACCGGGGAGGTGTAAACAGACTGTGCAAATTGTTCAATGCCCATTCGTAATCACCCGTACTCTGATGCCTGAGGAACGCAGACGCTATTGTGAAATTATGCCCGGTGGAAGTAAAACCTACAAACTGCAAGTAGTACAGTCCGTAGCAGTTGGTGTTGTGAGTGCAGTCACCCTGTACAACATATGGAAAACAGTTCAAAATCTTCATTGCTAATGGGTGAGAGAAGAATATGTCTTCGATCATGCCAGTCTCAGCGTCTTCCCTCGTGTAGCTAGTATATTCATTATCACTGAGTAACTTAAGGAATTGTTGTAGCGGGTTCCTCCCTTGTCGTTCCCCTTCTCTATATTTTGACACGGCATTCCGGACGTGCATCGGAGTGCTCACGTTCTTCTCATCCTGCATCTTTAGCATTGCCACAATGTCATTTGGACACACTGAACATTCACTTGCGGTACACACAGCGTCATATTCCCCAGGTGTCAATTTCCCGAGAGGAAAACCTTCCGGGTACAAAGGAAAGGCATGATTATGTATGCCATTCCTCACAACATAACCCCATGACCCATCAACACCCCTCTCTGTGGCGTATAGTTTAAAACTGCAATCTCGTTTCTTTGTACTAGTCTTCCTAATGTTATTTGATCTTCCGGCCCTGTGTTGTCCACCAAAATGACATGTGATGTAAGCATATGCTAGTTTATTTCCACGTCTATTCCTCGAGCTGTGTATAACTAGGTGTATATTTCGACCCCTCGCTATTTCCCGTACATGTGCAAGAAGCGCATCCCGAGTTTGAAATATTTCTGATGTCGTGAATTCATCACTGGTATCCGGGAATGGACCCTGCAAAATACGAGATGAAAAGTCAGTTTCAAAGCCCCAGCATACATCTATCTCGTGTAAGTCTACACGAGTTTTATCTCGTGTATCTCTACACGAGATGAAACTCGTGTAGACTTACACGAGATACTCCCTGTACAGATTGAAAAAAAAATTTGAAAACTGGAATTTGATCTGATATTTCATTGTTATTGTCATGTGTATTTGAAGATTGTATAAATAAATATCATGTGATTTAATTCAAGATGGGATTTTTAAAACAAGATGGGATTTTTATTTTGATTTTGATCACAATACACAAAAAAACATTAAAAACTTACTTCATCGAAGCTAGGATCATTGAAACTTGGAGAATGTTGATGTGGAGGAATATTTTGTAAGATTTCTTTTTCTTCATCAACGAGAAAATCTATCATATCAAGGTCAATACAATCATAAGAATTTTGTGGAGAATTATGTGAGGTGTAACGCCCATCCTTAATTTCGTTACATATTTGACTTAATTGTTAAATTTTTGACTTGCTTGTTAAATTCTTGGCTAGCATATTTATATGCTATTTTATTTGAGTTAATTATTTAGTTACTTTAGAAAATTAAGGTGGTTAAATGTTAAAGTTAAAAGTTTAGGGGCCTTATTGTCAAAGTTGAACCTTGAGGGGCCAAAGTGCAATTTTTGAAAGTTCAAAAGATAAAACTTAGTGTTTGCCTTCTCTGAGGCATTTTATTCTGAAAGGTTCTCGTACTTTCTCTCTGTCTCAGAGAGAAAGTTAAAGATTTACCCCATTCTCGACTCCTCGTGATTAATTATCCCTCTGTTCGTGATTCTGGTCCCGGATAAATATTCGTGGCGTTGAATAGAGCGTTCCAGGCCGATCAGAAATTTATTTGGGTCAACTTGATTTTTGACTAGGTAAGTTATTGACTCCCCCTTACTTGTAATAACATGCATATATGTTATTCCCGCTACTTGTTCTTGTTAAAATTGTGTTTTGAGCAATTTTTGTGATACTTGTAATTTTGGGACGAAGGGAGTATAAACATACTGCGTATGAATGAAAGAAACTTAAAAGTGCTTAAACTTGGTTAACCTCCTGGGTGTGTAAAAGTGTTGATAAAAATTACTCCTATTCGTGAGACGGTAAAATAGTAACTTGATTTAAATATTATTAGAAAAATTGTACCATTATTTGTGGTACGGGGAAATGAATGGAAGTATCTCTAAATGGGTATATTAGTATAATATAAAATTGTACTTATACTTTTGGGGACGGTGAAATATTAAATTGGAATAAAAGGAAATTGTCCTATTATTTATGGGACGGTAAAAGAAATGAATTGAGCCTGAAATAATGTTTTGGGTATTGCCTAAGAGTTAATAAAAGTTACTCCTACGCTTGGGACGGAAAATTATTTAACCTGAGAAAGAATTCGGATTTTGGCATTTTTGGGCCTTGGGCGACCGCCCATTTTGGGCTGGGCGACCGCCCATCTATCTGAAGTATTTTGTTCTTGGAAAGCCTGATTTTGGGCGACCGCCCACACCATTTTGTGCGGCCGCCCATATGTCCTGAAAAATTGTAAAACTTGTTTAATGATTGTATAAGTTGGAAATAACCCTTGTTAAGGCATATAGCCTTAGGATAAGATGTCCTAGTAAGTATTGTGATACCTTAGGGGTATCAGAAGTGAGTCCTGAACATGATTACTCATTAAATTAAAATGAGAACTTAGTCTTGTACATGGACACTTATAGAACTCAAATGAGAACTTAAGTATAAGAGTAACAACTCTTTTATATGTCTTGAAAGTGCTATGAACAAGCACTTATGTGTTATGCTTGTCTTGAAGCCAATGATTGTGCACCTTAGGGGCATTAAAACAATGACTTAAGATTGAATATCCTATATAGGGGATTAAGAACTTGTAAGTATGAGTGGTATAGCTCATTTACTTAATTTGAACTTGAAGTATTCTTGGTCTAGGTTTAGGGTACTACCCTAGATGGCCTAGATGAGTGTTGTAGAACACTCTAGTACTGAAAATAGTCCCTTTGTGAATAAATGAAATGTGGACTTGAATCATAATTAAATGATAACTTGAATATAAGGGTAGTAACTCTTTTATGTGTCTTGAAGTTAATGTTTGTGTACTTTAGGGGCACCAACTAATGTCGTGAATGTCCTAAGAAAAAGATTGGAAAATAATATGTGAAAGATGTATAGTTCATCTTTTTAGCTTGAACTTGAAGTATAAGATAATTAATTCTTGTACATGTTTAATCATCCAAAGAAATGGATTGAGAACTTGGATATAAGATGATAAAATCTTGTATATGTCCTGAATGTCTTGAATGTCTTGAATGTCTTAAGTTGAGACAGTAACTTGAAGTATAAGACAATAAAATATCGTACATGACTTGAACATCCAAATAATTGGATTAAGACTTGAATATAAGATTACAAAATCTTGTACGTGCCTTGACACCAATATAGGTGTATGGTAATAAACTTGAAAGAGTCTTGATGTGTATATGCAAATCTTGCATATATTTACTTGATAGAATGTGGCTTCTTGATTTATTGGTACATGGTATGAATAACCAAAGAAGTGGGTTATGGAACTAGATAGAGAATGATTAACTCTACTACATACTTGAACTTGATACGTGTATATTGGAAGTGCTATAAATAAGCACTAAAGTGTAATTGATTTAGTTTTTAATCGTGTATATACTCAATGAAGTATATAAATTATAAAGAAGATATCTTGTCTTGAAATGGTTCCTAAAGAAAATAGGGACTAGTGTAATATGAAGATAATTCATATAATCGTGAATACTACGATTTAAATTAATAAGAATGATTACAGAACACAATATGTGTTAGAAAATGTATTCGATTACTAACGATACATATATGTGAAGTATGACTGTGTCTAGGTACAATGTGACCTATTCTACTACGTGTTTAGAGTCTAAGGTATTGGGCTCTATTTGATAGTAAGGGTATAGTGATAGACACTTTAATTTGTTAAACGTGATATGAATATGTACGTGCAAACTTGGCATGTGACAAAGTGAAATACCCTACTACTTGACTGAAGTCTGTTATAAATGGACTCTTACTTGGATTGATCGTGTTACATGGACACCTTATGTGCCATTGTTATCTTGGTTTGTATTCGTAATAATTGCGTACGTGTACTTATATTGAGCACATGATACATAATTACATGGTGCATATTCTTGTGAGCACATGATACATAATTACACGGTGCATATTCTTGTGAGCACATGATACATAATTACATGGTGCATAAAGAATAGTCCACTAATAAGGGACTGAGTTCTGTTTCCGTAGTTCAAGTAAATATCTACTTGTACCTTCTTGTGTGAGTCCAGCTGGTTCTCCTTGCTTGTTCGAAAATATATAGGTTCACGCTTGTCGCGAGAGCTGGGGTTTAAGTGACAATCGGGTCCCTATGTATTTCCGCCCGACCCCTTACTACCGGCCATAGTAAGGGCATAGCTTCCTTGGTTGGAGCAATAAGCCTGACCTAAGTGAATGCTAACTCCCGTCCCGAACACCACGTGGATCTTGTTATTGTGGATGACACTGGATACCAGGTCTTCTTATATACTGTTCTCCCGTCCCGAACACCACGTGGATCTTGTTATTGTGGATGACACTGGTTACCAGGTCTTCTTATATACTGCACAGCAGTCTCTTGTTCCTGTTCTTGGTTGTCCTCAGCTAGAAAAGCATCGACAACAAATGGTATTATTGGGAGGAATAAGGAAGGATTCAGGTACAATGCGTGATAGGCCTATGTGCATCTTGTGAGCTGGTCTAGCCTCTCGCACTACTTGACTACTTATTACCTGATCATATCTTGAGCTTGATTACTTGTTGAGTTGGCTTAGCCTCTCCTATACTTGTTACTTGATGATACTTGATATATGTTTAGTTGAGTATCTACTTGTATTGTATGATAACATGACATATAGTTGCATGTTAATAGCTTACTGAGATTTATCTCACCCTTTATTTGTTTAATTGTTTCCCCCCCCAAGGAAAGCAGGGGATAATACGCAGTGAGGCTCGACTTAGCTGGGAACTTACTCAGCAGGATATTGTTGTTCGAAGTAGTGTCCTTTTATATTTTGGTAAGGACGATCTTGTATGAGTTAGTAAACTCTGGGTTTGTATTGGGGTAGTATTTGTTGTCCCTAGACAATTCTTGTTTCTAGCTTATTTGCTAGGCATGTCTTCCGCTGTATGTAACCATTTTGGTTTTAATTTTCTTGGTCTAGAACTGGTGTGAGCTATCTTAGATCCCTACTCTTGAGTATGTATATCATGTCAGTTTTGTTTCTAACAGGTATAGTTCCTGTTTCCCGTTAGTTTCTTGTTTCTTGTTAGTTACACGCACCAGGTTCGAGGTTCTATTAGGGGATCCCGGGACTTGGGGCGTGTCAGGCTGGTATCAGAGCTATGGTTTAGCTCTTAGCCTGGATAGGGTCTATGGCCTAGGTTGGGTTAGTCTTGGGTGTGTTTTCGACGCCGAGTGCTTCGTTACTTGTTGTTATACCAGGCATAGGACTGGTGTTGATAGTGTTAATCCAATTGGATTAGATGGTTTGAGAATCGAGAGCGCGAGTCTTTAAAGACTTAGGCATATCTATCTTGTCTTGTGGACATTGTATCGTGCTATATATGCATGCTTGTCCTTATCTCGTGAATTATGTGAAAGTGTATTCTCTAGTAAGAGACTACGTGTTGATATTGTTATTAGTAAGAGCTTGATAGAAGTGTGGGTGATAACACCCTATACGTTCTATGTTGACTGGGTCGTGTCACCGATATGGGACATTGATGTGATACGTGATATGGCTTGGCTCTTACATGTTATGATTTGGCTTTTTATATATTATGCCATTCTTGTTTACCACAATAGATGGTAATTAATTCTCTGCTAGTATTCTTGACTATATATGTGAGCATGATAGATTTATGCATAACCTTTATGTTCTGCATTGAAAGTCTAGAAAGGGTTCTTGAGATTGTACTGGGTATTTAACCTATGTGATTGATAGTGGAATTTCTAAACCAAACCAGATGGATGTATCCATTCTTGATGAGAAACTTGGGTTATCTTGAGTTGTTACAGTACGAATACAGTGCTGACATCTGGATTAATGTTCTTGACATCGATTGAGTTAAACGAGTTGAAGATTCAACTTGAGAATTTCTTGATAGAGGATATATCTACCTTGTAGTGGATGTCTGAAGTGAGTATCTGTGTTGACCTATAAGTGGAAACAACCAAGGTACGTGTGTTCTTGAGATTTCGTGGTCTTGTTAGAGATTCATAATGAATTTCGAAGGCAGCTCCATTGTTAACTATTTGACACCGAGAGCTACATCTTTTGATGGATTGTCTTGATGGATTGATATACGTAAAGTCAGTTCTGAATATTGAAACGATGGATCATCACAACTTCAGTATCTGAGATTGCCTAGTGGATTTGACTAGTATTACAGTGATCTGGAGGATATGACCAGTCCAATTATTTCTAGTGGATATGTCAAGTTTCACCGATATAGTGGATTGACTAATCGAGTCTACTTGACTTTATGTGTTTTGATGTTATAATTGATACATCTAAATTGCATAGAATATTTGTGAGTATCTGTGCATAGTCGTGATGTTCTTGAGTTCTACTTGTTGATTATATATGTTATAATCTTAATCTAGTAAAAATTCGAGGACGAATTTTCTTTAAGGTGGGGAGGATGTAACGCCCATCCTTAATTTCGTTACATATTTGACTTAATTGTTAAATTTTTGACTTGCTTGTTAAATTCTTGGCTAGCATATTTATATGCTATTTTATTTGAGTTAATTATTTAGTTACTTTAGAAAATTAAGGTGGTTAAATGTTAAAGTTAAAAGTTTAGGGGCCTTATTGTCAAAGTTGAACCTTGAGGGGCCAAAGTGCAATTTTTGAAAGTTCAAAAGATAAAACTTAGTGTTTGCCTTCTCTGAGGCATTTTATTCTGAAAGGTTCTCGTACTTTCTCTCTGTCTCAGAGAGAAAGTTAAAGATTTACCCCATTCTCGACTCCTCGTGATTAATTATCCCTCTGTTCGTGATTCTGGTCCCGGATAAATATTCGTGGCGTTGAATAGAGCGTTCCAGGCCGATCAGAAATTTATTTGGGTCAACTTGATTTTTGACTAGGTAAGTTATTGACTCCCCCTTACTTGTAATAACATGCATATATGTTATTCCCGCTACTTGTTCTTGTTAAAATTGTGTTTTGAGCAATTTTTGTGATACTTGTAATTTTGGGACGAAGGGAGTATAAACATACTGCGTATGAATGAAAGAAACTTAAAAGTGCTTAAACTTGGTTAACCTCCTGGGTGTGTAAAAGTGTTGATAAAAATTACTCCTATTCGTGAGACGGTAAAATAGTAACTTGATTTAAATATTATTAGAAAAATTGTACCATTATTTGTGGTACGGGGAAATGAATGGAAGTATCTCTAAATGGGTATATTAGTATAATATAAAATTGTACTTATACTTTTGGGGACGGTGAAATATTAAATTGGAATAAAAGGAAATTGTCCTATTATTTATGGGACGGTAAAAGAAATGAATTGAGCCTGAAATAATGTTTTGGGTATTGCCTAAGAGTTAATAAAAGTTACTCCTACGCTTGGGACGGAAAATTATTTAACCTGAGAAAGAATTCGGATTTTGGCATTTTTGGGCCTTGGGCGACCGCCCATTTTGGGCTGGGCGACCGCCCATCTATCTGAAGTATTTTGTTCTTGGAAAGCCTGATTTTGGGCGACCGCCCACACCATTTTGTGCGGCCGCCCATATGTCCTGAAAAATTGTAAAACTTGTTTAATGATTGTATAAGTTGGAAATAACCCTTGTTAAGGCATATAGCCTTAGGATAAGATGTCCTAGTAAGTATTGTGATACCTTAGGGGTATCAGAAGTGAGTCCTGAACATGATTACTCATTAAATTAAAATGAGAACTTAGTCTTGTACATGGACACTTATAGAACTCAAATGAGAACTTAAGTATAAGAGTAACAACTCTTTTATATGTCTTGAAAGTGCTATGAACAAGCACTTATGTGTTATGCTTGTCTTGAAGCCAATGATTGTGCACCTTAGGGGCATTAAAACAATGACTTAAGATTGAATATCCTATATAGGGGATTAAGAACTTGTAAGTATGAGTGGTATAGCTCATTTACTTAATTTGAACTTGAAGTATTCTTGGTCTAGGTTTAGGGTACTACCCTAGATGGCCTAGATGAGTGTTGTAGAACACTCTAGTACTGAAAATAGTCCCTTTGTGAACAAATGAAATGTGGACTTGAATCATAATTAAATGATAACTTGAATATAAGGGTAGTAACTCTTTTATGTGTCTTGAAGTTAATGTTTGTGTACTTTAGGGGCACCAACTAATGTCGTGAATGTCCTAAGAAAAAGATTGGAAAATAATATGTGAAAGATGTATAGTTCATCTTTTTAGCTTGAACTTGAAGTATAAGATAATTAATTCTTGTACATGTTTAATCATCCAAAGAAATGGATTGAGAACTTGGATATAAGATGATAAAATCTTGTATATGTCCTGAATGTCTTGAATGTCTTGAATGTCTTAAGTTGAGACAGTAACTTGAAGTATAAGACAATAAAATATCGTACATGACTTGAACATCCAAATAATTGGATTAAGACTTGAATATAAGATTACAAAATCTTGTACGTGCCTTGACACCAATATAGGTGTATGGTAATAAACTTGAAAGAGTCTTGATGTGTATATGCAAATCTTGCATATATTTACTTGATAGAATGTGGCTTCTTGATTTATTGGTACATGGTATGAATAACCAAAGAAGTGGGTTATGGAACTAGATAGAGAATGATTAACTCTACTACATACTTGAACTTGATACGTGTATATTGGAAGTGCTATAAATAAGCACTAAAGTGTAATTGATTTAGTTTTTAATCGTGTATATACTCAATGAAGTATATAAAATATAAAGAAGATATCTTGTCTTGAAATGGTTCCTAAAGAAAATAGGGACTAGTGTAATATGAAGATAATTCATATAATCGTGAATACTACGATTTAAATTAATAAGAATGATTACAGAATACAATATGTGTTAGAAAATGTATTCGATTACTAACGATACATATATGTGAAGTATGACTGTGTCTAGGTACAATGTGACCTATTCTACTACGTGTTTAGAGTCTAAGGTATTGGGCTCTATTTGATAGTAAGGGTATAGTGATAGACACTTTAATGTGTTAAACGTGATATGAATATGTACGTGCAAACTTGGCATGTGACAAAGTGAAATACCCTACTACTTGACTGAAGTCTGTTATAAATGGACTCTTACTTGGATTGATCGTGTTACATGGACACCTTATGTGCCATTGTTATCTTGGTTTGTATTCGCAATAATTGCGTACGTGTACTTATATTGAGCACATGATACATAATTACATGGTGCATATTCTTGTGAGCACATGATACATAATTACACGGTGCATATTCTTGTGAGCACATGATACATAATTACATGGTGCATAAAGAATAGTCCACTAATAAGGGACTGAGTTCTGTTTCCGTAGTTCAAGTAAATATCTACTTGTACCTTCTTGTGTGAGTCCAGCTGGTTCTCCTTGCTTGTTCGAAAATATATAGGTTCACGCTTGTCGCGAGAGCTGGGGTTTAAGTGACAATTGGGTCCCTATGTATTTCCGCCCGACCCCTTACTACCGGCCATAGTAAGGGCATAGCTTCCTTGGTTGGAGCAATAAGCCTGACCTAAGTGAATGCTAACTCCCGTCCCGAACACCACGTGGATCTTGTTATTGTGGATGACACTGGATACCAGGTCTTCTTATATACTGTTCTCCCGTCCCGAACACCACGTGGATCTTGTTATTGTGGATGACACTGGTTACCAGGTCTTCTTATATACTGCACAGCAGTCTCTTGTTCCTGTTCTTGGTTGTCCTCAGCTAGAAAAGCATCGACAACAAATGGTATTATTGGGAGGAATAAGGAAGGATTCAGGTACAATGCGTGATAGGCCTATGTGCATCTTGTGAGCTGGTCTAGCCTCTCGCACTACTTGACTACTTGTTACCTGATCATATCTTGAGCTTGATTACTTGTTGAGTTGGCTTAGCCTCTCCTATACTTGTTACTTGATGATACTTGATATATGTTTAGTTGAGTATCTACTTGTATTGTATGATAACATGACATATAGTTGCATGTTAATAGCTTACTGAGATTTATCTCACCCTTTATTTGTTTAATTGTTTCCCCCCCCCCCCCAGGAAAGCAGGGGATAATACGCAGTGAGGCTCGACTTAGCTGGGAACTTACTCAGCAGGATATTGTTGTTCGAAGTAGTGTCCTTTTATATTTTGGTAAGGACGATCTTGTATGAGTTAGTAAACTCTGGGTTTGTATTGGGGTAGTATTTGTTGTCCCTAGACAGTTCTTGTTTCTAGCTTATTTGCTAGGCATGTCTTCCGCTGTATGTAACCATTTTGGTTTTAATTTTCTTGGTCTAGAACTGGTGTGAGCTATCTTAGATCCTTACTCTTGAGTATGTATATCATGTCAGTTTTGTTTCTAACAGGTATAGTTCCTGTTTCCCGTTAGTTTCTTGTTTCTTGTTAGTTACACGCACCAGGTTCGAGGTTCTATTAGGGGATCCCGGGACTTGGGGCGTGTCATGAGGAATCCATGTTATTATGTGAGTAATCCATGTTATGAACTTAAAGATTGAATTTTTGAATGATAAAGGGATATTGTGTGGTTTCTGTTCAGAATGGGTGTGTTTTAGTAGGGTTTAATCGTCAAATTCATGCAATGGTCGCGGAAAAAGGGTTTATGGAATTTAAACATCTCGTGCAGGTTTACACGAGATGCACTTGACCATCTCGTGTATACCTACACGAGATGTCATAAACTCCAAAAACGTATAATAGTTTTAATATGAATAACTCACACTGTCAGCCCCCATCCTGTCAAGAATGCGGCGATACTGCACAAGATGATCGAACGTCCTCCCAGCCGAATCATCACGAGACCATTTACGGGCTCTCGGCTGCCCCTGCTGCCAATGGGGGTCAGTAACTCGCCGAAAACCCGGAAAGTACTCGTATATCCAGGCCTGAGATGTATGTAAAAAAGTATTAAATACTACTCAAATGCAACATTTAATAACAAGGGGGGGAGTAGACAGTAAAAAGATAGTGAATAGAGTAAGATGTACCTCTAGGAGAGCCGCACAACCGCCCATCTGCTTGCATCCGGATCTGGACGCCTTCCCCAACTCTCGGTACATATATGCCAAAGTGGCTGATCCCTAGGAAAGAGTGGGGAGGCTGGCTAGATCCATGCACAGGGGCAGGTAGGCTGCGGGCACCTTATCCCCGCTCTTGTCCACGAACATCGTGCAACCCAATAGGTGCAGGATATACGCGGACGCACGATGGGCATCTGTCATGCCGCCTCTACGCTGAGTAAATAGACGCCTGACATCCCTCAATAAATAACCAGTGCCGCTCAACTGGAGGTGTCTAGAGATGCCAGATACGTCAGGCGCTGGATCCGTATAGCGAACAACTCCACCATCAATCCTGATACCTGTAAATTGAAGATGCAATAACACATTTTAGTATAAGAGATGAATGTAGACAGTTCATATAATATATGTAGACAGTTATATAATTGTGAATAGAGTATCGAAGCGATGTTATAAAAACATACACAGGATATGAAAACTGTCATGTAAAGTAATCGTCATCTCCCCCCACGGCATGTGGAACGAGTTAGTCTCAGGAGACCACCGTTACAAAAATGCCGTTAGGAGGGCATGGTTAGGCCTATGAATGACGGAATCATGCAGATGCTGGAGGCCAGATGCATCTACGTGGGCCAGCCAGGCTCTATCAGCAACCGGCTGCTCATCACGCTTGAACCTGTTCATTCGAAACAAAAAATATTATCAGTACTCAAGAAAAGCAGCATAGGATGATAATTAATGGAATATTTAGAGTGTGTGGTATAAATAACTTCAATATTTAAAACATTTCACATTAATGCTAAGCTTACTGTGCAAGATGCGTGAGTCTCGTATGGAAAGTCACCAATCCCTCAGTAGTAGAGTCACCCCAAATCTGTCTGGCTCGGTGGTCACCTAACCCGTACATCAGTGAAACATCCTCTGGCCCACCACCGGGGTCCCTCTGAAGCTGCCATGATGGTGGCGCATCCTGACCCCGCCTCCTCCCGTGTCTCAGAGGTCTAGGCGGCTCTACTACATCATCATCCTCATCATCCTCCTCCTCCTGCACCCCCACCTCCACCTCCTCCTCCTCCTCCTCCTCATCATCCTGCCCCCCCTCCTGCCCCTCCCCATCCTCCTCCCCATCATCACTATCACTCTCCTCCTCCCCATCATCACTATCCTCCTCCTCCTCCTCCTCACTATCCCCATCGACCGCCGCCTCCTCCTCCTGAACATCATCAGCTGCTGCCGCCTCCTCCTCCCTCTCCTCCTGCTCATCATCAGCTGTGGCATCCTCGTCATTCCGAGCCTTGCTCCGGTTTTCTCCTCTCTCCAAACGCTCTTCAGCCTTCCTCTTTCTAGCTGAAACGGTCATAGGATCACGTGCCTACAAAAAACACAAATAAGAGACAATACATTAGCGACAGTTACAGTAGATTAAATAAATGAACACAATGCTGACTGATAATTCACAATATTCAAAAGGATCCATCTCGTGTAACACCACTCGAGATGCATCTCGAGTGGGTTTATACGAGACTTGTCTCGTGTAAACACACCCGAGATGCATCTCGAGTGGTGTTACACGAGACACACCAATTTCAATTTTACATTTTTCAAATTAAGTTTAATTGGGAATATAGAAATGTAAAATAAGGTTAAAAATTGCTTACCTTTTTCACAGGCGCTGTAGACGAGCTAGTCCCGGCGGCGATGTGGGCGGCGGTTGTGGCGGCGGCGGTCCCGGCGGCGGTCTTGGGTATTTTAAGTTTCACCATTTCAATTTCGAAAGTTTTTTTTTTTTTACTGTGAGAGAGAGAGGTGAGAGAGAAGAACAGAACAGAGCGAGCGAGAGAGAAAGACGACGGCGACGGTGAGCGACGACGGTGAGAGAGACGTTAGAGAGACCGTTCGTTTCTTTCGTCGTTTCAAACCGAGAGAGAGAGGGGGGGGTTAGGGAGCGAACGTGAGGGAGAGTGAAATTGAAAATATATATATATATATATATATATATATATATATATATATATATAAGGGTACTTTGGTAATTTAATGGGGCTGTGGAAATAAGGGGCTGTGTATATAAACCAATCCGGTTGGTAGTTCAGACAAACTTAAATTTCACATTATTTATGCCAATTTGCAAGTCAATGAAGGGGCAATTATGTCCAGGTCAATTACTTGATATTTTCCTTCTCATTCTCCTAAAATGTTTTCTAGTACTTGGTTCGATTCTTTATAAGGAAAGACTTCTCATTCTCCTAAAATGTTTTCTAGTACTTGGTTCGATTCTTTATAAGGAAAGACTTGTTCTATACTAACTATTGATCGGGTTGGTCTAATGTGAAACGCGTTTTTCTTAATGGTTAGGAAAAACGTGTTTTTCAAAACCTCCACAAAGCTTTATATTGATATCCAGAAGGCTTTATATTGATATCCAGAACTTCTGACTATCACTTTCAACGGTTCTGGCTATCAATCTCATATTCAGAAGGCTTTATATTGATATCCAGAACCAGAGAACCCTCTGGCTATCACTTTCAAAGGTTCTGGCTATCAATTTCAAAGGTTCAGCTATCAATCTCATATCCAGAAGACTTTATATTGATATCCAGGACCCATCTGGCTATCACTTTCAAAGGTTTTGGCTATCAATCTCATATCCAGAAGCCTTTATATTGATATCCAGAACCGTTGAGAAGTTCCGATTATTTACAAAAATGCCACCGCGTTTTTTTAAAACACGTTTTTCCTAAGCGTTTGAAAAAACGCGTTTTTCCCAAGATTTTGCGCTCTTGATCACGTCGCATCTTTTAAGTGCGAGCATTTTGTAAGTTACGGAGAAAAATGAATACAAATTGTATTTTACCACGTGAAAATATAGAGAAATTAAACTTGTTTTACACTTGTTTTAGTGTAAAATCTGTTTTCATCCCTTAATGTAAAAGAGAATCTCTTAATGTAAAATAAGTTTTACACATCTCTTAGTGTATAATAGTTTTGCATAAGACTCAGGCCCTGTTTGGTAACCCAATTAAGCTCTTAATTTGGAACACTTTAAGAAGTTAAAAAATTACGCTTGTTTGGTAAGGGAAATTTCAATCACTTAATTTGTTAAGATTATTTTAAAATAAATAATTAATTTTTAACTAGTATGACAAGTCTTAACAAGGTAAGAGGAGGTAAGATAAAAAAAGAGAATGAGTTCAAACCCACTCATCAACATTTTTGTTTATTTAATGTTACTTTCTTTTGTTCAAATATTTTATTTTTTCATATAGATTAAATATGATAAAATTAAAATGAAACTATTTTTATTTTATAAATTTTGATAATATTTTACTTGAGTATCATAATTTAATTTTATCAAATTTTTTTTGTCAAAGTTTAGTAAAATTGATCAAAATAGTGAAGATAACTTTATTAACGTGGGACAAATGAAAATACCAATAACAAACTGTTCAAATAATATTATTATCGCTCTAAACAAAAAATAATTTGACAAATAATATTTTTAATTTTAATTATTTATTTTAAGAAATATGACTATTTTTGTTTGAGGATAAACAAAAATAATAATCAAATGAAAGAGATGTGACTAATTTTTAAGTGTTTGTTTACAATTTTGATTAAATTCAGATGTATATAGTACAAAACAAATTAAAGTCTTACAAAATTCAGCAACTTAATGATTTTAACTCTACTTTTTCAGCTCTACATTTTCAGAGCTTAATTTTCAGCTTTACCAAACAGGCCCTCACTCTTCACCCACAAGTTTTCCTTATCACTTAATTTCCCGATTTCAAAATAATTATTTTTTTCTTTTTTCAATTATTGATTCAAAATAATTATGTGAAAATCAGGGAAAAAAAGTATTTATCTTTAAGGTTCGCGTAAAACGTGTTTTTAAAGTAGGGCGGTGGCATTTTTCTAAAATAATGGGAAGTTGTTTTAATATAGGCGGTGGCATTTTTGTAAATAACTGACGTTTATCGTGAGTGCCAGTGTTAGTGTTAAAAAGTGTCAGCTATATACACCGACACTTGTTGACACTTCCACTGGCACTTTTGATAAGTGCCAGTAGCAATGTTTATACTCCCTCCGTCCCACCCGAATTAAGATTTTTTGGTTGGGCACGGGGATTAAGGAAAAAGTGTTAGTGGAGTAGGTGTTGTGAGTATGAAAAGTGAAGTAAGAGAGAGAAAGTGGGGTAGAGAATAATGAGTGGAAAGTTGTTGTGAGTGTGAATGTGAGTCCCATTAAATAAACAATTCCATTTTTGAGTTGTCCTAATTCAAATGGGACACCCAAAATGGAAATTTGTCATAATTCGAGTGGGACGGAGGGAGCATATAAGTGCCAGTGTAATGGTTGGCACTTTTAAACACTAACACTGACATTTTTGAAAAGTGCCAAAGACAATGTTTATAAACGCCAGTACAAATGACCGGCACTTTAGAATATTCACACTGACATTTACGATGCTTGCCAGTATTTACAAAAATGTCACCGCTTGTTTTATAAAACAAGCGCCAGCGTCTTTAGAAAAATACGTTTTACGAATCCTTGAAGTAAAACACGATTTTCATAAGATCTACTCAATAATTTTTATTTTTTTTAAAATATTGATTCAAAAATAATTGTAGTTCTTGGGTGAAAAAAATATATATTTAGACTTCACTTTTATGTTTAAATTGAAGCCTGTTGGATTTTTTTTTTTTTTTAATCGAAAAAATAGTGTATAATAGAGACAATTAGCAAAATTAAACTATGTATTTCCTATTAAATTAGATAACATATAAAAAAGAACTTGCGACACAATTAGAAAAAGGACATATAATTTGGACAAAAAGAGTTAACATGCTAGATGAAATGAGCACCCAATACCATCAAGTGCATAGATCAAATGGTTGGGATAGTTCTAACATAACTAAATTGTAAGAGAGCATAATACCACATCTTCTAAAAGAGATAAACATAGACCGGTATATAGACTTGAGGAGTTACTCACATCTTCTAAAAAGATAAACATGGACCGGTATATAGACTTGAAGAGTTACTCCCCTTATCACCAATTGGTTTTTATCACCAATTGGTTTTAGGGTGAAACCTAGAACATAGTCCATTGCCGGCCCAGTCCAGCCCAAGCTAACACTTGGGCCTCTCGCTTCTACTTACCCCATCTCCTCATCTCTAATTCTAGGAATTGGTGATGAGGAGTTCAATCCAGCCCATGCTAACACTTGGGCAAGAATTGGTGATAATGAGAGTAACTCCTCAAGTCTATATAACGGTCCATGTTTATCTTTTTAGAAGATGTGAGATAATTCTCTCTTACATAAATGACTCGAATTTCGCTAAAAAAATAAAAGAAGCTAGATCTCTCGAGTTTGAGCAACATAATATGGCTGTACTTAGGCTCCGCTTGTTTCGCGTAAAACAATTTCCGGAAAATGACATAAACATGTTTTTTGTTGTTTGGTAAATCTAAGGAAAATGTTTTCCGAAAAATATTTTCATACGAAAAAAAAAATGAGGAAAAAAATTATTATGAATTTTTTTTTTTTTTGAATATGGGTGGGGGTTTGGGTTGGGGTGGGATGGGTGGTTGTGGGTGGGTGGTGGGGGTAGGTGGAGGTGGGGGAGGCGTTCAAAAATAATTTTAATATGAATGAAAAAGTTTTTTTCTTTTTTTTTTTTTGGGGGGGGGGGTGGGTGGGTGGGGGAGGTGTTCAAAAATAATTTTAATATGAGTGAAAAAGTTTTTTTTTGGGTTGGTGGGTGGGTAGGTGGTGGGGTGGTAGTCGGGGGTAGTGGGGGTAGGGAGCGCGAATGTGGAGTTGTTAGAAAATAATTTTAATAAGAGTATTCTTTTTTTTTTTTTTTTTTTTTGAGCGGGGGGGGGGGGGGGGTAAGGTGGGGGTGGGTGGGAGGGGCAAGGATTGTTGAAAGATAATTTTAATATGAGTGATATTTTTTTATTTTTATTTTTTTGCGTGGGGGTAGGGAGCGCGAATGTGGGAGTTGTTAGAAAATATATTTAATAAGAGTAAAAAAATTGGGGGGGGGGTAGGTGGGGTAGTGGGGTAGGCGGAGGAGGTGTTCAAAAATAATTTTAATATGAGTGAAAAGAAATTTATTTTTATTTTTTTGGTGGGGGTGGGGGGTGGGTGGGGGTAGGGGGTAAAGTGGGCGGAGGCAAGGGGTGTTGAAAGATAATTTTAATATGATTGAAAAAAAAGTTTTTTTTTTTGGGGGGGGGGGGGGGGGGGGGGTGGATGGGGGAGGGAAGGGATGGGAAGGTAAGGTTGGAGGTGGAGGTGGAGTGGGTAGGGTGGGGTTGTATGGGGGAGTTTGGTGCGTGCGTGAGTGAGGGAGTTAACATTTTCCGTAAAATGACTTACGGAGGAGAAATCCGTAAGTTATTTTACGGAAAACCTAGCTTATTTCCATTGACCGTAAAATATTTTACATTGATTTTTTTTTCTCATTTGGTTACCAAACACAGGAAAACATGTAAAACATTTTCCATAAAATATTTTACGGGGAAACAAACGGAGACTTAGTAGTATGGAAAGCTTTACCTCTTATAAAATTTGAGGAAGTCTTGTGTGAGACCAGTGGCGTATCCAGGATTTACATTGAGGGGGGTCAAAAAGTTATATTTATATAAAAAATACACTAATAAAAATAACAATGAAAAACTCACATATAAAGCTTTTGTTTTTCCACATGAATTCAAATTTTGATGATATAATAAGAAAAGTGTCACACAAGTGGTTTCCTATTCTTCATATTTTTAAATACTCCGTAAGTTGGTGACTCCAGTGGCGTATCCAGGATTTACAGTGAGGGGGGTCAAAAAGTTATATATATATATAAAATACACTAATAAAAATAACAATGAAAAACTCACATATAAAGCTTTTGTTTTTCCACATGAATTCAAATTTTGATGATATAATAAGAAAAGTGTGTCACACAAGTGGTTTCCTATTCTTCATCTTTTTAAATACTCCGTAAGTTGGTGACTCTTCATTAGTTTGTGAAGGTTTCAATTTTTTGAAATAGTTTTCCAACAATGTTTCACAATACATATAATAATTTAAAATGCGAGTAACTATAAGTCTATAATCAAATATACTTACGAGGCTACGGGTCATAATCATATAATAGGAATGATGAAAACTTAACAATATTATATTTCAAATTTTCTAACCTCCGGGACGGGGAGCTTCATTCGCTTTAGAGCCAAAAGTAGCCGGCCCACGTGATATTTTCAAATCTCGACGAGGACCCATTTTTCTGTAAGAAAAACAAGATGCAATTATAATCCCAACAAAATTTGAAGAAAAAAAATTAACTTTTACATAAGCACAAATACAAATACAAACTAAATCGAATAACTAAAATGAAATTAACCCCTTTTCAGAGATAGGGAGAAATAGTTCAAATTCAAACAGTGAAATTTATAAACAATTGAAATAAAAATATATATTCATAATTTCATATCGTTCATCACACTTCGAAAATCAACGAAATCATATATTCATAATTTCAAACAGTGAAATAAAAATATATTCATAATTTCATATTGTTCATCACACTTCAAATTCAAAAAGTGAAATTTATAAACAATTGGTAGAATCATATATTTATAATTTCATATTGTTCATCACAATTCGAAATCAATGAAATTAAAACAAAAACGAATTTCAAATTAGGGTTAAACCAAAAACCAAAAACCCTTTTGGGGAAATTTAGGGATTTAGGATTTGAGATTAGAGATAGAGGAGAGAATAGTACCTGTTAAATAGGCGAAGGTTTTTAACGAATTCCGAATTGGGTTCTCCGGCCTCCGTGTGGTTCCGCCGCTCGCTCCAGTCGTGTGTCGCCGACCCCGTCTCTCCTCCTCATCAATCGCTCAATTCATGGATATCGCCAACAGCAAACTTTATCAAATAAGTGAAGGTATATTATGTAAATTGTGTTTATATATGTAAGGGTTGGGGTGAATTTTGAGGGGGGTTAATTGATTTTTTTAGGGGGGTTAAAATGATAATTTGGAATTTTTTAAAGGGATCAAAGTGGGTATAAACGGGAAAGTCAGGGGGGTCAATTAACCCCCCACTCCTCAACGTGCGTCCGCCCCTGTGTGAGACGGTCTCACACATGAGACGGGTTTTGATGAGAGAGGAAATGTGTTTGCCCCACCCCACCCATAGGGGGCAAACTATTTACTCTCTCAATGACACCCGTCTCACGTGTGAGACCGTCTCACACAACTTTTTGTCATAAAATCTTACTCGAATTCAGATTAAACCAGATGGATATAAAAAAAAGGAGTACCCAACCATAACAGCCAATGACTTAGTGCGACTACTAAGGACTAGAGCCTACTTACTACCAGCCTCATGGCCGGCATATACGATCACAATTTCGGGGCCCATTGATGACTTTAATGGCATAATATTAATTAGATCATTCGATCTTTTATTAAAGGTAATTTATTTTTTGACTCCGCTTTATATTTATAAAAATTACACTTTTATATAAAAAAAAAAATTATCTGTGCCATTGATACAGCTCGATGATACCTGTAAAATTTGTGGGCCTAGGCTAACTTTTTAATTGAGACCCTTCTTTAAAAGATGTGATTTTTAATTAAAAATGAAATAAATGAACAATCAATACCAAACTAGCATATAAGAATACTTCATTTTAAATAATACTACGGTATATTATTACAAGAGACAGTATAAACGCGTTTCTCCTAGCATATTTAGAAGTGAAATCTTGTATCGAAGTTGAATAATCAACTTTTACAAGTCCACATTTCGATTTAATCCCCAACCAAATTAACATAGTACTATTACTTAACCAAAATTAAATCTTAAAGTTCAAATTCTAATTTTCACAAAAATACAAATTCTAATTTTCAATTTAAAGGCTGTTATTAGGTTGGAGTAGTTGGTTTGAGTGGTGTGGCCTAAAATATTAATGTATATGTAAAATAAAATTAGGCCTTTTTTATATATAAAAAGGATAATTTTGTTGCACTAAAATTAACCCATTTTTTGTGGCCTTAGGCCCTTGCTTCACCATTCTTGTGGCAAGGCCGGCCATGATGATATATTGTATGACACTGCTAAATAAAAAGGGTGCTAAATAAAAAGGGTTCAGTTGCTTGAGACAAGACCATAACCAAGCTTTATAAAACACCAAGTAAAAAAAATCCCAATTAGCTTGTGCATGTAAAGCATAATATCGAAAGTGCCCCTCGCTAGGGAGTATTTTGTTTTCTTTATTTTTTGTGATTGTACATATCTCCTACCATTATCAACTTAGTTTAGATAGGAAAGGAAATATTTGTAATTATCTAGGTCTTCTCATCTTGTACTATATATACATGTTTCATGAATAATACAACTTACTGTTTGCCAATCCTTTATGGTATATAGCTTGAGATCCAAAACCCTACCTCCCTCTCTTCATAATTTTTTTTCGGCACACCACCCCTACCGTCCAAATGGCTTCCCACACCACCACCATCAGCAACTTGGTCGAACCAGCCAACCCCCTTCTCCTTGTCAATCTCGCCAATTGCCGCACCCTAACACCCCTCACCTATCTTAGTTGGGCCTCCCAAATCACTAACATTCTCTTCGGACCTGATCTTCTCAAGTTCATTGATGGTTCACTCCCCAAACCTGACGACTATATCACCGTCACCCACCCAGCCGTCGCCACCTCTGGTAGTGAACCCGCCAAACCACCCACCTCTACTACCAGTGGCGAGGCTAGGGCAAAGGGAAGGGGGTCATTCGACCCCCTTGAATTTTGAAATGTGTCAATTTTAGTACCTTCAAAATTTTAGAAAATGACATTTACTACAAAAATGATGAATTTATTCATTTTGACCACCCTTAAATTTGAGAAAAAAATGCACTATTCGACCCCTTTGTATACTAAATTCGTAAACCTCAACAATAATACTTATCCCCAAGCAACCTTGACCCCCTTTTCGGAAAATCCTGGCTTCGCCACTGTCTACTACCACCCTCAACCCTGCCGCCACCACATGGAGCCGTCAGGATCGCTTAATTCTTGGCGCCCTCCTTGGCACCCTTGATCCTATGGTTGCACCACTAGTCCATCAAGCCACCACCTCCTATGAAGCATGAGAAATCCTAAAAACCACCTACGCCAACCCCTCCCGCGGCCACATAGTTCAACTCAAAGACCAACTAGACTCCCTCACCAAACAATCTCTCTCTATCACTGACTATATGCATTCTGTAAAACGCCTCACTGACAACCTTGCCCTCCTTGGTAAACCCATGGACACTGAAGACATAGTATCCAAAATTATCAAGGGTCTCGATTACGACTCTTATAAACCCGTTATCGACTCCGTACGTGCCCGTGACACTCCCATCACCTTTGAGGCTCTCTACGAAAAATTAATCCACCATGAAATCACCCTCAAGCAAGTCACCCACCCAACACCCTTCCCCGCTGTTGGATATTATGCCCTAGGCCCTTGAGAAAGGCTTGTGCGCTACATTATAGATTCATTATAATAGAGATAACAAACCCGATTATTATATCTTTTGCATGTTTATTATAATAATCATTGTCCCTAGTACTTAAGAAGAGCTAGCATGAGTTTAATGGATAATCATATGATGATTATGGTGCATAGGATGCGGATTAATCTTGTGGGTACATGTATTTTCATAGGATATCTTAAGAATATTAATTTTACGCCCTTTAGAGTACAAATCGTTTGTTGCTCTAATTAGCACTTTCTAGATAAATCGTTTATCTCTAAAGAACTAGTGGGAGTAAAATGTATCTCGAAGAGTTTGAGACCCAGAAAATGACATAGAACCTAAGATGGAAGTTGAACAAAGTTTCACAGGGAGTTGTTGAAATTCGTTCAAGTATACACAAGTTATTTGCATATATGATAGGATACTATCTATAACAAGAAATATTGATTTCTCGTAATAGAAAGTAATAAGGAAGATATCATTGAGAATGATTGACCTATTACCTATCAAGATGCAATAACCACTCCGGATTTTAGATCAATGACTTGAAGTCATGAAATCTAAAATGTAATCCATGTATGATAATCAAGTTTGGAACTTTATTGTTCTACCCGAAGGCTTAAAAACTATAAGGTAGAAAATAAGTTTTCTTGGAAAAAACGGACATGGATTGTAAGGTGCATATTGATAAAGCACGACTAATTGAGTAAAGTTAATTCATAATATCGATTATGATAAAACTTTGTCACATATAGTCATGATTAAGGATATTAGGATTCTAATTCTCATGACCTCATATTTTGAATATGAAATATGACAAATGGATGTCAAAACAACATTCCTTAACAGGAACATACTTTAGGATGTGTTTGATACAACCTAAAAGTTTTCTTAATTCATAAAATTCTAATAAAAAAATGCAAGTTGCAGAAATCCATGAGATGGATTGAAGCAAACTACTTGGAGTGAAATTTTCATTTTGATGTAGAATTCAAAGAGTTTGAATGCATCAAAGATGAAACTTGTGATTACAATAAATTTAGTGGGAGCGTAATAACAATCCTAGTCTTATATATATGTGGTTGAGATATAATTCATTTTGAAAGAGTTTCTAAATGAAAGACTTGGATAAAGCCGCCTATATCATTGAACTGATTTATGGAGATAAATCTAAATGGATGATTGGTTAAAGTCAAAGTACTAACATAGACAAAATAGTGAAAAGTTCACTATGAAATACTCTTAGAGATGTTCCTTGCAAATGTCTAATAGGATTACTCAGGATAAGATTTAGTCTTATTGAAAGACTAACGAGCAAGAGTGCATGATTAGGATTCCATATGCTTCGGCAATTGGATCTATCATGTAAACCATATTAATGTACTAAGACCGGATATGTCATATACTTAGAGAATGATGAGAAGCTACCAATCAGATCCTAGTGAAAGTCACTAGATAAGAAACATCCTCAAGTACTTGTGAAGAACTGAAGGATGCATTCTTAATCTTTGATGGAATAAAAGATGATCTTGTAATGGTTACAAAGATGCATTCTTATAAATCAACAAAAATAAATATCGCAGTATGAATACATGTTTATGTTTAATAATGGTGTTAGAAGAGTTTTTAATACACCATTACTATTCTACAAATCGTTGAGTATATAGTGGCATGGGATACAACTAGAATAAGGTTTGGATCAAGAGACTAATTAGTATACTAGAAACTGTTTCTAGTATCACTAATTTAATGGACCTTCATTGTGACAATAATCGTTATTGCATAAGACAAGGGACTAATATCTTATCTAAACATATACTCGGACATTTCTATCTTATTCGAGAAATTGTCAAAGATGGGAGATATCAAAATATGCAAAATACCATATGATGATAACAAGGATAATCATCTTACATAAGCTCACTTGCAATAATTATGGAGATCATAACTAGCTCAATGGGTATTGGATACACGTTGATTGGGCCTAGTGTAAGTGGGAGATTGTTGGATATTATGCCCTAGGCCCTTGAGAAAGGCCTATGCGTTACATCATAGCTTCATTGTTATAAAGATAACAAACCCGATTATTATTTCTTGTGCATGTTTATTATAATAATCATTATCCCTAGCACTTAAGAAGAGCTAGCATGAGTTTAATGGATAATCATATGATTATTATGGTACATAGGATGCAGATTAAACTTGTGGGTACTTGTTGGAGAATAAGGTACTGGATATACCATTTATGAGATTTATGTCATGGTCAAATGTCATAATTAAATCTCATAATAGTCATACCATTTGAATCCTTAGACATGAGATTATCATGGTCTTCCACATGATGAACATTATGTTTGACGTACTCAAACGCTACCCTTAACCGAGTGGTTATAAAGGCTACGATTGGCATAATCGGATTCTTGTAGGGAAGAATGATAAGTCAAGATGGGATTTGTCCCTCTCTCAAGAGAGATATGCCACTCGATGAATGAGATTGATGATAGTGCATGGCCATGCCCAAATGAATTGATGTGTTTAATGTCATTTGCTCATATCAATCTACTCAAGATCGAGAAAGTATTGGACAACATAAGTTGACTTGGACCATGACTTATGTCCAATATGATATCGCGTGACAAAGGGATTGTGATATGTTCTATAAGGTAACTTTGGACTTTCAAAGTTATACTAATTGGGTAGTCATAATGGCTTGCTAGAGTCCGCTTATGACTTACGGGTTCTGACTTGTTCGGATTCGTTGCCAACATAGTATAATCATATTGGGTCACACACAATAGAACGGATTAAAAAGGCTAAAAATCTGGGAATTGAGAAATTGGCACCGTACGGCTGGCTGTACTGACCCTAAAACCCGACACCATTTTGGTCATAGGTTGAGCATGTCGCGCCCCAGACCCGTGGTCCTACTTGGCCCCACGCTCGGGACACGAGTGGAAGACATTATAAAACACTTTTAGAAAATTTTTCGAAATGTACTTTCATAAAGTTTAACAAAATCCACACTCGAAGTTCAAAGACTTCATTTAACTTTCAAACAAACTCTTTCACAAACGAAAGTACTTAGCCCGAAGGCTTACAAACTTTTATACAAATGTACATACACCAACATTATCCAAAATAATGGTGTTACAAAATGATGAAGTCACGGAAACTCTACCCAAAAGGCATTACATCTATGTAATGTAGCCTTTACAAAACAAATCCCAACTCTTTCCACTTTAACGTCCTCCCGTGCCAAAGTGTCCTATCCACTGGACTCGCCTTTATCTAAAACAGTAAACAAATAAAGGGCGAGAATGAATCTCAGTAAGCTACTAAAATGCAACTACGTTTCATGCTATAATGATAAGTATAACAAACAATATCATAAGCATCACATAGAACATAGCATGAGAGGCAAATCCAACTCATTATACCACACATACAACGATGTAACACTCGCAAGGATACTTAGTCAAGGTTTACCAAAAGAACATTAGCCAAGGTTCTCGAATCAAACATATAACCATCTGAGAGGTATCAACTGAGCAGCATCAAAGAGCTGAAGCCGGGATCCCGAAAACCAAACCATAACCATAAGAACCAAAGTAACAACGGGGAAAATATGACACAAAGTCATAACCCAAATGCTCACTCGAGGGAGCTAACTCGTCCCCATCCAAGGCCAATCTGGACTGGGGAAAATAGGCCCAGTGGAAAAGCCTTATAGTGAACTTGGCTGTGTGCCACTATAATCCTTCCACCTCCACTCGATTAGAAAAAAGGTCCAGTGGAAAAGCCTTATAGTGAACTTGACTGTGTGCCACTATAATCCTTTCCACCTCCACTCGATAACACAAAACCAGCTGGACTTTCAAACAAAGCACTGTAATAAATACTTGCTTAAACAACAACCGAGGCAATGATTCCAAAGTAGGGAACCAAGCCAAACACATCACAAAGATGAACCAATCCAAACCACATCAAAAGATGTTCAACTATATCCAATTACCATTTAGTCAAATTCCACAACACATATGTTCACAAAGGAACCAATTTCAAACACTAGGGTGTTCCACAACAACCCTCTAGGTACTCTAGGATATCACCTAAGACCTAGACCAAGACTGAACTCTAAATCACTTGGATTGGAACAACTCAACATTTAAGCACTTATGGGCGGTCGCCCAAAACCAAACTGGGCGGTCGCCCAAAACAGTCTGTCCCAGACCAAACCTTTCAGTAGTTGTAGGTGGTCGCCCAAACCCATTCTGGGAGGTCGCCCATGAGCCAGACTCAAAATTCCCAAATTTCTCCTGCAAGCCAAATTCATCCGTCCCACGCGTAGGAGTATAACTTACTAACACTTATACTATTACCAAGAATGCAACAACCATCCCAAAACATTACTTTCAATTTTATTTCATTTTTTTTACCGTCCCACAAATAATAGAATAATTTTCTTTTATTCCATTTAAATATTTTACCGTCCCAAAAGTATAAGTATAATTCTTCTAATATACTAGTATACTCATTAGGGATACTTTCATTCATTTCCCCATCCCATGAATAATAGTATAAATTTTATAATATACTTATTTAACATTTAAGTCAAGTTAATATTTTACCGTCCCACGAGTAGGAGTATACTTTCAAACACTTATACTAACATTCTCAGGTATATAAACATACTCCATATACATCCTTGCATACAAACCAAGTCACTTACCCAGTATAATTATACTCCCTTTGTCCCAAATAAACAAGTATCACAAATAAATTCTTTTCACAATAATTTCACCACATATCACACATATAGCAAATATATGACCATTTTACTATTTAAGGGGAATTAGTAACTTGCCTATTTCCGGAAAAAGTATCGCAGAAATATGTTTTGTTCGGGTAGAAATGACCTATTCAACGCCCTGATCATTTTTATATAATTAGTTTTTAAAACGGATAAGTAAATAAAAAGAATTAAATCGAAATAGGTTGAACTTACCTTTTTCTCCTAACCCTAAGTTGAAATGTAGAAAGAAATGTTCTGGGTGAAATGAATATGCAGAGGGAGAGAGATAAACATGTTATAAAAGCTTTTTACCCCATTTTTATACTTTGGTCACCCAAGTTTCAATTTTAACACTTTAGCCCTTGTAGTTATATTTTCACAAAGGACCCTAAAGTTTCAACTTAATCATTTAACTCCTTTAATCATTATTATTACTAACTAAGTAAATAGCACATTTAATCATACAATATGTGCAAGTCATAAAATATGATGCAACACATAAAATGCACACATAAGTTCAAATAAAAATTCCAAAAAAAAAAAATATAAAATAAATAGGGACGGGTTTTGGGGTCGTTACAGAGCACATGTGTGTGGCGTGTGTTGCATATAAATTTCATGCATTGCATTATTTATATGATTTATTATGTGTTAGTTTTTTAATATTTTTAATGACTCATTTGACTGAATAAAGTATGTTAATAAGCTAATTTGAGTTAGCTAATGAATATTTAAAAACTAACAAGAGTGAATTAATTAATTTAATATATATTAGAATTTAATTAAAAATATAAAAATAAAGATAAGGAGGTCATTTGTTAAAGTTGAAACTTCAGGGAGCAATTGGTCAAAACTAATAGTTAAAGGATTTAGTTATAATAGTTTGATTTTGGAAGGGCCTTTATGAAAATTAGAATATTATAAAGAGGTGGAAGACTTCTTGAAGACTATGTATACCAAACAAACACAATACTTACCAGTCTCTCTCTGCTGTTTGAAGAAGCAAGGGTTTAGACCCAGATTTTGATTTTCTTTCCTTCAATCAACCCTCCGTTCTAAAATCTGACTTCACCAAAATGTTCAGGGAGTAGAGTAGATCATTTCTAGCCGATCAAAATATAATTTCTTCGATATTATTTCCATAGTAGGTAAGTTATTATTCTCCTTTTAATTATAGTAATGTCCATACATGCTATATATGATACTTTTATTGTCAATTATTGCTTTATGGGTAGTATTGTTACTAATTATCATTTTTGTTAATATGTGATTCTATACACATTTTAATTAATTAAATTGACCCAAATAATAAAAATGGAAACTATGATAGTAATTTTGAGACGGTGAATTATTGGTACTATAAATAATAATTACCATCCAAAATGAGTAAAATACTCAATGAAGCTATATAAGGTGTAATAAAAGTATCCCGTCCCATAAATGAGTTCCTAAGAAAAATAGGGACTAGTAAAAGTATAATTATAATTTAATAAAATTATGATTAATACGATTAAAGTTGACGGAAATAATTACGGAAAACAATATGTGGCGTAAAAATGTATTCGACTATTAATTGCGAATATACGCGAGGTGTGTAATTGTGACTAGGTACAATATGACCTACCCTACTACTTATTTGGAGTCTAATACTCGTGGACTCTAATTTGGATTGATTGTGTTATGGTGGACACGTTATGTGCCATGGTTATACTGATTTGTATTCGCAAATATTGCGTATGGTTACTTATTGTTGTTGTGAACAAATGATTACATGGTTCATGGTCGTCGTGCTATTTATGAGAAATTCATGTTTATCATCTATTATGATGCATTTGGTATGGTTCCCTACTTTAGAATCATATACTGGTTGTATAAGCAAGTATTTATTACTGTGCTTTCATTTAAAAGTCCAGCTGGTACTTGATTGTTATATCGGACAGTGGTAGGAGATTATAATGGCACCCGAGCCAAGTTCATTATAATGTCATCCACTGGTTTCCCATTATTTACCCCCTTCCATTGGTCAGGGTTGGGTTTTAGCTAGCTCCCATTGAGTGAGTATTCTAGCTACACGTTTGGGATATGACTTTGTGTCATTTTCCCCTTATTGTTGATGTTGTTGTTTGGTTACGGAACCTCTTCTTCAGCTGTTGATGCTGCTCAAATTATTATATCCTTTTGGATTGAACCTTGGCTCAGTATCCTTCTAAGTGTTACGTTACCGCACTTATGTGTTTACTTAATTCACCCTTCTATATGTTTATAAGATTGTGGTGTATATGATGATGATGTTGGTATATAGTTATATGTTGCATTTTTACATGCCATATTGTTGCATTTATAGTAACTTACTGAGATTTATCTCACCCCGTTTCCTTCATTGTTGTTTTCCTTAGATCGCAGTGAGGCCAGGGAAGCACATCGTTGAGTTCTTAGGTCGGTGTGGAGCTTCAGATAGTTGTCTTTTGGGGTAGCTATTTACAGTGTTAAGTATTTTGCTTTTGGCAAGGCCGGGTTGTACAGTGTTATGTAAATACCGTTGTCTTTTGGGTAGAACTATGGTGCTTGTATTTGGACCGTGGAATTTAGCACATCTGTGTCTATATATTACTAGTCGTTCATTCTTCTGCATGCGTAAAGTTTTCTCCGAGCTAAAAGCTTGTTGAGGTGTTGTTTGTTGGTATTAGCGTAGTATGGTGTCGGCTTTTGTATAGCCGATGTTGTGTGTTTAGTATACATTATACAGGTTTATGGATGGTGATAGTATTAGCAAGCGTCATGTCCGTTTTATAGCAGGGTTCACGCACCTGGTTCGAGATACCATATGGGACCTCAGGACTCGGAGTGTGACACTGGCTAGCTGGCGTACGGCTCCAATGGAACCGTATGGCTGCCTCGTCCGGCCCAGTCCAGATTTTGCAGATTTCTTATGTGAGAAGGAATCCATAGTCCCAATGGAATTAGGTCAAACTCTCATATAAATATATGGTGCCGGGTTTTACAGCCTCTAATGTTGATTTTAGAAATCATAACACATTGTTTTAAGAAACAATAAAATATAGAGAGGTAGGATTATAAATTTTGAGATCTATGATCATCAAAATTCAATAATCAAAGAAGCAAAATAATTCCTACGAAGAAATCTTTTCTTCATCAAGCGTTGGATCTAGGTGTTCTTGAGTCCGTTCGACGTGTGGATACCGATAGAGGGTGTTTGCTTTAGCACCTTAAAGTATGTGTTCATGGATTCGATCATCAATGGTTAGTTTCTTTTATCTTGTATTTAATTTAATCAACATGGACGGATCCGAGCTCATGGGTGTTTGATTTCATATGTTTATTCCGCTACGCATGATGCATCAAAACCCAACAGTATCAGAGCCCCGTTCATCGTTGATTATTTTAATATATCATGTTTAAAAAAATTTAATTTGATTATATGATTTGCATGATAATAAGATGAATATGTGATAGGGTTTATGAGCATGATTATGGGGATTATGTGATTATTATATTGATGTGATCTATATGAATAATTGCTTTTTAGAGTTATCAATAAATAATTGGATTATATGTATTGATAATTTAGATCTAATTTTTATATGTAATAAATTGTTTAGTCATGATATTGATTAGATCTATTTAAATTCGTAATCTGTAAATTCGTGTTAGTTTAATCTGATTAATGCATGAACACGATAATGGAATTGATCGAATTTAAATATTCTGGAAATCTGGGACGAAGCACCGTACGGTGACCTAGGAGGCGTACGCCTCCTAGACAGCGGTACGGTGCCCTAGGGTTTCTTGGGCAGATTTGTTTTCTGATTTTATGATTGTTCTGTAAATCGTTTACAGAATTTGAATCAGGAACTGAATCTGGTTTTAGATGGCAGGTGATGGATGGGTTTTCGTATATGTTATCTCTGCATTTTCGGATTATTTTTATTGACTTGTGGATGTAATTTAGAATAGTTTTGATGTAATTTTGGTCTATTTTTATTTGAGGAACTTTGTGAGAATATGTTTGTTTTGAGACACTTTTAGTGTCATTTTGGTGTATTGCAAAGTCCTAGAGGTTTAAAGTGTTGAAGACTGATGATTTGCTCGAGTCAAAGTCAGAATCGAAGTCAAAGTCAACAGAAGTCAAACAGTCAAGAAAGAAGGGAAGAAAAGAAGAAAAGCTGGAAGAAAGGACCAGGCGCCCGCTTGCCATCAAAACAGGCGCCCGCCTGACATCATACCAAGCGCCCGTGAGTCAGCCACCAAGCGCCCGCTTACCTCCCCGTTTTTGAGGCCAGTGTCTGATTAAACCGAGCGCCCGCCTGCCCTCTAGCGAGCGCCCGCCTGCCCTCTAGCGAGCGCCCGCTCGCTCCGCCGCCAGGAAATACGGGATTTAATTAATTTTCAATATTTTATTGTTTTCTCTCCTAATTTGGACTCCTCTCTTGTGTATAAAACATATTAGGTTTTCAGAACAGTTTTTTTATGCTTTCTTTTAGGTTTATTCAAGTTTCAAGTTTGTAACCAAGATTTGGGATTTTATTCATCAAGCATATATCCAGGTTTATGATTTTTAATTGTATTCTTGTGATTTATGCTATGCGTATGAGTAGCTAAACACCTAGGTTTGCGGATTGGATGTGATCAATTACATGATCTTTATGCTATGAGATGGTAATCGTTGTTCTAGTTTAACACAATAATTTTAATTCCGTTTTTGAGTTTCAATCATATTGATAGATATTGTTGGCTCTTTAACTATTAGAGTTTAATCTCTTGCATTTGCGTGGAGAGTTAGACATAGCCATTGTTGTATTGAATAGTTTGGATCTTGGACCTTGCAGAAAAAGAGACAAACTAGGTTTTCGTATTCTTAAGAGCTTAATAAATTCTTTGTGTTTTAATTGGACCTTGCGGAAGAATTAATTTATGTAGGATAATAGAATTGCAATCCGGCCACCTAACCGTTCCAATTCTTAAATAAGTAAATGAACCCTAAAATAAAGATTAGTTCTTTCATCACCAAAATAGCATAAAGAGAGTGTAATTGTGATCACCAATCCGTGAACTGCTTGAATCTTCTTGAGTACAATCTTTGCGTTCTTTTGCGATCTTAAATCATTAGTTTATTTTTATGGTTTAGTAGTTAATTTAGTTCAATCAAATCAAATAAAAAAAACCCTGGTTACGCTTACATTAATTAAATCAACTTGTTTATCCACGAGTCTCTATGGTTCGACCCTTACATTTGTACATTGCTACTTCGGTACTTGTATACTTGCAAGGTATTTTTATTACAGTGGAATTTTATCCATCAGCAGGTTTTCAAAACCGTGTTTCCTGAAATATGATTTAATCTAGAAAATTACAGAAATTAGAATTCTGAAGAGTTCAGGATTGCTGTAGTCTATGAAATTGATGAGACAATAAATGATCTTGAAACAAGTTACTTTTCTACACGAAATTGTGGTTGCCTTTTAGCTTAGTATCAGCCGTGTGGAATAATTACTTGGTTCTTGATCTTAATACGGGATTGTGGTTGCCTTATGGCTTAGTTTCGACCGTGCGTTTTGTGCTCTCAATTTATAGATGTTTTGCGGATTAAAATGTTTAAGAATTTATGCCTATGAACAAAGTGCAAATTTTTTTGCAGAGAAGGGGACTAAATTTAGATTGATTCATCATAAGGGCCAATGGCAGGCTTACGCCTTGTTTCTGGACACACGGATGAAATATCCAATCTGTAAATTGTTTACAGAAAATTTAGATTCCGTCCCCATAATTTTTTACATAATTAAATCACAAGATTTTTGCTTCTTTTAATTAATTTGATTAGTTAACATACATTATGCAAAGACTATATTATATTATGTTTGACATAATTAAATATATGATGCATGTCTCTATGTAAATAAACCTTCATAAAACTTAAGTCATGTGTCAATCCATGATTAAAACACTTGTGAGTACATGGGTAGTTTTATGTGGGCTCTGCCAAAGCGAGGTGCATTAATTCTATTCATCTATGAGCAAGATGAGTGAATCAGAGTTTCCTATACGTTTAAAATGGTTTGACTTAATTAGGCTATCAAAATAGTTTTGGGCCTAAGGCACAGATGAGATTAAAACATGTTAGACATAAGATGTCTAAAATCTCATTATGGATCTAAAAGTCACATATGATGTGATTGATAAGGAGTTATCTACCTAAATAACTTATTTTGAGCAGTCATGCCAAAGCCGACTCAAAGTTAAGTAAAATATGGATCTTAGCCCACATAAATTATATTATACAATCATTGTATTTGAAGATATATAATTTAGTGTGAGTATTTTTGAAATGCTTTATATATCTCTTAATGATAATGGTATGAAATATATGTGTATATTTATTTGCATATTTCTGTAGAATGTTTTAAACTTTAATCATGTATAATTACTGTGATAGACCCCACTTAAAGAGAATGAGATTAACTTTCTTGACCTAGTCATGAGCTTAAAAATTGTTCTAAATCAAGAATTGAAGTTATGAATTCTTAAATAAATCCTAAGAAACCTAATGCCTTAAAGACGGACAAAGACATAAATTAGAAACATGTGGATGAATTTATGGATGCCGGTTGTCCTATAACTTGCTACCATACGTTTAGAACTTGAGAAGTATCTGAAACATATGAATGCTTATGTGATAAGCAATCACGTAGGAAGCGTTACTACAAGCAAGCAAGGCAAAGAAAAGTTTGAGATTGATTGGAGCCTAACATTCATGTGATGACTGAAACGTATGTTAATAAGTTCTCATGTTTTGAACATGAAGAGACATATTAGTTAACTTAAAAGGCTTGGTTATCAAGTTAGTTTGGAACTAACAATCGGATTTGATATTAATTCATAAGCGACATTTGATGTTTAAAATGCTAAGTCTTAATATCAAATGGAAACATTCTCAAACTCTAAAGATTAATAAAGGACAAGGATTTAAGATAAAGGCAAGATAAGAGTTGTCAAGCCTAAAGGAAATATTTATGGCTAAAACCTAAAATCGAAAGGATGTAATTGCTACCATGGCAATAAGATTGACCATTGGAGAAATTACAATTTGAATTAAAAGATCAAAAGAAAGAGTAGTAGGACTACCGCTTCAAGCATTTATGTTAATCTTCTACATCTAAGTTCTTGGGTATTAGATACCGGATATGGATCTCACATTTGTATAAATGTGTAAGACTTGATAAATATAAAGACTACTTAAAGAAGGTAATGATTAACCTATGTGGTAATAATGATGCAAATGTTGCAACATTAATCATAGGAACTTACGAAGTGTCTTTACCTAGTAGGTTCATGTTTGTTTAATTTGAACAAATGGTATTATGTTCCTACTTTAAGTAGAAATATTATTTTGGTTTCTTCATTAGAAGATTATGGATATTTCTTATTTTGAATAAGAAGATGCTCCATTAAATATGATTCACTTTATTGTATTGTTAATCATATAATGGGACCTTATATCCTTATCTTGGAAGAACAAAATAATAAGTATAACATAAATAATGGAAATCTGAATCTAAGGATGTAAGCATTACATTCTTAAAGCATTGATATCTATATCAAATGATAAGAAACACATATCTAAAATTCCATGGGATGGACTTTTAAATTCACATGATTTCGAATCATGTGATATATGTGAATCTTGTAAATTGATTAAGACACCTATTACTAATAGTAGTGAAAGAAAGTACTCTTTTGGATTAATACATATTGATGTATGTAGTTCATTAAAGTAACAATTCTAGGAAGGATTTCGATAACTTATGGCAAAAGTATTAAAATACTCTGATCTGATCAAAGTAATGAATATTTGAGCCATGGAGTTGATGTGAATTCTGCAGAAAGTCTGCAAAATAAGGAAAAACGTAATATGAAAACAGGAACCGTACGGATGGCTTGGAGGTGTACGCCTGCCTAGCAGCCGTACGGACCATGTTCCAGAAGTTTACAGATTGTCTACAAACTATAGTTTTTCGCCTCATAATAAATCACATTGATCTTTAATTAACCTTCTGGATTATGTGCTGGAAACAGCTGCGCTTACACTAATTTAAGTTTCATCTAAGGAGGTTCGACATATACCATATTAGATATGGAATGAAAGAAAACCTAGTTTGTCTTCCATAAAGATTTATGATGTGACACTTTTGCGAAAAGTATTGTCTTAGACAAAATCATACCTAAATCTAGTTAATGTATTTTCATGGGATATCTTAAGAATATTAATTTTACGCCCTTTAGAGTACAAATCGTTTGTTGCTCTAATTAGCACTTTCTAGATAAATCGTTTATCTCTAAAGAACTAGTGGGAGTAAAATGTATCCCGAAGAGTTTGAGACCCAGAAAATGACATAGAACCTAAGATGGAAGTTGAACAAAGTTTTACAAGGAGTTGTTGAAATTCGTTCAAGTATACACAAGTTATTTGCATATATGATAGGATACTATCTATAACAAGAAATATTGATTTCTCATAATAGAAAGTAATAAGGAAGATATCATTGAGAATGATTGACCTATTAGCTATCAAGATGCAATAACCACTCCGGATTTTAGATCAATGACTTGGAGTCATGAAATCTAAAATGTAATCCATGTATGATAATCAAGTTTGGAACTTGATTGTCTACCTGAAGGCTTAAAAACTATAAGGTAGAAAATAAGTTTTCTTGGAAAAAACGGACATGGATTGTAAGGTGCATATTGATAAAGCACGACTAATTGAGTAAAGTTAATTCATAATATCGATTATGATAAAACTTTGTCACATATAATCATGATTAAGGATATTAGGATTCTAATTCTCATGACCTCATATTTTGAATATGAAATATGACAAATTGATGTCAAAACAACATTCCTTAACAGGAACATACTTTAGGATGTGTTTGATACAACCTAAAAGTTTTGTTAATCCATAAAATTCTAATAAAAAAATGCAAGTTGCAGAAATCCATGAGATGGATTAAAGCAAACTGCTTGGAGTGAAATTTTCATTTTGATGTAGAATTCAAAGAGTTTGAATGCATCAAAGATGAAACTTGTGATTACAATAAATTTAGTGGGAGCGTAATAACAATCCTAGTCTAAAATATATGTGGTTGAGATATAATTCATTTTGAAAGAATTTCTAAATGAAAGACTTGGATAAAGCCGCCTATATCATTGGACTGATTTATGGAGATAAATCTAAAAGGATGATTGGTTCAAGTCAAAGTACTAACATAGACAAAATAGTGAAAAGTTCACTATGAAATACTCTTAGAGATGTTACTTGCAAATGTCTAATGGGATTACTCTGGATAAGATTTAGTTTTATTGGAAGACTAACGAGCAAGAGTGCATGATTAGGATTCCATATGCTTCGGCAATTGGATCTATCATGTAAACCATATTAATGTACTAAGATCGGATATCTCATATACTTTGAGAATGATGAGAAGCTACTAATCAGATCCTAGTGAAAGTCACTAGATAAGAAACATCCTCAAGTACTTGTGAAGAACCGAAGGATGCATTCTTAATCTTTGATGGAATAAAAGATGATCTTGTAATGGTTACAAAGATGCATTCTTATAAACCAACAAAGATAAATATCGCAGTATGAATACATGTTTATGTTTAATAATGGTGTTAGAAGAGTTTTTAATACACCATTACTATTCTACAAATCGTTGAGTATCTAGTGGCATGGGATACAACTAGAATAAGGTTTGGATCAAGAGACTAATTAGTATACTAGAAACTGTTTCTAGTATCACTAATTTAATGGACCTTCATTGTGACAATAATCATTATTGCATAAGCCAAGGGACTAATATCTTATCTAAACATATACTCGGACATTTCTATCTTATTCGAGAAATCGTCAAAGATGGGAGATATCAAAATATGCAAAATACCATATGATGATAACAAGGATAATCATCTTACATAAGCTCGCTTGCAATAATGATGGAGATGATAACTAGATCAATGGGTATTAGATACACGTTGATTGGGCCTAGTGCAAGTGGGAGATTATTGGATATTATGCCCTAGGCCCTTGAGAAAGGCCTATGCGTTACATCATAGCTTCATTGTTATAGAGATAACAAACCCGATTATTATATATTTTGCATGTTTATTATAATAATCATTGTCCCTAGCACTTAAGAAGAGCTAGCATGAGTTTAATGGATAATCATATGATGATTGTGGTACATAGGATGTGCATTAAACTTGTGGGTACTTGTTGGAGAACAAGGTACTGGATATACCAGTTATGAGATTTATGTCATGGTCAAATGTCATAATTAAATCTCATAATAGTCACACCATTTGAATCCTTATACCTAAGATTATCATGGTCTTCCACATGATGAAAATTATGTTTGACGTACTCAAACGCTACCTTTAACCGGGTGGTTATAAATGCTACGATTGACATAATCGGATTCTTGTAGGGAAGAATGATAAGTAAAGATAGGATTTGTCCCTCTCTCAAGAGAGATATTTATTGGTGTGTATGCCCTAGGCATGTAATTTGTCACATTGTTTGACAATGTTTGTTATCACTTTTTCATATATATAAAGAGATGTTTTGGATTATTATTTGTTGTTACATGTTTTGTTATAATAATCTCCGTCCCTAGTACTTATGAAGAACTAGTATAAGTTTAATTATATAATCATTTGATGATTATGTGTATTGGATACACGTTAAATTTATGTGTATATGTTGGTGAACATATACTGGACATGACCCAAAGATGAGGTTTATGTCATGGTCATAATGTCATAATTAAGCCTCTAATAGTTATATCACTGGAATCCTTAGACTTGAGATTATTGCGATCTTCCACATAATGGAGTTCATGTTTGACATATTCAAACGTTACTCTTAACCAAGTAATTATAAAGGATATGATTGGCATGATCGAAGTTATGTTGGAAAGTGTAATAAGTCAAGATAGGATTTGTCCCTCAATATGAGAGATGTCAAGCTTGAGCCCCTCGATGATGTTGGGTTTTGAGGCAACATGCGCAGCGGAAAAAAGAAATATAAATCAACAAAAACCTAAGCCCCAAGATCCATTCATGATTATTAAATTAATAGCAAGATGAATTTAGTATACTAACCATGTTGAGCGTTTAAAATTTTCGGATCTTCAAATCTTCAAGTCTTCAAGCTTTAAGATTTGATATCCTCGTTCTTCGCGTTCTTTGAATCAGGATCACAGGAACATGAACTTGAGATGTTAAAGCAAACATTCTCTATGTGTATCCACACGTGAACGAATATCTAGAACCATTCTAGATCTGGATTGCTAGACCCATTAGAAAACACACTTTTCTAATCTTCAAAGGCTATATGAATTTTTGGTGTTCTTGAGCTTTTGATTCTCAATCTTGGCTCAAGAATATGTTTCTTAAACATATGTGTTTCATTCGTTTAATGGCTGGTGAAAGAGGATTATTTATACCCATTAAAAAACACACTTTTCTAATCTTCAAAGGCTATATGAATTTTTGGTGTTCTTGAGCTTTTGATTCTCAATCTTGGCTCAAGAATATGTTTCTTAAACATATGTGTTTCATTCGTTTAATGGCTGGTGAAAGAGGATTATTTATACTAAAAAATCCTTAACCCTTAAGGACTCTTGAGACCTAATCCCATCACCCAATTAAACTTACCAAAATCTGGCTCCAGGAACTCTGGCACGGTCGTGCTCACAAAGTGGCATGGCCGTGCCACTTGGTGCGAACAAGACATGCCCAAGTTGGATTCTGGCACGATCGTGCTTGTTAAATGGCACGGTCGTGCCAAACCATTTGGCACGGTTAAGCTTTATAACTGGCACGACCGTGCCTGCCAGAAACTCAGCCTTTGCCTTTTTGTTGATTCGTTCTTTTGTGTATGACCCCATAGGATTATATTAAGTTGGTAATGAGTCCAACCAAGGTCAAACTCATAAGTCATGAGCGGACTCTAGCAAGCCATCATGACTACCCAATTAATATAACTTAACGAAGTTCGTTATCCTCATAGAACCTATCACAATCCCTTTGTCACGCGATATCATTTTGAACATAAGTCATGCTCCACATCAACTTATTTTGTTCAATGCTTTCTTGATTTCAAGTAGATTGATTATGAGCAAATGATATTGATCAAATCGATTCATTTGAGCGTGGCCACGCATTTCATCAATCTCACTCTACGAGTGGCCTAAGCAGATATCTCTCTTGAGGAGGGACCAATTACATCTTGACTTATCATTCTTCCCTACAAGAAGCCGATTATGCCAATCATAGCCTTTATAACCACCCGGTTAGGGGTAGCATTTGAGTATGTTAAACATAATGTTCATCATGGGGAAGACCATGATAATCTCATGTCTAAGGATATCAAATGATATGACTATTATGAGATTTAATTATGACATCTGACCATGACATAAATCTCATAGGTGGGTCAAGTCCAGTACTTGTTCTCCAACAAGTACCCATAAGTTTAATTTGTATCACATACACATAATCGTCATATGATCATCGATTAAACTTATACTATCCTTCATAAGTACTAGGGACGGGGATTATTTTAATAAACATGCAAAATATAATAACCCAAGTTGTTATCTCCATAACAAATGAGAGCATGATGTAACGCAAGGCCTTTTCTCAAGGGCCTAGGGCATAATCTCCAACAGATAGTTGTGATGAAATGCATGGCCATGCTCAAAATGAATTAATGAGATCGATATCATTTGAACTATCAAACTATTCAGAATCGAGAAAGTATTGAACATTGTAAGTTGACCATTGACCATGGCTTACGTTCAATGACATCGTAGGACAAAAGGATTGTGATATGTTCTATAAAGGATACGAACTTATATAGTTACACTAATTGGGTAGGTATGACGGTTTGCTAGAACCTAATCATATCTTATAGGTTTACACCCATTGCCAACTTAGTGTAATCCTAAAGGGTCACACACATTAGAACGAATCAAAAGGACTTGATTGGAACTATGGGTCGAAGGGCCTTTGAGGAATATTAGGAATTTAGAGGAGAAAAATAGAAAAAGAAAAGGTCCGACCGGACCTATGAAAGGACCCTCCCGGACCACTCATAGGGTCTGACTGGACATACTTCTATACCCGGGCGGACCTAGTCTGTTTCAGGGAAAAGATTTCATGTTCTGTTTTCTTACGGGTTTAGTCACTTGTTACCTATTTGGAATAGGTTAAACAAGTATTTCAACACCCTCTAGTTGCCCTAATCAGTACATAACATTGTGAATGCCTCTAAAGAGTTTGAGAGGATTAATTCTTGTTCTAAGATCATAAAAGTGAAGAACAAGAGATCACATATATTGTAACGCCCATCCTTATTCTTGTTAAATATTTGACTTGCTTGTTAAATTCTTGAACTTGCATATTATGTGCTAGTTTTACTTGAATTAATTTCTTAACTGATTTAGAATATTAAGGTGGTTAAATGTCTAGTTTTGACTTTTGGGTCATTTGTGAAAATATGACTTTAGGGGCCTTTTTGTTAAAAGTGAAACTTGAGGGGCCTAAGTGTCATTTTTTGAAAGTTGAAAGTATATCTTGTGGGTTTGCCTTCTCTGAGAAGCATTTTTCCCCAAATTTGTTTTACGTTTTCTTTGTGAAGAAAAGCTAGGTTTAGGGTTTACCCTATTCTCAACTCCTCGAGTTTAATTATCCCTCTGTTCTTGATTCTGATCTCGGATAAATATTCATGGCGTTGAATAGAGCGTTTCCTGCTGAACAGAAATTTGTTTGGGTAACTTTGATTCCAGAGTAGGTAATTTATTAGCTCCCCCTTGCTTGTAATAACATGCATATATGTTATTCTTGATACTTGTACTTGTTAATTTCATGTTTGAAGTGACTTTTGTGATACTTGTAAATTTGGGACAAGGGGATTATCATTATCTTAATGATATGAACTTGAAACAAGTAGGATTATATACAAAGGAGTATGTTATCATGTTAAGTAAACTTATACTTATACTTGTGGGACGGTAAAATAATAAACTGTGAAAAAGAAGGGAATTTCCGGATTTGTGGTGGTGTGCGACCGCCCATGTTTGGCCAGGCGACCGCCCATCTATCTGAAGTGTTTTTCAAAGGATTCACCTGCTTAATGTGCGACCGCACAGGTCACTTTAGGCGACCGCACAACTCCCCTGCAGAACAAAAATGTTGTTCAAAGCTTGATTGAGCTAGACTTAACCCTTGTCAAGGCATAGGGCCTTAGTGTATGTCCTAGCAAGTGTATGTGTACCTTAGGGGCATCAGAACAGAGACTTGAACATGATTATTCAATGAATTGAATTGAGAACTTGAGTATAGAGTAAGAACTCTTTTATATGTCTTGGAAGTGCTAAGAACAAGCACTAATGTGTTATATGTGTCTTGAAACCAATATTTGTGCACCTTAGGGGCATTAGAACAATATCTTGAACTTAAACATCCAAAGTATAGGATGAGACTTGAACATGATTATTCAATGAATTGAATTGAGAACTTGAGTATAGAGTAAGAACTCTTTTATATGTCTTGGAAGTGCTAAGAACAAGCACTAATGTGTTATATGTGTCTTGAAACCAATATTTGTGCACCTTAGGGGCATTAGAACAATATCTTGAACTTAAACATCCAAAGTATAGGATGATGAACTTGAAGTATAAGATGTCTAACTCTTATATATGACTTAAATGTCCAAAGATTGGAATGATAACTCGAGTATAAGACAATAAAATCTTGTACATGTCTTAAACATCCATAGAAGTGGATTGTGAACTTGAATATAAGATGATAAAATCTTGTACATGCCTTGAAACCAATACATGTGTATGGTAATAAACTAGAAAGTGCTATGAACAAGCACTAACGCGTATGAGAAATGTTCTTGATATGTATGTGCAACCATTGCATATAGTTGCTTGATAACAATGTGACTTCTTGATTACTTGAAGCATGTTCCTTGATGAGCTAGTTCACTACTTTTGGATTAGTTCTACTCTCGTAGTTCAAGTAAATACCTACTTGTGCATTCTTGTGTGAGTCCAGCTGGTCCTTGCTTGTTCGGAGGTATATAGGTTCACGCTTATCGCGAGGCTGGGGCTAAGTTGATAATCGGGGATCTATGTATCTGCGCTTGACCCCTTACTACATGCCATAGTAAGGGCATAGCTTCCTTTATTAGAGCAATACGCCTGATAAAGTGAATGCTAAACTCGTGAACACCTCGTGAATCTTGATCTTGGGAATGACACTGGTTACCGGGTCTTCTTATATATACTACATAAGCAGTTTCTTGATATTAATTGTGATTGTCAAAAGTAATACAAGCTATGAAAACAATGGTATTCTTGGGAGAAATAAGGAAGGAAGCAATGTCCTTTGTAACGTGATAGCTTATCCTTATGTGCTAGTTGATGAGTTGGCTTAGCCTCTCATATACTTGTTACTTGATGATACTTGATACATGATTACTTGAGTATCTACTTGAATTTCATGATAACATGTCATGTACTTGCATCTAATAGCTTACTGATATTTATCTCACCCCGTTCCTTGTTTATTTGTTTTCCTTAGATCAAAGGAAGGCTAGTAATAGTGCGCAGTGAGGCTCGACATAGCTGGGAGCTTACTACGCAGGTGGTTATTCTTTTGGGGATCGTGGTCCTTTTACATTTTGGTGAGGACGATGTATTATTGGTTATGTAACTCAGTATTTTGGGTATACTTGTTGTCTATTGTTCTCTCTAGACATCTTGTATTGCTAGCTTATGTGCTAGGCATGTCTTCCGCTGTGTACAATCATGTTTGGTTTTAATTTTCTTGTCTAGAACTCTTGTTGTGAGCTATCTTAGCTCCTTACTCTAGAGTATGTATATCATGTCAGTTTGTTATAAGTAGATGTCATCCAGTTTCTTGTTAGTTTCTCGATTCTTGTTAGTTACGCGAACCAGGTTTGAGGTTCTATTAGGGAATCCCAGGATTTGGGGGCGTGTCGGTTGGTATCAGAGCTACCCTGGTTTAGCTACCCTATTTAGCTACCTTGGTTTTCTCTAAGTCTGGATAGGGTCTATGGCCTAGGTATGGGTTAGTCTTGGGGTGTTATTAACGCCGAGTGTTTACGTACAGGTACAATGAGTTCTGAAAGAACAAGTGGTAGTAATCAGCTGAGATCTGTAACTCCTCAAGTAGAGATGGCTGATAATATAAACTGGGATTATCCTAATCGACTTACAAAGTTTTTGAAGTTGAAACCTCGTAGCTTTGACGGGGAACCTGATGCTGAGAAGGCAGAAGAGTGGATTGAAAGTATAGAAAAGATCTTTACAGCCTTGAGATGTGCAGGAGGTGATAAGTTAACATTTGCAACCTTTAAACTTGAGAAAGCTGCTGAACATTGGTGGCAAGTTCTGAATAAAAGCTGGGAACTGGAAGGGGTACCACAGACTTGGGAGAATTTTTTGAAAGCATTCAAGTCACAGTTCATTCCAACAGTGGTTCAAAACAGAAAATAGATGGAATTTCTTAATCTGGAGCAGGGAAGATTGACAGTGGGGCAATACTCAACCAAGTTCACAGAATTGGCTAGGTATTGTGATCACTTAGTTCCAAATGAAACAAAGAAGGCACATAGGTTTGTGAAAGGGTTGAAGACTGAGTACAGAAAGCAACTTCTTTCTCTACATCTTACTAGTTACCAACAAGCAGTGGAGAGGGCTTATGGCATTAAAAATGACATTGAAGAACACAAAGTGAAGTTGGGAACAATCATGACAGGTCGTGTTTCAGAGAAAGCACAGGGATCTGGTTCTAAGGGTGGTAAATCTAGCCGCCAAGATCGTCAATTTTGACAACCCTCTAAAAGAAAAGGTAGTGTATCAACTGGTTCTAGGACAACAGTCCAAGGTTCCAGGAAAGTGTGTGGTTATTTCTTGAAAGAAGGCCATTCTAAAGACAAGTATTGGCTAAAGCTTGGGAAACATTTATCTTGTGGGGAAACTGGACACTTTATCAAGAATTGTCCTAAAGGAAGAGGAAGTTAAGTTGGGGTACGAGTCAACAGGCCTCAGGTACTAATAGAGATAGTGGGGGTCGACCTAAAGTTCAGGGTCGAGTGTTTGCTCTAGATCAGCAAGGTGTAGCTGAGTCTTCTGCGGTTATAAGAGGTACTATATTACTTTCTAGTACTAAAGCACGAGTCCTGATAGATCCGGGCTCATCTCATTCTTATGTGGCATCTCATTTTGTGTCGCATTTGCATGTTCTTCCTGATTCTATGCCTTATGTGCTAGAAGTATCTTCCCCTATGGGAGATTGCATGTTTGCTTCTGAGGTCTATAAGAAATGTGAAGTTCTTGTGGGTGATCATGCCCTTCTTGCTGACCTACTCGTGTTACCTATAAGGGACTTCGATGTGATTCTTGGCATGGATTGGCTTTATGTGCATCATGCATCTGTTGATTGTCATAGAAAAGTAGTAACTTTTTCTATACCTGGTTTGCCTGATTTTACCTTTGAAGGTGATATGCCTATGTATGATATACGTGTTATTTCTGCTTTAAAAGCTAGAAAACTTTTATCTCGTGGTTATGACAGGTATCTCGCATGTGTGCTTGACAAGAGTTTATCTGTTCCCAAGTTGAAAGATATTCCTGTTGTGTCTGAATTTTCAGATGTATTCTCTTCTGAGTATAGCATGCCACCTGATCGAGAGTTTGAGTTCTGTATTGAGTTATTACTAGGTACAGCACCAATCTCTAAAGCACCTTATAGAATGGCTCCAGCTGAGTTGAAAGAGTTAAAAACACAGCTTGAGGAATTACTTGAAAGGGGCTTTATCAGGCCTAGTGTATCACCGTGGGGTGCACCAGTGTTATTTATCAGAAAGAAAGATGGGACTCTGCGATTATGTATTGATTACAGAGAGCTTAATCAAGTAACTATTAAGAACAAATATCCGTTACCTCATATTGATGACTTGTTTGATCAACTTCAGGGTTCAGTAGTGTACTCGAAGCTTGACTTGAGAAGTGGTTATCATCAGTTGAAAATCAGATATGAGGATATACCAAAGACAGCTTTCCGTACCAGGTATGGGCATTATGAGTTTATTGTTATGCCATTCGGTTTGACAAATGCTCCAGCTGTATTTATGGATTTGATGAACCGTATATTCAAACCATATCTTGATTGTTTTGTGGTGGTGTTCATTGATAATATTCTTGTGTATTCTAAACCACGGGCTGAGCATGAACAACATCTCAGAGTGGTATTGCAAGTTCTTCGTGAGAAACAATTATTTGCAAAATTCAGCAAATGTGCTTTCTGGTTAGAAGAGGTTTCATTCTTGGGACATGTTGTGTCTGCTACTGGTATTGCTGTAGATCCTTCCAAAGTTGAAGCAGTTGTAAACTGGAAGAGGCCAACTACAGTGACAGAGATCCGTAGTTTCTTGGGCTTGGCTAGTTATTATCGGAGATTCATTGAGGGATTCTCCAATATTGCTACTCCATTGACTAATCTGACTCAGAAAGCTATTTCTTTTGAGTGGAGTGACAAATGTGAAGCAAGTTTTCAAGAGTTGAAAAGGCGCTTAACGACAGCTCCAGTCTTGGCTTTGCCTAGTGGTTTTGAGAATTTCATGGTTTATACCGATGCTTTTAAAGAAGGATTGGGTTGTGTTCTGATGCAAGATGGCAAGGTAATAGCTTATGCTTCGAGGAAATTAACTCCTTATGAGAAAAACTATCCTACTCATGATTTAGAGTTGGCTGCGATTATTTTTGCTTTACATAAATGGAGGCATTACTTGTATGGAACAAAATTTGAAGTCTTTACTGATCATAAAAGCTTGAAGTACTTGTTTTCTCATAAAGAACTTAACATGAGACAACGTAGATGGATGAATAAATTGAAGGATCATGATTGTACTATCCTTTATCATCCAGGAAAGGTAAATGTTGTGGTTGATGCACTGAGCAGAAAGACATATGTTTCTTGCTTGATGATTCGTGAATGGAAATTGCTAGAAGACTTGTGTGATTGGAGTCCTTATGAATTGAGACATGGATTTATTCTTGCTAATATAAATGCTACTTCATATTTACTCCAACAGCTCAAAGAAGCTCAGGTAACTGATTCTGAATTGCAGAAAATTATTAGTGGAATGCATGATGGAAAGCAACCAGATTTTTCTTTCAACAATGATGAAATTCTTACCTTTCGAGGCAGAGTTTGTATTCCAGTTGACCTTGATATAAAGAAGAAAGTTCTTGAAGAGGCTCACAAAGCTAAGTATACTATTCATCCTGGAAGCACTAAAATGTACCAAGACTTGAAAAAGCATTTTTGGTGGAACAACATGAAAAGAGAAATTGCTGAGTACGTGTCCAAATGTTTGACTTGTCAACAAGTAAAAGTGGAACATCAACGTCCAGCAGGTTTGTTGCAACCATTAGAAATTCCAGAGTGGAAATGGGAGCATATCACGATGGATTTTGTGACTGGTTTGCCACGTACCAGACGAGGCCACGATGCTGTTTAGGTTATAGTGGACAGGTTGACTAAATCAGCTCACTTCTTGTCTGTTTCCATGGGATATTCATTGTCTCAGTTAGCTTCATTGTTCAGGAGATAGTCCGACTGCATGGGGTTCCTGTGAGTATTGTATCTGACAGAGATCCTCGTTTTACTTCTTGATTTTGGCAGGCTCTTCAGGGTGCCATGGGTACTAAATTGAATTTTAGTACTGCTTTTCATCCTCAATCTGATGCGCAATCAGAGAGACTTATACAGATTCTCGAGGATATGTTACGTGCTTGTGTTGTTGACTTTAAAGGCAGTTGGGCTACTCATCTTCCTTTGGCTGAGTTTGCTTATAACAACAGTTATCAGTCTAGCATTGAAATGACTCCTTATGAAGCTCTTTATGGCAGAAAGTGTCGATCTCCTATATGCTGGGATAAAGTGGGAGAAGATAGACTCTTGGGACCTGAAATGGTTCAACAATCAGTTGAGAGTGTGAAACTCATTCGAGATAGATTGCGCACAGCTCAAAGTAGACAAAAGAGTTATACTGATCATCGCAGAAGGGATCTTGAATTCTAGGTAGGTGACTTTGTATTCTTGAAAGTATCTCCTCGTGGAGGTATAAAGAGATTTAGGAAGAAAGGGAAGTTATCTCCTCGTTATATCGGTCCATTTGAAATTCTTGAAAGAGTTGGGAAGTTGGCTTATAGAGTTGCTTTACCACCTTCTTTATCTAGTATTCATGATGTATTCCATGTATCTATACTTCGCAAGTATATGGCGGATGAGTCACATGTTCTTGAGTATGAGGCTATTCCATTTCAGCCTGATTTGTCTTATGAGGAACAACCTGTTGAAATTCTTGACTGGAAAGAGCAAGTCTTACGCACCAAAAGGATTCCTATTGTGAAGGTCCTTTGGAGAAATCATGAAATAGAAGAGGCTACTTGGGAAACCGAGAAAGAGATGCAAGATAAATACCCGAGCCTATTTGAAAATCTTGGTAAGTAAAATTCGTGGGCGATTTTTCTTTAAGGTGGGGAGGATGTAACGCCCATCCTTATTCTTGTTAAATATTTGACTTGCTTGTTAAATTCTTGAACTTGCATATTATGTGCTAGTTTTACTTGAATTAATTTCTTAACTGCTTTTGAATATTAAGGTGGTTAAATGTCTAGTTTTGACTTTTGGGTCATTTGTGAAAATATGACTTTAGGGACCTTTTTGTTAAAAGTAAAACTTGAGGGGTCTAAGTGTCATTTTTTGAAAGTTGAAAGTATATCTTGTGGGTTTGCCTTCTCTGAGAAGCATTTTCCCCAAATTTGTTTTACGTTTTCTCTGTGAAGAAAAGCTAGGTTTAGGGTTTACCCTATTCTCGACTCCTCGAGTTTAATTATCCCTCTATTCTTGATTCTGATCCCGGATAAATATTCGTGGCGTTGAATAGAGCATTTCCTGCCGAACAGAAATTTGTTTGGGTAACTTTGATTCCGGAGTAGGTAAGTTATTAGCTCCCCCTTGCTTGTAATAACATGCATATATGTTATTCTTGATACTTGTACTTGTTAATTTCGTGTTTGAAGTGACTTTTGTGATACTTGTAAATTTGGGACAAGGGGAGTATCAGTATCTTAACGATATGAACTTGAAACAAGTAGGAGTATATGCAAAGGAGTATGTTATCATGTTAAGTAAACTTATACTTATACTTGTGGGACAGTAAAATAATAAACTGTGAAAAAGAAGGGAATTTACGGATTTGTGGTGGTGTGCGACCGCCCATGTTTGGCCAGGCGACCGCCCATCTATCTGAAGTGTTTTTCAAAGGATTCACCTGCTTAATGTACGACCGCACAGGTCACTTTAGGCGACCGCACAACTCCCCTACAGAACAAAAATGTTGTTCAAAGCTCGATTGAGCTAGACTTAACCCTTGTCAAGGCATAGGCCTTAGTGTAAGATGTCCTAGCAAGTGTATGTGTACCTTAGGGGCATCAGAACAGAGACTTGAACATGATTATTAAATGAATTGAATTGAGAACTTGAGTATAGAGTAAGAACTCTTTTATATGTCTTGGAAGTGCTAAAAACAAGCACTAATGTGTTATATGTGTCTTGAAACCAATGTTTGTGCACCTTAGGGGCATTAGAACAATGTCTTGAACTTAAACATCCAAAGTATAGGATGATGAACTTGAAGTATAAGATGTCTAACTCTTATATATGACTTGAATGTCCAAAGATTGGAATGATAACTCGAGTATAAGACAATAAAATCTTGTACATGTCTTAAACATCCATAGAAGTGGATTGTGAACTTGAATATAAGATGATAAAATCTTGTACATGCCTTGAAACCAATACATGTGCATGGTAATGAACTAGAAAGTGCTATGAACAAGCACTAACGTGTATGAGAAATGTTCTTGATATGTATGTGCAACCATTGCATATAGTTGCTTGATAACAATGTGACTTCTTGATTACTTGAAGCATGTTCCTTGATGAGCTAGTCTACTAATTTTGGATTAGTTCTACTCTCGTAGTTCAAGTAAATACCTACTTGTGCATTCTTGTGTGAGTCCAGCTGGTCCTTACTTGTTCGGAGGTATATAGGTTCACGCTTATCGCGAGGCTGGGGCTAAGTTGATAATCGGGGATCTATGTATCTGCGCTTGACCCCTTACTACATGGCATAGTAAGAGCATAGCTTCCTTTATTAGAGCAATACGCCTGATAAAAGTGAATGCTAAACTCGTGAACACCTCGTGAATCTTGATCTTGGGAATGACACTGGTTATCGGATCTTCTTATATATACTGCATAAGCAGTTTCTTGATATTGATCGTGATTGTCAAAAGTAATACATGCTACGACAACAATGGTATTCTTGGGAGAAATAAGGAAGGAAGCAATATCCTTTGTAACGTGATAGCTTAGCCTTATGTGCTACATGATGAGTTGGCTTAGCCTCTCATATACTTGTTACTTGATGATACTTGATACATGATTACTTGAGTATCTACTTGAATTGCATGATAACATGTCATGTAGTTGCATCTAATAGCTTACTGAGATTTATCTCACCCCGTTCCTTGTTTATTTGTTTTCCTTAGATCAAAGGAAGGCTAGTGATAGTGCGCAGTGAGGCTCGACATAGCTGGGAGCTTACTACGCAGGTGGTTATTCTTTTGGGGATCGTGGTCCTTTTACATTTTGGTGAGGACGATGTATTATGGGTTATGTTACTCAGTATTTTGGGTAGACTTGTTGTCTCTTGTTGTCTCTAGACATCTTGTATTGCCAGCTTATGTGCTAGGCATGTCTTCCGCTGTGTACAATCATGTTTGGTTTTAAATTTCTTGTCTAGAACTCTTGTTGTGAGCTATCTTAGCTCCTTACTCTAGAGTATATATATCATGTCAGTTTGTTATAAGCAGATGTCATCCCGTTTCTTATTAGTTTATCGATTCTTGTTAGTTACGCGCACCAGGTTCGATGTTCTATTAGGGAATCCCGGGGCTTGGGGGCATGTCATATATTCCATATAGTTCATTGTGAAAGCGTGTTTCACAATTTGGTCTAGCAACCAAGATCAAAAGGATTCTTGATATTCGTTCGTAGTGTGGATACCGTTAGAGGGTGAAGCTTATCACCTCCAAGTTCGTGATCTTGTTCGTGATCAAGTTCAAAAAGCTCCACCAAAATCAAGGTTGTTGAGCAAACACATCAAGGGTTAGTATTCTAGTATTCATCGTAGATGTATTTGACTTAATCATATGAATGGATCTATGGGATTTGAGTTTTCATAAAAAAATTAAATGCTTAATTCTGCTGCGCATGTCCCTAAGAAACCCAATAGTGGTATCAGAGCCCCGTTCATGATGATTATTTCAATACATAATCATGTTATGTGAATAAATTATTTATGTGCCTAGCATGATTTGAATATTGGATTATGATGTTTTATGTAATCTATGCATTTTATGTGGTTTATTGTTTTGAAAAACTTTAATCGCATTATTCAATCGCCATAAAAATTATGTTGGATTTAAAATTGTTTGGATTATCAATTTTTGATTGGATCAAAGTTTTGATAATCTAAAGATTCATGAATAAATTATTTATTCAAGGTTCTGATGTTCATGGTGATTGGATCATCAAGAACACCATATCCTAAATTGAATTGGGGAAAAACAATTTTGAGACAAATTTTCGAAACTTGAAAAACTGGCCTGTTTTTCCAGAAGGTCCGACCGGACCCAGTGTATGTCCAGGCCGGACCTCCGAGTCTGGAGTGGGTGCATGGCTGGGGTTTTGAGGTTGGCCTTGTGGTTTGAAACTCCTATTTGTTTTAGTATGTTGAATTCAGAGATTGGTTTAAGGTTTGGATGGCTAGCCTACGTTCTCGAGATTGTGTTTCCCAAACTTGATCGCAATCAAAGATTCAAAGATAAAACGAAGTTAGAATTATGAAGAGTTCATAATTGCTAAAATTGAGAAACAAAGTTCTTGATTCAAAGTTTGGAGATCCATGTGGAATTGTGAATGAAATTGGCATACGTTCATCGAGGCCATATATTGCTTAGTTTCGGCCACATGGACTACTTTATTGGTTTCTTGAATTAGTGCGGAATTGTGGATGCCTATGGCTTAGTTTCGGCCGCACTTCTTGTTGTCTTGATTTGGAGATGAAAACTAAAGTTCAAATAATCTAATCCTCATAATTATAGAGAGACTAATGACACATAAATATCATGCTTAAATTAATGGAGATTAATTTAATGACTAAACTTGATGTGTAACATGTTTATCTTATGTGCTCATAAATGTGTTATATGCTATATGTGACGAACCTTCATGTAAAAACTTAAGTTACGTGCCAATCCATGATAGACACTTGGGATTACACGGGTAGTTTTGTGTGGGTTACGCCAAAGCGTATGTGCATTGATTCTATCCATATATGAACAAGATGAGTGAAAGAGTGGTTCCTATGCGTCTATCATGGTTTGACTTAATTAAGCTATCAAAAGGGTTTTGGGCTTAAGGCACGAGATGAGATTAAAACATGCTTTTTGACATATGATGTCTTAAAGAATCTCATAAAAATATCTAAGAGTCATATATGATATGATTGATAAAAGTTATCTACCTAATTAATTTGATTTTGAGCAGTATCGCCAAAGCGGACTTAAAATTAAATTAAAGTTGGATCTTAGCCCATTCAAATTATATTATACATTGGATGTATGAGAATGTTATATAATTTAGTGGGAGTATTTGTGAAATACAATAAATGTAAATCTCTTTATGAAAATTGGTACTAATACATATTTATATGTTTGCGTAAATGTAGATAAATGGCTCAAAACACAAACAACTTATCATTGTGATCTATCCTTGAGAAGGAAAAGCTTCAAGAGAATGGTGCTAACTTCACGGATTGGATCCAAACCCTTAGAATTGTTCTAAAGCATGAAGATAAGATGTACATTCTCGATGAGCCTGTTCCTGAAGAGGAACCTGCTGCTACTGCCCCTAGGGCAGAGAGAGACGCCTACAAGAAACACAAAAGTGATTCTCGTGAGGTCGGTTGTCTCATGCTAGCTGCCATGTGTTAAGCTCTTCAGAAGACGCTGGAACACTTGGAATCCTATGACTTGAACATTGAGTTGAAAGATATGTTGCAAGAGCAAGCAAGGTAGGAAAGGTTCGACACTATAGCTGCACTGACCTCATGTAAGATGAGTGATGGACAGCCTATGGGCCCTCATGTTTTGAAGATAAAGGCTTACTTTGAGCATCTTGAGAGGCTTGTCCATCCCATCTCTGTTGAGTTGGCGACTGATTTTATTTTTAATTCATTACCAAAGAGCTATAATCAGTTCGTCATGAACTATAATATGCATGGTATGGATAAGACATTGTCTGAGTTGCATGGGATGTTAAAGACAGTTGAAAAGAAAATCATTAAAGAAGCTTCTCCTGTGCTTGTGATGTCAAGGAAGGAAAAGGCTGTAAGGCCAAAGGTAAGGGTAAGGCAAAGGTTGTCAAACCCAAAATAAGCAAGGCAAAGGTTGCCACTACTGCTGGAGTGGCTAAAGTAGACACTCAAAAGGATGCAATTTGTTTCCACTGCAATGAGATTGGTCATTGGAAACGGAATTGCAAGGCTTTTATGGAAGAAAAGAAGAAGAAGAAGGGCAGTGGGACTGCTTCTACTTCAGGTATCTATGTTATAGATATTCTCATTTCTACTTCTAGTTCCTGGGTATTGGATACCGGATATGGATCTCACATTTGTTTAAATGTGTAGGCACTAAAGAATATGAGGCTACTCAAAATGACGAAGTAGACCTACGTGTGGGGAATTGATCAAGAGTTGCTGCATTAGCCGTAGGAACTTATGAAGTCATTTTACCAAGCGGATTAATTCTTGTTTTGAACAATTGTTATTACGTTCCGGATTTGGGTAGAAATATTATTTCAATTTCTTGTTTGGATAATGAAGGTTATAGTTTTTTTTATTAAGAATAAGAAGTTTTCTATTTATTTAAATGATATGCTTTATTGTACTGCATGTTCATTTAATGGCCTTTATGTCCTTGATGTTGAGAATGGAAATAATGATGATGTCTATAACATAAATAAGAAATCTAAACCTAATGATGTAAATCATACTTATTTGTGGCACTGCCGTCTTGGTCATATTAATGAGAAGCGTATCTCAAAACTCCATGGGGACAGACTTTTAGGCTCAAATGATTTTGAATCATATGAGACTTGTGAGTCATGTTTATTTGGAAAAATGACTAAGACACCTTTTACTAAAAGTAGTGAAAGGGCAAGTGACTTATTGGGCTTAATACATACTGATGTATGCGGACCTTTAAGTAGCAGTGCTAGGGGAGGATTTCATTACTTCATAACATTCACTGATGATTTTAGTAGATATGGCTATGTCTACTTGATGAAAAACAAAAGTGAAGCTTTTGAGATATTTAGAATATTTCAAAATGAAGTACAAAACCAACTTGGAAAAACTATTAAAGCACTTCGATCTGATCGTGGTGGAGAATATTTAAGCCAAGAGTTTGATGATCTTCTTAAATATTGGAATTGTTTCACAACTAACTCCACCCGGAACACCACAATGGAATGGTGTGTCTGAGAGGAGAAATCAAACTTTATTGGATATGGTTCGATCTACGATGAGTCAAACTGATCTTCCACTATCATTTTGGGGACATGCATTAGAAACCGCTGCATTCACACTAAATAGAGTTTCAACTAAATCGTTCAAAAGACACCATATGAGATGTGAAATGGAAGAAAGCCTAATCTTTCGTTCATGAGAATTAGGGGTTGCGAGGCTTATGTTAAGAGAATTGTCTCTGACAAACTCGCACACAAATCTGATAAATGTTTTTTCGTGGGATATCCTAGGGAAACCAAAGGTTATTACTTTTACAACCACACGGACAACAAAGTGTTTGTTGCTCAGGATGGTACCTTTCTAGAGAAAGAGTTTCTCTCCAAAGGAATCAGTGGGAGTAAAATTAATCTCAAAGAGGTTCGAGAACCCGAAAGTAACATTGAATCGATGGTGGAATCTGAACAAGTTTCACAAGGAGTTGTGGAACCCGTTCAAGATACACATGTTGGGTTTCGTAGTAACATGCGAAGAGGAATTAAACATTTAAATTTTATGAAACCCAAAGCCTATAGATCCATTCATAAGATTATGACAAATACATCTACTATGAATATAAGAATACTAACCCTTGAAGCGTTTCTTGATTTCTTGATCTTTAAGTCTTAGGTTCTTCGAGGCTTTCGAATCACGAACGCAGGAACACGAACACGACGATGATAATAGAATCACCATCTATGGATATCCACACGCGAACGAATATTAAGAACTCTTTCTTAATCTTGACTGCTAGATCAAAAGGAACTATATGATTTTATGTATTATTGATCTTTGATTCTCAATCTCAATAAATAATTATGTTTCTCCAAACAAGTGAATCAATCATACAATGGCTGGGACTGATATATTTATATGGGTATAAGTCCTTAACTCTTAAGGACTTAGGATACCCAAATCCCGTCACAATTTGTGCTGCAATTAATTCCTGGCCGACATCACTGGCACGGTCGTGCCAATGCCTTCGAGGCAAGCTTCCCAGCTGCCCATTATTGGCACGGTCGTGCTTTATATCTTGCACGGTCATGCCGAGCTCAGCACGGTCGTGCTTGATATTTTGGCACGGTCGTGCCAACCTTGTCGCTCCCTTTGGTCGATTTATGGCACGGTCGTGTCTTCTAAAGAGCACGGTCGTGCCAGACCAAAACACTGCCATTTTTCCCTTTTTTTCCAATTCGTTCTCTTGTGTGTGACCCCATAGGATTATATCAAGTTGGCAATGAGCCCGAACAAACCTTGTCTCATAAATCATGAGCGGACCCTAGCAGGCCATCATGATTACCCAAATGATATAACTTGTTAAAGTTCGTTAATCCATTATAGAACATATTACAATCTCTTTGTTTCACGATGTCTATTGAACGTAAGCGATGGTCATGGTCAACTTACATAGTCCAATGCTTTCTCGATCCCGAATGTATTGATAAGACAAATCCTATTTGAGCACAGCCATGCATTTCATCAATACCATTCATCGAGTGGCCAAAGCTTGACATCTCTCTTGACGAGGAACAAATCCTTTCTTGGATTATTACTCTTCCCTACATGATTCCGATTATGCCAATCATATTCTTTATAACTACCCGATTAGGGGTAACGTTTGAATATGTCAAACATAATGTTCATCAAGTGGAAGACTGTAATAACCTAAAGTCTAAAGATTCCAGTAATATAACTATATGAGACTTAATTATGACATTGTGACCATGACATAAATCTCATACGGGTCAGTCCAGTATTTGGTCTCCAACAAATACCCCTAAGTTTAATTGTATCACATACACCATAATCATCATATGATTATCTATTAAACTTATACTAACAATTGATGCATAATTATCAGGGACGGGGATTATTATAATAAACATGCAAAGGATATAATAATCAAACATTCAATATATTTATTAAAACATAATCAATAGATAACATTAATCGTTCTCATAACGTGCCTAGAGCATACAATGCCAACAATCTCCCACTTGCACTAGGCCTAATTAATGTATCGAATACCCATAGACCTAACATGACCATCATGCTTTGCTTGTGGAAGACCCTTTGTCAATGGGTCGGCAATGTTATCATCAGTCGGTACTCTGCATATATTTACGTCTCATCTATCAACGATCTCTCGAATGATATGAAAATGCCTAAGTATGTGTTTGGATTTCTGATATGATCTTGGTTCCTTTGCTTGAGCAATAGCACCATTATTCTCATAATAAATGTCTATTGGGTTAGCAATGCTAGGAACCACTTCTAGTTCACCAATGAACTTCTTGATTCAAACAGCTTCTTTTGCAGCATCGGATGCAACAATATACTCAGCTTCCGTTGTAGAATCTGTGAAGGTACTTTGCTTAGAACTCTTCCAGCTAACAGCACCTCCATTTAGCACAAATACAAATCCAGATTGCGATCTTGAATCATCCTTGTCGGTTTGGAAGCTTGCATATGTGTAACCACTTACAACAAGATCATCTTCCAATCCTCCATACACCAAGAACGAATCTTTAGTCTTTCGCAAGTACTTAAGAATCGTCTTGACTGCAATCCAGTGACTCTCACCGAGATCTGATTGGTATCTGCTCGTCATACGAGACATCGGGTCTAGTACATATCATGGCATACATGATTGATCCAATTGCGGAAGCATATGGAATCCCAATCATTCTCTTACGCTCATCAGTCATCTTAGGACACTAATTCTTGCTTAGAGATATGCCATAACCTACTGGCAAATTTCCTCTTTTAGAGTTTTCCATACGGAATCTCTTAAGAACTTTGTCAATATATGTATCTTGACTTAAACCAATAAATTTCTTAGATCTATCACGATAGATTCTAATACCAAGGATATACGCGGCTTCTCCCATATCTTTCATTGAGAAATACTTTCCTAACCAAGTCTTCATAGACTGCAGTGCAGGAATGTCGTTTCTAATGAGCAATATGTCATCAACATATAGTACTAGAAATAATACTACGCTCCTACTAATCTTCTTGTATACACAAAGCTCATCTTCGTTCTTGATGAAGCCAAACTCTTTGACCGATTCATCAAATCGAAGATTCCAACTCCTTGAAGCTTGCTTCAATCCATAGATAGATCTTTGCAACTTGCATACTTTATTAGAATTTTCTGGAATTACAAAACCTTCAGGTTGTGTCATATAAACATCCTCAAGTAAGTTCCCGTTAAGGAACACTGTTTTGACATCCATCTGCCATATCTCATAGTCAAAATATGCGGCTATGGCAAGTAAAATTCTTATAGACTTGATCATTTCTACGGGCGAAAAGGTTTCATCATAGTCGATTCCATAAATCTGCCTATAGCCTTTCGCTACAAGTCTAGCTTTATAAGTATGCACCTTTCCATCCATGTCAGTTTTATTTTTGAAAACCCACTCGCATCCTATGGTTTCTACACCTTCGGGCGCATCAATCAAGTTCCAAACTTGATTATCATACATGGACTTAATTTCAGATTCCATGGATCCAAGCCATTTTTCTGAATCAGGATCGGACATCGCTTCTTGGTAGGAAGTAGGTTCGTCATCAACTATGAGTTCTACTTCATTGCTATCCGTCATGAGAAATCCATATCTCTCAGGTTCGGATCGCACCCTACCAGTTCTGCGAAGAGCTTGAGTATTCTGAACATGCTCCACAACTCCTTGTGAAACTTGTTCAGATCCAACATTTTGTTACATATTATTTTCGGGTTCTCGAACCTCTTCAAGATTAATTTTACTCCCACTAATTCCTTTGGAGAGAAACTATTTCTCTAGAAAGGTACCATCTCGGGCTAGAAACACTTTGTTGTTCGTGCGGTTGTAAAAGTAATAACCCTTAGTTTCCTTAGGGTAACCCACAAAATAACATTTGTCAGATTTTGGTGCAAGTTTGTCAGAGATCATTCTCTTAACATAAGCCTCACAACCCCAAATCTTCATAAAAGACAAACTAGGTTTTCTTCCATTCCACATCTCCTATGGAGTCTTTTGAACAGATTTAGTTGGAACTCTATTTAGTGTTAGAGCAGCAGTTTCTAGTGCATGTCCCCAAAAGGATAAAGGAAGATCAACTTGACTCATCATGGAGCGGACTATATCTAATAAAGGCCTATTTCTCTGCTCAGACACACCATTCCATTGTGGTGTTCCGGGTGGAGTTAATTGTGAAATAATTCCACAATCTTTAAGATGATTGTCAAATTCTTGGCTTAAATATTCTCCACCACGATCGGATCGAAGTGCTTTAATAGTTTTGCCAAGTTGATTTTGTACTTCATTTTGAAATATTCTAAATATCTCAAAGGACTCACTTTTATGTTTCATTAAGTAGACATAGCCATATCTACTAAAATCATCAGTAAAAGTTATGAAGTATTGATATCCTCCCCTAGCACTGCTGCTCATTGGTCCACACACATCAGTATGTATGAGTCCCAATAAGTCACTAGCCCTTTCACTACTCTTAGTAAAAGGTGTCTTTGTCATCTTTCCAAGTAAAAAAGACTCACAAGTTTCATATGATTCAAAATCACGTGAATCTAAAAGTCCGTCCCTATGGAGTTTTGAGATATGCTTCTCATTTATATGACCAAGATGGCAATGCCACAAATAAGTATGATTTACATCATTAGGTTTGGATTTCTTATTTACATTATAAATATTCTCATTATTCCCACTTTCAACATCAAGAACATAAAGGCCATTAAATGAACATGCAGTACAATAAAGCATCTCATTTAAATAAATAGAAAACTTCTTATTCTTAATAAGAAAACTATAACCTTCATTATCCAAACAAGAAACTGAAATAATATTTATACTTAAATCTGGAACTTAATAACAATTGTTCAAAACAAAAATTAATCTGCTAGGTAAAATGACATCATATGTTCCTACGGCTAATGCAGCAGCTCTTGCTCCATTCCCCACGCGTAGGTCCACTTCGCCATCTTTAAGTAACATTCTATTCTTTAGTCCCTTCACATTTAAAAAATGTGATATCCACATCCGGTATCTAATACCCAGGAGCTAGAAGTAGAAAGAAGAACATCTATAACATAGATACCTGAAGTAGAGGCAGTCCCACTGCTCTTCTTCTTCTTCTTCTTCATCTCTTCCTTGTAAACTTTGCAATTCCATTTCCAATGACCAATCTCATTGCAGTGAAAACAAATTTCATCCTTTTGGGAAGCAGGTTTAGCCACATTGGCATTAGCAACAATTGCCTTGCCAATCTTGGGTTTGACAACCTTTGCCTTACCCTTTCCTTTGTCTTTCTGGCCACTACTACATTTTTAAGCAAATACAACGATTTGAGAATAGCGTTGCATTATTTCATCTAATGCAAGGTTTATATGAGCTATTGCAACAACTATGACCTAAGCGTTGCATTAAGTAACTTGGCGCTGCATTATATCCTTCTAATGCAACGGCTATATTACTAATGCAACGCCGTCAATAACACCCTTGTATTAAGTTACTCGGCGTTGTATTATATCCTTCTAATGCAAAGGATATATTACTAATGCAATGCCTTCAATAACGCCGTTGCATTAAGTTACTTGGCGTTGCATTATATCCTTCTAATGTAAAGGCTATATTACTAATGCAACGCCTTCAATAGCACCTTTATCTAACTTTCAGTTCACATGAAATCAATGACCCGAAATCAATTGAATCCATTTCACTTGGATCACCATCTGAACCATTCATTTCTCTACCCGTTGATTTTATATATTTTTTTTCATTTTTTAATAGAAATAAATGTTTTAGACTTTTTTTTAGTAACTGGTTTATTTTTTCAAAAGGTTATATAAAAAAAAACTTAGAAAAAAACTAAACAAATGAAAGTATATTAAAGAATCGAGGGATGGACAATACCCTTTAATTTTTATATATTTTTCTTTATATATAGAAATAAATGTTTTAGACTTTTTTTAGAAATGAAGTTTTTTTTCAAAAAGTTATATAAAAAATTAGGAAAAAAATAAACAAATGAAAGTATAGTAAAGAAACGAGGGACGTAAAATACCTTTTAATTTTTATATTTATTTCCTTTTTAATAGAAATAAATTTTTTAGACTTATTTAGTTTTGGATTTTTTTTCAAAAAGTTATATAAAAAATAGAAAAAAAAACTAAATAAATGAAAGTATAATAAAGAAATGAGGGATGGACAATACCCTTTAATTATTATATTTATTATTCATTTTTTAATAGAAATAATGTTTTAGACTTTTTTTAGTCCTAAAGATTTTTTTCAAATAATTATATCAAAAAAATTAGAAAAAAACTAAACAAATGAAAGTATAATAAAGAAACGAGGGATGGACAATACCTTTTTAACTTTAGCTTTTTGTGAGATAAATACCGCTCAATTTCAACTTTTCCCCCAAAAAAAATTCCCTCCGTCATTCCCGCCTCACTACATTTTCCCAAGCCCTAAAGTTTAATTTGATTTTTCTCGATTTCTCTCATTCTATTTTGTCGTCAAAGTTGCTTGATGCCGACTTGACATAGCTTGAAGTCGCCGTTATCGTCATCCCAGGTAAGTAAATGTTTCGATTTCATTTTATTTATAGTCTCTATTTCAATTCACTAAAATATCATAAGATTGCTCAGATTTATCTCGTGGAATTGGTTCCTCAGTTTTTGGCTACCTGATTGGCATCTCAGGTATGTATAATCTTATCTTCTATACCTTTTTCTTATCCCCTCCTCTATATCCCTGTAATAGTATCTAGGGGTTGATATGGTTCTCGTGCCCTAACCTTATTTTAGGAATATCATCATAGGCAAATTGATTTTCTTGATGTTAATTTTGTTTTGTATTTTGGTATTTGCTATGAGGTTAACTTTTAGGCAGGGTACTTGATTAGGTTTTCTGAATTTTTTTTGCTTGACTACGGAAAATCAGTTATGTTGGTGTTCGGTTGCCATTTTATCTTTCAACTGTAGCAGTTTTAAAGTTAACTATACAATGTTTGATTAATTGCCTCTGTTTCCTTGCCATATTTACTTTGGGGTGAGCTAGAAAATCTTTGGTGTCTCTTGCAACAGAAGCAGGAAAATCAAACTTGAACCCAGTTAGCTTCTATTTCACCAGCGCAGTAAGTTCAACTGTGTCTTTCTTTACATGTTTGTTTAATCATATTAGTTGGTTTTGGATCCTATAGTATTTCTATCTCTACTCTTATGTATTACCTCCGTCCCAAAAAATTCAAATTTGGACATTCGTTTTGGGACGGAGGGAGTATTAGTTATGCTGCTAGTATTTCTAATTTGCTACTGGTTTTGTACTTAATTGTTCAACCTGTGTCATCCCGATAGCGCTTATATATGCACGAGGTTGGAACTTGGTTAAGCAGCTAAGTGGAGTGGCTTTGCTTGGCCTGCTTCTATCGCATAGCTTCAACTAAGTTTTTTTGTTTTTCGAGTTGTAGCCATTGAGCTTTGTTTTAGGGTCATCTTCAAATGAAGCTGAACTATAGAAAGAAGGATGCTGCATGGGAAAATCAAGCAAAGTCATGAGACATGTACTTATTAATGATATTCTTTTACTGTAATTTGGCCGAGGTTACAATGGTATGAACCATATTGGTTGATATTCAGGGATGGGAATGCGCTAGCCATTTCAAACATGACTTTCTTTCATTTGATAATTCTGATGCTAAATAGTTAAAGTTTTTGCGGATCACTAGAAATTTAGCATCTGATATAGATATTAGACCGACCAACGATGAATTTACCATCCGATTTAAAGTTTCTTTGTTATGCTGAAGTAACTTTTTCATTTGAACTTAAGTAATCATGTTTTCATAGAATTTGGTTGCCTATATTCTTGTTTCAACCGTACCATATCTATTGTTGCCATAGCATACGCTTTACCAGTATATTCTTCCCCACCCACTCTCAAGAAAAATAAAATTACTAATTAAACTTATAATGTGAAGAGAAAATAAGAAAATTTCTGAATGGGAACAATCTTATTCATCAACCTAATTATATTCTTGTTTATATTCTGAAAATAACTTTTTCTTTTATATGAATTTCCTAGAAGATGTTCAAGAAACGTGGAGTGGCCCCATTCTCAAAATGGGAGAAGGAGCTCCTACAATTAGTTTTGATCCACATTTTAAGGTTTGTACAATCTGAATGGTATGAGTAATTTGTTTAATATGCATACGCCTGCTCTAAACTGAATCCTTGAGACAGTTCTTCTGAACTAATTCCCCGTGGCATTATAAAATAGGCCCATAAATTTTGGAAATGAAACTAACTTTCTCTGACAAGCAAAAAGGGGAAATGAGATTATAATTTTTTGATGTAGAGAGTATAGAATAAGATTTGTTACGGTTTATTTTCTACCTTCTTAATCTGAAAATTTAATTATAGCTCAAAGTTCCTTCGTTGTAACAACGAAAAAAGAGGGACTATCTTTCTAGGACATAGAGACTAGAGAGTATTGTAGTTTATCTATATGTTTTCAATATTAAGTTACTTGAGGTACTGCTTTTTAATGACTCTGATGTACAATCATTTGGAATACTTGGTGAAAAAAATGAGGTTCTTTAAGTCAATCATTGAACTCTGTTCTCTAAACATGGAAGTGGGATTTTTCATAAATATTCCTTCCGTCCCATCACAAGTAAGACTTCTTTCCTTTTTAGGCCGTCCCAAAATAATTGAGACTGCCTAAAATGGAAATGTTTTAATATATTTATATTCAACTAACCCCACCCACCATTTAACTCCACTCATTCTCTCTCTTCATTTTCCACAACTCAAATTATTCAACCAACACTACTATTTACCCTACTCATTCTCTCTCTTCATTTTCTATCACATATACACTATATTTATCTTAATTATTTTGCCCAGTCCTCTAGTCATGCTTGTGCTGGGATGGAGGGAGTATTGTGTTAGAGAATTTAGGTTAGGGTAGTTGATAATCCTGGATAATTGATCGAATTATGATTAAATCACTTTCCGAATAAAGTATTTCGCCCCTTAATGCCTGGGTTACACGAAATCTTTATATGGGATAAGGCAATCAAACAATCTGATTCTACGCAAAGAAAGCAGATTAAAACTCAGAGAATTGTTAGGGTTTTTCGTAAGTTTAACTGAGGCCAATGATCTGTTTATAAACAGATTACATTTAGTAGCAGTCATGACTGTTGGTTTCTAACAGTCTCAATTGTTAGCCAACGATTTTTGGCGGGACCCCAACAAGGGGCGCTGCCCCTTGACCCCTGCTTCTTTATCGTGGTCGAAAACATATTGACTCAAAATGAGTGTGTACTCCACACTTTCACTTACTCATATCCGAGCCTAATATGCGATCGCATTGGTCTCTAGTAAATCCAATTACATAAAATCGTTGATGACACTAAAATCACCAACATATTGTACTACACTTTTGTGTGTGTGTGTGTGTGTGTGTGTGTGTGTGTGTGTATATATAATATTAAGATCATGGATTACATGAGTCCTTTGTGGCGTATTGCTGCTTTAGAAAATGATGGTTGAATGTATTTTTTGTTCTATATTCAGATTTTGGGAACTCGATATTACTTGCTTTTTTTAATTTTATGTAATTGCTTTGTAGAGATTCAAGACTTAGGTAACTAATGGCGGAGATGAACCACATGAACAGAGTAACTCGCAGCAAAAAGTTGAAGCCACGATTGAAAACTACACTACTGTTAATAACTCCAATGGCTTACATGCTTCTAATTCCAGGTTTGCCTTATTTTAATACAAAAGCAATGTTTCAAGTGAAGTAGTTGTTAGAGTATGTAGTTAACATAAGTTTCATACTAAATTCAAGTGGTAATCACAGAGGAGACACTGCTCACAAACCAATGAAAACAGCAACTGCTTGCTGCTTCTTGTTTTCCATTTGATTGTATAAATTCACTATTTAACTCTACTATTCGTTACATGTAAAAATATAGTGGTTAAAGTTACTTCTAGCATTTGTGAAGCTGGATTGACTCTTCACAGTTTTTGGTTGAGATAAGAATAAGGGATACTAGTTCTAATCTAGATGTCTTTTCTTTTAATTATGCAATTCTTGATGATTATTATTTGATATTTTATTATCTTAATTTGTAGGTACGTGGTGAGCTAAATGGATCAGATGTATAACAATGGAAAGGTGGAGGCTCTGTTTTGGTTTTTGCATCATTATGTGGCTTGTAGCTAAGTTAGGTTTATTATAGAAAGTTTAAACATTGGTTTAGTGCATACTTATTTTGTAATTTGTCCTTTAGGCATGAAATTTGTAATGCTACTTTTTCTGTCAATTGAATTTTTTTTATTATCAATATTTTTTTTACTTATTCATTGATTTATTTATGTATCATAATTATTATCAATAAATTATTATTGTTAAATTAAATGTAGCCGTCGCATTAGGTGTCAATATAGTGTTTTTTTTTACAATGGCGTTGCATCAGGTGCCTATATAATACTTTTGACAATGATGTTGCATTAGTTGTGACTGTTGCATTATGTCACCAACCCGTTGCAAAAGGGATTGTTGCATTAGTTAACAAGTGTTGCATTAGTAGTGAACTGTTGCATTTTGGTACCGTTGCATTAGATATCGTTCTAATGCAATGGTCGGGCACAAGCGTTGCATTAGAACACTTTCTCGTTGTATTAGACCTAATGCAAGGCAAGCGGATGCAATGGTCTAACTCCGTTGCATTAGACCTAATGCAACAAGTATTGACCACTATGGCAAAAAATTTATGCGTTTCATTAAACTTGAAATGTAGTAGTGGGCCCTTTCCTTCCTTAGACACTATGAGCACGGGAGCGGCCTCTTTACCGATTTTCTTTTCCGCTGTCTTAAGCATCCCATGCAACTCAGACAGGGACTTATCCATCCCATGCATATTAAAGTTCATGACGAACTGATTATAGCTTTTGGGCAATAAATTAAGAATAAAATCAGTGGCCAACTCAACATCAATGGGATGGCCAAGCCTCTTTAGGTGCTCAAAATAAGCCTTCATCTTCAAACCATGAGGGCCCACAGACTTCCCTTCGTTCATCTTGCATGAGACCAAGGCAGCTATAGTGTCGAACCTCTCTTGCCTTGCTTGTTCTTAAAACATATCTTTCAACGAAGCAGCAAGCTCAAATACCTCCAAGTGTTCAAGAGTCTTCTGAAGCTCTGAACACATGGCCGCAAGCATAAGACAACCCACCTCACGAGAATCACTTGTGTTTCTTGTAGGCGTTTCTCTCATCCTTGGGTGCATTAGAAGCAGGTTCATCTTCAGGAATCGGCTCATCAAGAATATAGAGCTTGTCCTCATGCTTTAGAACAATTCTAAGGCTACGGATCCAATCCGTGTAGTTAGCTCCATTTTCTTGAAGTTTTTCCTTCTCAAGGATAGATCGCAATGATAAGTTTGTCCTTTGAGCCATTATCTACAATTATGCAAATATATAATTAAATATAAGTACCAACTTAGTTTTAAAGATATTACAAATATTAGTATTTCACAAATACTCCCACTAAATAATATAATATTCATATACATCCAATGTATAATATAATTTAAATGGATAAGATCCAACTTTAATTTAATTTCAAGTCCGCTTTGGCGATACTCCTCAAAATCAAATTAATTAGGTAGACAACTCCTTGTCAATCATATCATATATGACTCTTAGATCTTTTATGAGATTTTAGACATCATATGTCTTGACACGCCCCAAGTCCGGGGATTCCCTAATAGAACCTCGAACCTGGTGCGCGTAACTAACAAGAAACAAGAAACTAACGGGAAACGAGGAACAATACCTGTTAAAAACAAAACTGACATGATATATATACTCAAGAGTAGGGAGCTAAGATGGCTCACACGAGTTCTAGACCAAGAAAATTAAAACCAATCAAGGTTACATACAGCTGAAGACATGCCTAGCAAATAAGCTGGCATCAAGAACTGTCTAGGGACAACAAATATTACCCCAACACAAGCCCAGAGTTTATAAACTCATACAAGATCGTCCTTACCAAAATATAAAAGGACACTAATTTCGAACAAGAATATCCTGCTGAGTAAGTTCCCAGCTAAGTCGAGCCTCACTGCGTACTATCCCCTGCTTTCCTGGGGGGGGGAACAATTAAACAAATAAAGGGTGAGATAAATCTCAGTAAGCTATTAACATGCAACTATATGTCATGTTATCATGCAATACAGGTAGATACTCACTAATCATATATCAAGTATCATCGAGTAACAAGTATAGGAGAGGTTAAGCCAACCCAACAAGTAATCAACCTCAAGATATGATCAGGTAACAAGTAGTCAAGTAGTGTGAGAGGCTAGACCAGCTCACCAAGATGCACATAGGCCTATCACGCATTTTTACTTGAATCCTTCCTTATTCCTCCCAAGAATACCATTTGTTGTCGATGCTTTTCTAGCTGAGGACAACCAAGAACAAGAACAAGAACTGCTGTGCAGTATATAAGAAGACCTGGTAACCAGTGTCATCCACAAGAACGAGATCCACGTGGTGTTCAAGATAGGAGTTTAGCATTCACTTAGGTCAGGCTTATTGCTCCAACCAAGGAAGCTATGCCCTTACTATGGCCGGTAGTAAGGGGTCAGGCGGAAATACATAGGGACCCGATTGTCACTTAAGCCCCGGCTCTCGCGACAAGCGTGAACCTATATATTTTTGAACAAGCAAGGAGAACCAGCTGGACTCACACAAGAATACACAAGTAGATGTTTACTTGAACTACGAGAACAGAACTCAGTCCCTTATTAGTGGACTATTCTTTATGCACCATGTAATCATGTATCATGTGCTCACGAGAATATGCACCATGTAATCATATATCATGTGCTCACGAGAATATAAGTACACGTACTCAATTATTGCGAATACCAATCAAGTTCAACTATGGCACGTAAGTGTCCATGTAACACGATCAATCCAAGTTAGGGTCTATTAATAACAGACCTCAATCACGTAGTAGGGTATATCATTTAGTCACATGCCAAGTTTGCACGTACATATTTATGTCACGTTTAACACATTAAGGTGTCTATCACGATACCCTTACTATCAAGTAGAGCCCAACACCTTAGACTCTAGAAACGTAGTAGAATAGGTCACCTTGTACCTAGACACAGTCATACTTCACGTATATGTATCGTTAATAATCGAATACATTTTCTAACACATATTGTGTTCTGTAATTATTCTTTATTCTTTATATACTTCATTGAGTATATACACGATTAAAACCAATCACTAGTACTTTAGTGCTTATTCATAGCACTTCCAATATACACGTATCAAGTTCAGGTATACAGTAGAGTTAATCATTCTCTAACTAGTTTCATAACCCAATTCTTTGGTTATTCATGCCATGTATCAAATAATCAAGAAGCTACATTCTATCAAGTAGCTACATGCAAGATTTGCATATACACATCAAGAATCTTTCAAGTTTATTACTATACTCATGTAATGGTTTCAAGACATTCAAGACTTTCAAGACAATCAAGACAGTCAAGACTTTTACAAGATTTTGTCATCTTGTATCCAAGTTCTCAATCCATTTTCTTGGATGTTTAAACATGTACAAGAGTTAATTAACTTATACTTAAGTTATCAATCCAACTCTTTGGTTATTTAAGACAAGTACAAGATTTACTCATCTTATTTTCACGTTTTAATTAAGAAGATGAGCTATACATCTCCCAATCAAGTTCACGATTCTATTCCTAGGATATTCAAGTTCAAGACATTAGTTGGTGTCCTTTAGGTACACAAACTTTATCTACGAGAGGGGAAACTAATCCAAGATTCATGGACTATCTCAACGGGAAACAAGCTTCAAGTAATCAAGAAGTCACATTGTTATCAAGCAACTATGTGCGATGTTTGCACATACAAGTCAAGAATATTTCTTATTCACGTTAATGCTTGTTCTGAACACTTTCGAGTTTACACCTTACCCATATATTGGTGTCAAGGCATATACAAGATTTATTAATCTTATATTCAAGTTTTAATCCAATTATTTGGATGTTCAAGTCATGTACGAGATTTTATTGTCTTATACTTCAAGTTAATTTTTCTAATAATATTTAAATCGAGTTACTATTTTACCGTCTCACAAATAGGAGTAATTTTCCTACACACAAATATTACTCAGAGCATATAGAAGTATGCTCAACTTCAAGTTCATGTATCCTCATCTTTCTACAGAGTCTTTTAGTACTCCCTTCGTCCCAAATTTACAAGTAGCACAAAAATTGCTCAAAACACAATTTTAACAAGAACCAGTAGCGGGAATAACATATATGCATGTTATTACAAGTAAGGGGGAGTCAATAACTTACCTAGTCAAAAATCAAGTTGACCCAAATTAATTTCTGATCGGTCTGGAACGCTCTATTCAACGCCACGAATATTTATCCGGGACCGAAATCACGAACGGAGGGATAATTAAGCTCGAGGAGTCGAGAATAGGGTAAAATTGAACTCCCTTCTATGAAACAGAGAGAACGATCGAGAGAAATGGGGAATTATCTTTCCCAGAGAAAGAAGGAAGGATATTTATCCTTCAGACTTTCCAAGAATTGCAACTAGGCCCCTCAAGTTCTAATTTTGACAAAAAGTCCCCTAAACTTTCAACTTTGACATTTAACCACCTTAATTTTCTAAAGTAATTAAATAATTAACTCAAATAAAATAGCATATAAATATGCTAGCCAAGAATTTAACAAGCACGTTAAATATTTAACAAGAATAAAGATGGGCGTTACATCCTCCCCACCTTAAAGAAAATTCGTCCTCGAATTTTTACTAGGTCAAGATTATAACATATATAATCAACAAGTAGAACTCAAGAACATCACGACTATGCACAGATACTCACAAATATTCTATGCAATTTAGATGTATCAATTATAACATCAAAACACATAAAGTCAAGCAGACTCGATTAGTCAATCCACTATATTGGTGAAACTTGACATATCCACTAAAATAATAGAACTGGTCATATCCTCCAGATCACTGTAATACTAGTCAAATCCACTAGGCAATCTCAAATACTGAAGTCGTGGTCATCCATCATTTCAATATTCAGAACTGACTTTACGTATATCAATCCATCGAGAAAATCCATCGAAAAGGTGTAGCTCTCGGTACCAGGTGATTAACGATAGAGCTGCCTTTGAAATTCATTCATGAATCTCTAACAAGACCACGAAATCTCAAGAACACACGTACCTTGGTTGTTTCCACTTATATGTCAACACAGATACTCACTTCAGACATCCACTACAAGGTAGATATATCCTCTATCAAGAAATTCTCAAGTTGAATCTTCAACTCGTTTAACTCAATCGAGGTCAAGAACATTAATCCAGGTGTCAGCACTGTATTTGCACTGTAACCACTCAAGATAACCCAGGTTCTCATCAAGTAACATGCACTACTCAGTAGGAATTCCACTATCAATCGCATAGGTTAAATACCCAGTACAATCTCAAGAACCCTTTCTAGACTTTCAATGCAGAACATGAATATTATGCATAAATCTATCATGCTCACATATATAGTCAAGCATACTAGCATAGAAATAATTACCATCTGTTATGGTAAACAAGAATGACCTAACACATAGAAAGTCAAGTCATGACACGTATCACATACCGGTGACACGACCAAATTAACATAGAATGTATAGGGTGTTATCACCCACACTTCTATCAAGCTCTTACTAATAACAATATCAACACGTAGTCTCTTACTAGAGAATACACTTCCACGCAATTCACGAGATAAGGACAAGCATGCATATATAGCACGAAACAATGTCCACAAGACAAGATAAATACGCCTAAGTCTTTGAAGACTCGCACTCTCGATTCTCAAACCATCTAATCCAATTGGATCAACACTATCAACACCAGTCCTATGCCTGGTATAACAACAAGTAACGAAGCACTCGGCGTCGAAATCACACCCAAGACTAACCCAACCTAGGCCATAGACCCTATCCAGGCTTAGAGCTAAACCATAGCTCTGATACCACACTGACACGCCCCAAGTCCCGGGATTCCCTAATAGAACCTCGAACCTGGTGCGCGTAACTAACAAGAAACAAGAAACTAACGGGAAACAGGAACAATACCTGTTAAAAACAAAACTGACATGATATATATACTCAAGAGTAGGGAGCTAAGATGGCTCACACGAGTTCTAGACCAAGAAAATTAAAACCAATCAAGGTTACATACAGCGGAAGACATGCCTAGCAAATAAGCTGGCATCAAGAACTGTCTAGGGACAACAAATACTACCCCAACACAAGCCTAGAGTTTATAAACTCATACAAGATCGTCCTTACCAAAATATAAAAGGACACTAACTTCGAACAAGAATATCCTGCTGAGTAAGTTTCCAACTAAGTCGAGCCTCACTGCTTACTATCCCCTGCTTTCCTGGGGGGGGGGGAAACAATTAAACAAATAAAGGGTGAGATAAATCTCAGTAAGCTATTAACATGCAACTATATGTCATGTTATCATGCAATACAGGTAGATACTCACTAATCATATATCAAGTATCATCGAGTAACAAGTATAGGAGAGGTTAAGCCAACCCAACAAGTAATCAACCTCAAGATATGATCAGGTAACAAGTAGTCAAGTAGTGTGAGAGGCTAGACCAGCTCACCAAGATGCACATAGGCCTATCACGCATTTTTACCTGAATCCTTCCTTATTCCTCCCAAGAATACCATTTGTTGTCGATGCTTTTCTAGCTGAGGACAACCAAGAACAAGAACAAGAACTGCTGTGCAGTATATAAGAAGACCCGGTAACCAGTGTCATCCACAAGAACAAGATCCATGTGGTGTTCAAGACAGGAGTTTAGCATTCACTTAGGTCAGGCTTATTGCTCCAACCAAGGAAGCTATGCCCTTACTATGGCCGGTAGTAAGGGGTCAGGCGGAAATACATAGGGACCCGATTGTCACTTAAGCCCCGGCTCTCGCGACAAGCGTGAACCTATATATTTTTGAACAAGCAAGGAGAACCAGCTGGACTCACACAAGAATGCACAAGTAGATGTTTACTTGAACTACGAGAACAGAACTCAGTCCCTTATTAGTGGACTATTCTTTATGCACCATGTAATCATGTATCATGTGCTCACGAGAATATGCACCATGTAATCATATATCATGTGCTCACGAGAATATAAGTACACGTACTCAATTATTGCGAATACCAATCAAGTTCAACTATGGCACGTAAGTGTCCATGTAACACGATCAATCCAAGTTAGGGTCTATTAATAACAGACCTCAATCACGTAGTAGGGTATATCATTTAGTCACATGCCAAGTTTGCACGTACATATTTATGTCACGTTTAACACATTAAGGTGTCTATCACGATACCCTTACTATCAAGTAGAGTCCAAAACCTTAGACTCTAGAAACGTAGTAGAATAGGCCACCTTGTACCTAGACACAGTCATACTTCACGTATATGTATCGTTAATAATCGAATACATTTTCTAACACATATTGTGTTCTGTAATTATTCTTTATTCTTTATATACTTCATTGAGTATATACACAATTAAAACCAATCACTAGTACTTTAGTGCTTATTCATAGCACTTCCAATATACACGTATCAAGTTCAGGTATACAGTAGAGTTAATCATTCTCTAACTAGTTTCATAACACAATTCTTTGGTTATTCATGTCATGTATCAAATAATCAAGAAGCTACATTCTATCAAGTAGCTACATGCAAGATTTGCATATACACATCAAGAATCTTTCAAGTTTATTACCATACTCATGTAATGGTTTCAAGACATTCAAGACTTTCAAGACAATCAAGACAGTCAAGACTTTTACAAGATTTTATCATCTTGTATCCAAGTTCTCAATCCATTTTCTTGGATGGTTAAACATGTACAAGAGTTAATTAACTTATACTTAAGTTATCAATCCAACTCTTTGGTTATTTAAGACAAGTACAAGATTTACTCATCTTATTTTCACGTTTTAATTAAGAAGATGAGCTATACATCTCCCAATCAAGTTCACGATCCTATTCCTAGGATATTAAAGTTCAAGACATTAGTTGGTGTCCTTTAGGTACACAAACTTTAGCTACGAGAGGGGAGACTAATCCAAGATTCGTGGACTATCTCAACGGGAAACAAGCTTCAAGTAATCAAGAAGTCACATTGTTATCAAGCAACTATGTGCGATGTTTGCACATACAAGTCAAGAATATTTCTTATTCACGTTAATGCTTGTTCTGAGCACTTTCGAGTTTACACCTTACCCATATATTGGTGTCAAGGCATATACAAGATTTATTAATCTTATATTCAAGTTTTAATCCAATTATTAGGATGTTCAAGTCATGTACGAGATTTTATTGTCTTATACTTCAAGTTACTGTCTCATCTTAAGACATTCAAGACATTCAGGATATATACAAGATTTTATCATCTTATATCCAAGTTCTCAATCCATTTCTTTGGATGATTAAACATGTACAAGAGTTAATTATCTTATACTTCAAGTTCAAGCTAGGTAGATGAATTATACATCTTTTACGAATTATTTTCAAATCCTTTTCTTGGAACATTCAAGCTTAAGACATTAGTTGGTGCCCTTAAGGTACACAAACATTAACTTCAAGATACATAAAAGAGTTACTACTCTTATACTCAAGTTATCATTTAATTATGATTCAAGTCCACATTTCATTTGTTCACAAAGGGACTATTTTTCATTACTAGAGTGTTCTACAACACTCATCTAGGCCATCTAGGGTAGTACCCTAAACCTAGACCAAGAATACTTCGAGTTCAAATCAAGTCAATACTATACAACTCATACTTATAAGTTCATAATCCCCTACATAGGATATTCAATCTCTAGTCATTGTTTTAATGCCCCTAAGGTGCACAATCATTGGCTTCAAGACAAGTATAACACATAAGTGCTTGTTCATAGCACTTTCAAGACATAAAGAAGAGTTCTTCCTTTTATACTCAAGTTCTCATTTTAATTTAATGAGTAATCATGTTCAAGACTCACTTCTGATACCCCTAAGGTGTCACAACACTTGCTAGGACATCTTATCTTAAGGCTATATGCCTTAGGAGGGATAAGCTTTCAATTTAATTTAGATTTAAAACACTTTGGTTGGAACAGGGGACCGGGCGGGCGCTTAGCATGGACCGGGCGGGCGCTTATTGAAGATTTCTGAAATCCATAACTTTCTGGCCAAAAGGGCGGGCGCCTGGTCACTAACCGGGCGGGCGCCTGGTCCAATTTTTAGCAAACACCAATTTCTTTCCCAGGCTTAGAAATCCCCGTCCCAAGCGTAGGAGTAACTTTTACTCACAATTTAACATTACCCAGGACATATAATAAGCTTAAATCACTTATTTCAATTATACTTTCTTATTTTAACAGAAACTTTTATACTTACAAATTCTCCGTTCCAAGTGTAGGAGTATAAACCCACTAACACTTTCTAACACTCAAGAGTGCATTTTAACATGCTCAAAACACTTCTATAGGGACACTTTATTAATTTATCGCCGTCCCACAAATAATAGAATAAATTCTCTTTTATTCCATTTAAATATTTTACCGTCCCAAAAGTATAAGTACAATTTTATAATATACTACTATACCCATTTAGGGATACTTCCATTCATTTCCCCGTACCACAAATAATGATACAATTTTTCTAATAATATTTAAATCGAGTTACTATTTTACCGTCTCACAAATAGGAGTAATTTTCCTACACACAAATATTACTCAGAGCATATAGAAGTATGCTCAAATTCAAGTTCATGTATCCTCATGTTTCTACAGAGTCTTTTAGTACTCCATTCGTCCCAAATTTACAAGTAGCACAAAAATTGCTCAAAACACAATTTTAACAAGAACCAGTAGCGGGAATAACATATATGCATGTTATTACAAGTAAGGGGGAGTCAATAACTTACCTAGTCAAAAATCAAGTTGACCCAAATTAATTTCTGATCGGCCTGGAACGCTCTATTCAACGCCACGAATATTTATCCAGGACCGAAATCACGAACGGAGGGATAATTAAGCTCGAGGAGTCGAGAATAGGGTAATTGAACTCCCTTCTATGAAACAGAGAGAACGATCAAGAGAAATGGGGAATTATCTTTCCCAGAGAAAGAAGGAAGGATATTTATCCTTAAGACTTTCCAAGAATTGCAACTAGGCCCCTCAAGTTCTAATTTTGACAAAAAGGCCCCTAAACTTTCAACTTTGACATTTAACCACCTTAATTTTCTAAAGTAATTAAATAATTAACTCAAATAAAATAGCATATAAATATGCTAGCCAAGAATTTAACAAGCATGTTAAATATTTAACAAGAATAAAGATGGGCGTTACATGTCTAACATGTTTTAATCTCATCTGTGCATTAGGCCCAAAACTTTGTCTTTTGATAGCCTAATTAAGTCAAACCATTTTAAACGTATAGGAATCACTCTTTCCTCATCTTGCTCATAGATGAATAGAATTAATGCACCTCGCTTTGGCAGAGCCCGCATAAAACTATCCAAGTACTCACAAGTGTTTTAATCATGGATTGGCACGGAACTTAAATTTTAATGAAGGTTCACAACATATAGCATATAACACATTTATGATCACATAAGATAAACATGTTATACATCAAGTTTAGTCATTAAGTTAATCTCCATTAATTTAAGCATGATATTATGTGTCATTAGTTTCTCTATAATTATGAGGATGTGACTATTTGAACTTTGGTTATTATCTCCAAATCAAGACAACAAGAAGTGCGGTCGAACTAAGCCATAGGCAACCACAATCCCGCACTAATTCAAGAAACCAAGAAAGTAGTCCATGTGACCGAAACTAAGCAATAGATGGTCTCGATGAACGTAGGCCAATTGCATCCACAATTCCACATGGATCTCCAATCTTTGAATCAAGAACTTTGTTTCTCAATTTTAGCAATTATGAACTCTTCATAATTCTAACTTCGTTTTATCTTTGAATGTTTGATTACGATCAAGTTTGGGAAACACAGTCTCGAGAACGTAGGCTAGCCATCCAAACCTTGAACCAATCTCAGAATTCAACAGACTAAAACAAATAGGAAATTCAAACCCAGAGATCCACACCCAAGACCCCAAGAAAAACCCCCAACCAAAACACAAGGTGCGGCCGGGTCTCTGCATGGGTCTGGTCGGACCCCACCGAAAAATCCAATTTTTAAAGTTCCAAAATTTGTCCCAAATTGTTTTTCCCGATTCAATTAGGATTTGGTGTTCTTGGTGATCCAATCACCATGATCATCAAAACCTTGAATAAACAATTTATTCATGCATCTCTAGATTATCAAAACTTTGATCCAAACAAAATTTGATAACCCAACAATTTTCAATCCAACATAATTTTTATTGCGATTGAATAGTGCGATTAAAGTTTATGAAACAATAAGCCACATAAAACGCATATAACACATAAACATCATAATCCCAATATTCAAATCATGCTAGGCACATAAACAATTTATATACACACTGTAACGCCCATCCTTAATCTCGTTAAATATTTGACTTATTTGTTAAATTTTTGACTTGCTTGTTAAATTCTTGACTAGCATATTTATATGCTATTTTATTTGAGTTAATTATTTAACTACTTTAGAAAGTTAAGGTGGTTAAATGTCAAAGTTGAAAGTTTAGGGGCCTTTTTGTCAAAGTTAGAACTTGAGGGGCCTAGAAGCAATTCTTGGAAAGTTCCAAGTATATAAGGTTGTTTGCCTGAGAAAGGCAAATCATATTCTCAAGATTTCTCGTTCTTTCCTCTATTCCATAGAAGGGAGTTCAATTTTATCCTATTCTCGACTCCTCGCGATTAATTATTCCTCTGTTCGTGATTCCGGTCCCGGATAAATATTCGTGGCGTTGAATAGAGCGTTCCAGACCGATCAGAAATTAATTTGGGTCAACTTGATTTTTGACTAGGTAAGTTATTGACTTCCCCTTACTTGTAATAACATGCATATATGTTATTCCCGCTACTTGTTCTTGTTAAAATTGTGTTTTGAGCAATTTTAGTGATACTTGTAATTTTGGGACGAAGGGAGTATAAATATACGCAAAAGAAACTTGAAAAGTGTTTCAAAGTGGTTAACCCTCCTGGGTTTGTTAAAACATTAGTAGGAAAATTACTCATATTCGTGAGACGGTAAAATAGTAACTTGATTTAAATATTATTAGAAAAATTATACTATTATTTGTGGTACGGGGAAATGAATGGAAGTATCTCTAAATGGGTATATTAGTATAATATAAATTTGTACTTATACTTTTGGGGTCGGTGAAATATTTAAATTGGAATAAAAGGAAATTGTCCTATTATTTATGGGACGGTAAAAGAAATGAATTGAGCCTGAAATAATGTTTTGGGTATTGCCTAAGAGTTAATAAAAGTTACTCCTACGCTTGGAACGGGAAATTTCTTAACCTGGGAAAGAAATAAAAATTTCGCATTTTGGTACCTTGTGCGACCGCACAAAAACCTTGGGCGACCGCCCATCTTTCTGAAAGGTTTTTCAAAGAAATTGACCTGCTTGTGTGCGACCGCACAGTCCATTTTAGGCGACCGCACAGTTACCTGAAGAACAAAATGTTGTTTAAAGTTTGTATAAGTTGGAAGTAACTCTAGTTAAGGTATATAACCTTAGTATAAGATGTCCTAGCAAGTGTTATGACACCTTAGGGGCATCAGAACTTGGTTTTAAACGTGTATACTCATTGAATTAAAATGAGAACTTAGTCTTGTACATGGACACTTATAGAACTCAAATGAGACCTTAAGTATAAGAGTAACAACTCTTTTATATGTCTTGAAAGTGCTATGAACAAGCACTTATGTGTTATGCTTGTCTTGAAGCCAATGATTATGCACCTTAGGGGCATTAAAACAATGACTTGAGATTGAATATCCTATGTAGGGGATTAAGAACTTGTAAGTATGAGTTGTATAGCTCATTGACTTAATTTGAACTCGAAGTATTCTTGGTCTAGGTTTAGGGTACTACCCTAGATGGCCTAGATGAGTGTTGTAGAACACTCTAGAACTGAAAAATAGTCCCTTTGTGAATAAATGAAAGGTGGACTTGAATCATAATTAAATGATAACTTGAGTATAAGAGTAGTAACTCTTTTATGTGTCTTGAAGTCAATGTTTGTGTACCTTAGGGACACCAACTAATGTCTAGAGCTTGAATGTCCTAAGAAAAGGATTTGAAAATAATTTGTGAAAGATGTATAATTCATCTTCCTAGCTTGAACTTGAAGTATAAGATAATTAACTCTTGTACATGTTTAATCATCCAAAGAAATGGATTGAGAACTTGGATATAAGATGATAAGATCTTGTATATGTATTGAATGTCCTGAATGTCCTGAATGTCTTGAATGTCTTAAGATGAGACAGTAACTTGAAGTATAAGACAATAAAATCTCGTACATGACTTGAACATCCAAATAATTGGATTAAGACTTGAATATAAGATTATAAAATCTTGTACGTGCCTTGACACCAATATACCAATATATGTGTATGGTAATGAACTTGAAAGAGTCTTGATATGTATATGCAAATCTTGCATATAGTTACTTGATGGAATGTTACTTCTTGATTACTTGATACATGGTATGAATAACCAAAAGAGTTGGGATATGGAACTAGATAGAGAATGATTAACTCTACTACATACTTGAATTTGATATGTGTGTATTGTAAGTGTTATGAACAAACACTAAAATGCTAGTAATTGGCTTTAATCATGTATATACTTAATAAAGTATATAAAGAATAAAGAAGATATCTTGTCTAGAAATGGGTTCCTAAAGAAAATAGGGACTAGTGTAATATGAAGATAATTCATATCATCGTGAATACTACGATTTAAATTAATAAGAATGGTTATAGAACACAATATGTGTTAGGAAATGTATTCGATTATTAACGATACATATACGTAAAGTATGACTGTGTCTACGTATGAATGTGACCTATTCTACTGCGTAGTTAGAGTCTAAGGTATTGGGCTCTATTTGATAGTAAGGGTATCGTGATAGACACTTTAATGTGTTAAACGTGATATGAATATGTACGTGCAAACTTGGCATGTGACAAAGTGATATACCCTACTACTTGACTGAAGTCTGTTATAAATGGACTCTTACTTGGATTGATCGTGTTACATGGACACCTTATGTGCCATTGTTATCTTGGTTTGTATTCGTAATAATTGCGTACGTGTACTTATATTCTAGTGAGCACATGATACATGATTACATGGTGCATATTCTCGTGAGCACATGATACATAATTACATGGTGCATATTCTCGTGAGCACATGATACATGATTACATGGTGCATAAAGAATAGTCCACTAATAAGGGACTGAGTTCTGTTCTCGTAGTTCAAGTAAACATCTACTTGTGCATTCTTGTGTGAGTCCAGCTGGTTCTCCTTGCTTGTTCGAAAATATATAGGTTCACGCTTGTCGCGAGAGCTGGGGTTTAAGTGACAATCGGGTCCCTATGTATTTCCGCCTGACCCCTTACTACCGGACATAGTAAGGGCATAGCTTCCTTGGTTAGAGCAATAAGCCTGACCTAAGTGAATGCGATTGTCTTGTTCACCGCGTGGATCTTGTTCTTGTGGATGACACTGGTTACCAGGTCTTCTTATATACTGCACAGCAGTTCTTGTTCTTGTTCTTGGTTGTCCTCAGCTAGAAAAGCATCGACAACAAATGGTATTCTTGGGAGGAATAAAGAAGGATTTAGGTACAAATGCGTGATAGGCCTATGTGCATCTTGGTGAGTTGGTCTAGCCTCTCACTCTACTTGACTACTTGTTACCTGAACCTTTCTTGAGCTTGATTACTTGTTGAGTTGGTTTAGCCTCTCCTATACTTGTTACTTGATGATACTTGATATATGATTACTTGAGTATCTACTTGTATTGCATGATAACATGACATATAGTTGCATGTTAATAGCTTACTGAGATTTATCTCACCCTTTATTTGTTTAATTGTTTCCCCCCCCCAGGAAAGCAGGGGATAGTACGCAGTGAGGCTCGACTTAGCTGGGAACTTACTCAGCAGGATGTTCTTGTTTGAGACTAGTGTCCTTTTATACTTTGGTAAGGACGATCTTGTATGAGTTAATAAACTCTGGGCTTGTATTGGGGTAGTATTTGTTGTCCCTAGACAGTTCTTGATGCCAGCTTATTTGCTAGGCATGTCTTCCGCTGTATGTAACCATTTTGGTTTTAATTTTCTTAGTCTAGAACTGGTGTGAGCTATCTTAGCTCCCTACTCTTGAGTATATATATCATGTAAGTTTTGTTCTTAACCGGTATTGTTCCTGTTTCCCATTAGTTTCTTGTTTCTTGTTAGTTACGCGCACCAGGTTCGAGGTTCTATTAGGGAATCCCGGGACTTGGGGCGTGTCACACACAACATGATTATGCATTGAAATAATCAACATGAACGGGGCTCTGATACCACTGTTGGATTTCGTAGTAACATGCGCAGCGGAATTAAGCATTTAAATTTTATGAAACCCAAAGCCCATAGATCCATTCATAAGATTATGACAAATACATCTAATATGAATATAAGAATACTAACCCTTGAAGCGTTTCTTGATTTCTTGATCTTTAAGTCTTGGGTTCTTCGCGGCTTTCGAATCACGAACGCAGGAACACGAACACGAAGATGATAATGGAATCACCCTCTATGGATATCCACACGTGAACGAATATTAAGAACTCTTTCTTAATCTTGACTTCTAGATCAAAAGGAACTATATGATTTTATGTATTATTGATCTTTGATTCGCAATCTCAATCAATAATTATGTTTCTCCAAACAAGTGAATCAATCATATACAATGGATGTGACTGATATATTTATATGGGTATAAGTCCTTAACCCTTAAGGACTTAGGATACCAAAATCCCGTCACAATTTGTGCTGCAATTAATTCCTGGCCGACATCACTGGCACGGTCGTGCCAATGCTTTCGAGGCAAGCTTCCCAGCCGCCTATTATTTTCACGGTCGTGCTTTATATCTTGCACGGTCGTGCCGAGCTCAGCACGGTCGTGCTTGATATTTTGGCACAGTCGTGCCAACCTTGTCGCCAGGCATTGCCCTTTGGTCGATTTATGGCATGGTCGTGTCTTCTAAAGAGCACGGCCGTGCCAGACCAAAACACTGCCATTTTTCCCTTTTTTCCAATTCGTTCTCTTGTGTGTGACCCCATAGGATTATATCAAGTTGGCAATGATCCCGAACAAACTTTGTCTCATAAATCATGAGCCCTAACAGGTCATCATGATTACCTAAATGATATAACTTGTTAAAGTTCGTTAATCCATTATAGAACATTTTACAATCTCTTTGTTTCACGATGTTTATTGAACGTAAGCCATGGTCATGGTCAACTTACATAGTCCAATGCTTTCTCGATCCCGAATGTATTGATAAGACAAATCCTATTTGAGCACGACCGTGCATTTCATCAATACCATTCATCGAGTGGCCAAAGCTTGACATCTCTCTTGACGAGGAACAAATCCTTTCTTGGCTTATTACTCTTCCCTACATGATTCCGATTATGCCAATCATATTCTTTATAACTACCCGGTTAGGGGTAACGTTTGAATATGTCAAACATAATGTTCATCAAGTGGAAGACTGTAATAACCTCAAGTCTAAAGATTCCAGTAATATAACTATATGAGACTTAATTATGACATTGTGACCATGACATAAATCTCATACGGGCCAGTCCAGTATTTGGTCTCCAACAAATACCCATAAGTTTAATTGTATCTCATACACCATAATCATCATATGATTATCTATTAAACTTATACTAACAATTAATGCATAATTATCATGGACGGAGATTATTATTATAATAAACATGTAAAGGATATAATAATCAAACATTCAATATCTTTATTAAAACATAATCAATAGATAACATTAATTGTTCTCATAACGTGCCTAGAGCGTACAACACCAACAACACAAGCCCGTCGCAGATCTAGTAGGTTACGATCCGAACCCGAGAGATATGGATTTCTCGTAATGTATAGTAATGAAGTAGAAATCATTGAGAACGATGAACCTACTTCCTACCAAGAAGCGATGTCATCTCCTGACTCGGATAAATAGCTTGGAGCCATGGAGTCTGAGATCCAATCCATCTATGATAATCAAGTTTGGAACTTGATAGATGCACCCGAAGGTGTAAAAACCATAGGATGCCAATGGGTTTTCAAAAATAAAACTGACATGGATGGAAAGGTGCATACTTATAAACTTATGGGTTCTTGTTGGTTAATGTTGATGACATCATTGTCACTGGACCATCTACCACTCTCCTTCAGTCATTCATTGACAGTCTATCCGCCCGTTTCTCTCTTAAAGATTTGGGACCGTTGTCCTACTTTCTCGGTGTTGAGGTAACCCCCAATATCCATGGTCTCCTTCTCACTCAAACCAAATACACCCATGATCTTCTCACCCGCCACAATACGATTAACTCTAAACCCTTCCCTACTCCCATGGTCCTGTTGGTGTATGTGCCCTAGGCATGTTATTGTCACGTTGTTTGACAATGTTTGTTATCACTTTTTCATTTATATAATGAGATGTTTTAAACTATTATTTGTTGTTACATGTTTTGTTATAATAATCTCCGTCCCTAGTACTTATGAATAACTAGTATAAGTTTAATTCGATAATCATGTGATGATCATGTGTATGGGATACAGGTTAAACTTATGGGTATATGTTGGTAAACACATACTGGACATGACCCAAACTATGAGGTTTATGTCATGGTCACTATGTCATAATTAAACCTCTAGATAGTTATATCATTGAATCCTTATACTTGAGATTATTACGATCTTCCACCTAGTGGAGATCATGTTTGACATATTCAAATGTTACTCTTAACCAAGTAATTATAAAGGATGTGATTGGCATGATCAAAGCTATGTAGGGAAGTGTAATAAGTTAAGATGGGATTTGTCCTTCTTCGTGAGAGATGTCAAGCTTGGGCCCTTCGATGAATAGTATTGATGAATTGCATGGCCGTGCTCAAATGAATTGATATGATCAATGTCATTTGTATTATCAACTATTTGGAATCGAGAAAAGTATTGGGGATTGTAAGTTGACCATTGACCATGTCTTACGCTCAATGACATCGTGGACAAAAGGATTGTGATATGTTCTATAAAGGATTTACGAACTTTGACAAGTTATATTAATTGGGTAGTCATGATGGCTTGCTAGAGTCCGCTCATGATTTATGTTATCAAATGGTTTTGATCACATTGCCAACTTAATATAATCCTATGGGGTCACACACACAAAAGAATGAATTGCAAAAGGGTTATAATTGGAATTTCGTAAATTCCTAAAATCAGATTTTAAGACTCAACGAAAAACAGGAAATTTGGGATGTCCGGTCGGACCATGGCATAGACCCGGGCGAACCCTATGGGTGACCCGGGCGGACCTAGTCCTTAACCCGGTCGGACCCTTAGGTGATCCGGTCGGACCAATGTCTTGCCCTGGGCGGATCCTTCTTGTTTCGAATTTCTGACTTTTTGACTCCGGGTTTTGACGGTAATTAGACTTTTAAACCTAAACTAGTTGGGTTCTAAAAGCATAAATACCCCTCTCAGACCCCTAGGTCATGAGTGATTATTATAATCATAATTGATAGCCTCCAAGAGAGAAAAACTAGTCTTCTTCTTCCTCAAGAACAAGAACCCTAGTTTTCATATAACCTCCATAATAGAAGTGTGTTATATTGGATCTAGCAATCCGGATCAAGAATGTGTAATTGATATTCGTTCGCGTGTGGATAAACATAGAGGGCGTTGATCTCAACTCCTCCAAGTTCGTGATCCAAGATTTGAGGTCGTGTTCCTGCGATCGTGATTCAAGAAGCGTGAAGAACAAAGATTGAAGACTCGAAATTTTAAAGCATCATCGCGGTTAGTATTCTAAATTCATCCTCATATTAATTTAATCATCTTGAATGGATCTAGGCTTTTGGGTTTATTCCGCTGCGCATGACTGTGCAAAATCCAACAGGTCCCCCACCCTCCTCTCACTCACTCGAAATCCTCCCCATCCGAAAATCCCACTGATTTTCGGGCCATCATTAGAAGATTGCAATACCTCTCCCTCACCCGCCCCGATATTTCCTTCTCTGTTAATAAATTGGTCCAATTCATGATAAACCCGCAACCCACTCATTGGAAAGTGCTCAAACGTTTACTACGCTACCTGCATGATACTCTCCACCTAGGACTTCAGTTATACAAGTCCTCTCCTTCTACCTTTCATTCCTTTTATGATGCCGACTGGGCGGGCGATAAAGATGACTATGTCTCCACCATTGGCTACCTTGTTTACCTTATTCGGAACCCTATCACTTGGTCCTCCAAGAAACAGCGTGCCCTTGCACGATCCTCCACCGAAGCCGAATTCCGAGCAGTTGCCGATGCCACCGCCGAAGTCCTTTGGGTGCGCAACCTGTTAACCGAACTTGGTATTCACCTTCCTCAACCACCAGTTATTTACTGTGATAACCTCAGAGCTACACATTACTCAGCAAATCCAGTTTTCCATTCCCGCATGAAGCACTTAGCACTCTCATTCCATTTTGTTCGTGAACATCGTGGTGATCTTCGTGTGCAACACATATCTGGTAATGATAAAATGGTTAATGTCCTCACCAAGCCACTTCCTCGTCTCCGGTTCACTCAACTCATCTCCAAGATCGGTCTCTTCCAAGTATCGTCCGTCTTGCGGGAGAGCGTGTAAAGCATAATACCGAAAGTGCCCCTCGCTAGGGTTTCTTGGGCGGCACTATTCTTGTTCTTTGTGATATATTTTGTTTCCTTTATTTTTTTTTATTGTACATATCTCCTACCATTATCAACTTAGTTTAGATAGGAAAGGAAATATTTGTAATTATCTACGTCTTCTCATCTTGTACTATATATACATGTTTCATGAATAATACAACTTACTGTTTGCCAATCCTTTAGTGCATTCATCTCTGGATGGCTTAGAAATGTGGAAACGATAATTTCATCCCTTTGTGTATACAATGCCATTGAAAATTATCAAGTACCCTCAAATCATACACTAATGAATGAGGTGTTATGCCACCTAGGCCAACATTTTTAACCCGCGTACTTTTGTTTCACTTCGGTTTTAACCTCTCTTGTTTTTTTAGCAGTTTTAACCTCTCTACTTAAAATACACATTCGTTTTGTCCAGAAGCCTTAACTTCGTCCAAAAATATTAACGAAAGTTAAAAAAAAAAACTAACAAGATTTAACGAGATCTATACCTAAAGTCAAATCAGAGTTACAAGGATTCAAACCCATCAACCACTGATTTGAAACACAAATCGAAAACTCATTATGAAACACAAAGGAAAACCTGCAAAACCACACAAACCAAACTATGATTTCAAATACAAATTGTACACCAATTTCAAATCAAAATCAAACACAAAAGAAACAATAGTTGAAAGTTTCGATTTTCTTTTGGCGGAAAAATCTATTTCAAACGTATCAAACTCTCCGAGTGCAATCGAATTCAAACAATAGTTGACAATTTCAAGTTTATGTTTTGATTTTATAAACCCGAAAATTAATTTCAAATTACTCACACTAGTTTATGCTTTTCAAGTGCTTCATTGATTCAATATATAGAGAACTAAGTTTTTTAGTTTGATTTTAGGTTTGAGTTTGGATTAATTTGGGTATGGTTATGCATCTCGTTAAGTCTCGTTAGATTTCATTAACTTTCGGTAGTATTTTTTGATAAAGTTAGGGTCTCCGTACAAAACATGTGCGTAATTTAAGTGCAGAAATTAAATCTGCTAAAAATAAATAACTAGGGTTAAAACCGAAGTTAAACTAAAATACGCGGGTTAAAAATATCAATTGACCTGCCACCTACCACACATTGATTTGAAATTAAAATTCCTTATACAGGCCCATAACTGTTTGCGGTCAAGCTCAAACTAACCATCGAGCACAAACAACTCAAATTTGTTTTATTTTTTCCAAACCCACTTAGACCATGTGCAATGGTAGAAGTTTTGGGTGTTGAAGGGGCATTCAACAAAAAGGGGGGGGGGGGGTTAATGGCTGCAATGGTTTGTTGAATGGGGGGTTGAATGGCAAGTTTGTTGAATCCATTCAACACCTGTTTAACGCAGAGAGTTGTCAGCGGCTTGGACACGCGGGGGCCACACACTGGGCCGACACGGCGCGTGTATCACACGCGGAGTGGAGGGCGCCTGTGACCAGGAGGCGACCCTTTTTTTCCTGGATTGGCCACGTGTCGGATTCTCATTGGCTGACGATATTTCCGAATTACTTTCTCATCCCAATTATTTTAGCTCAATTATTTTACAGTAAATGATTTTTTTTTTTAATTTTTTTTACAGCAAAATTCATAATTTTTTTTCTCTATAAATAGATGCAAGTTTCATTTTATTTGGATACCAAAAAAAACCTCATTTTAATGAAATGGATTCAATAATAACCATTTCAACACTCAAAAAACCCTCATATTTATTTAATTATAATTAAATAATAATAATTAAGTGTGAAGTATTTTTTTAATTATAATTGATTATTTTTATTATTATGATTATTATTTTACTAATCATAAAAATAAATAATAGAAAATAAAATTTAAGTGGTGGGGTATAGGATGATGAGTGAGAAGGGTGTTGAATGGAGGATTAAACAAACTATTGTAGGGTGTAAAGTTGAAAGAGTGTTGAATGGGTGAGTTGGAAGAGAGAGAAGATGATGTGGAGTTATAAAACGGGTGTTGAATGGAAAATGTTGTTTAATCCATTGTAGATGGTCTTATAAGTCTATGGATCGATGTAATTAGTGTCCAATCACAATGAATAGAAGCTTATCAATCACAATCAAAAAACCAATTATATTTGATGTGTAATGAAAGATATCACAATCTCCTTACTCAAACTCCTGCAATGCGCAATCAAAAACCCAGACCGTACACGACTTGAGCTCGAATATCCGATTTAAATATAAACACCACACACTAGCCTAAGCATAAATACTTTGGATTTACTTTCCATAAACCCACTCAAAATGAATAGAAGCTTATCTATCACAACCACATATTCTTGATGCGTAATTAATGAGGGATTTATGCGACTAGAGATAATTAATGCTAGTAGTTTTTTTTTTGTCTCCAAAGGAGTGACTCAGTGGTAAAGCCAAGCCTCACCCTCGGTGAGCACTAGGGTTTGATCCCTCTCCTCGCCTCTTTCTGGCGTGGAAATCGTAAAAAAAAAAAAAAAAAAACATATTTTGAAGAATTGTTGTACCAATATTATGTACAGATGATCCAAAATATATGATCAAGGAAAATCTTACTTCCCCTGTACCAAAAAAAATCTTCACACATTTTTTCGCAGTTACTATAAAAATGATGGAACTTTAAGCAATAATTTTAAGTTAATTTAATTATACTATTAAAGAAAATCCGAAACTTTTTAATGAAACACCATTAATAATACTATCAATAAAAAATTTAAATTTCATTTGAATAATTGCATCTATTTAAAATTATTACTCAAAGTTTTTTAAGTCATACCAAAAAAATTAGTACAATGATAGCATTCTTTACCAATGTAATAATTAGTATTTTCTACCTTATTTACCAAAAAATAGAGCGCTGATCTGGAAAAAAAGTTCTTGCCTCTATCTCAATATAAATATCGCATTTATCTTATTAGCACTGTTACATGTACATTGTTTGTATCATGGTGATTTTTGACTAAAATTATTTTTTTGAATTTAAAAATGCAATATGTATCTTGAAACGGACATAATAAAAGAAAGACAAAATCTCATATGCATCCGTTGTACAAGGTGCGGCGGGCTTGGCCCATGGGCCGACCCGCCCGGCTCCTTCCCCCTCTCCCTGAGTGACAAGTGTCCTAAAAAAAAAAACCATTAACTTTAAAATGCTATATCTTGAGATTTATAACTCATAAAAAAAATTTAAAAATACCGTTGTGTTCGTCTCGACGAGCCGAATAAAACTACATAGATGATAATATGGGATTTTTTTTTTTTTTAAAAAAAAATTTTACACATAAAAAGTTTGAGGTGCTTGCCAGCTGAAATGTAACAATCTGTTCTAATAAAAGTAACAGTTTCATATTCAAAAAGTAACACTTTCTACTGTCAAATGTAACATCAATTTTACAAAAAAAAAAAAAAAATGGGTTTGCATTTAAATTGTTACTTTCTCAATAAAAAATTGTTACATTTCATATATAATGTTACATTAAAGAATATAAACTGTTACAATTGAGAAAAAAAATGTTACATTCATTTTTTATAAAATGTAACATTAGTTTAGTTTGTCAATCTTATGTTAATTTTGAAAAAAAAAAAGTGTTACATTTGAAAACAAAAGAGTGTTACATTCCTTTATAAAAAGTGTGACATTAGTTTAGTTGTCAATTTTTATGCTATCTTTTAATCTATTGCAGCAAAAATGTAGTACATTTTTTTTTAAAAAAAATGTTACATTTAAAAAAAAATAAAAATGAAAAGTGGACTTGCCCGCCGCACGCCATGCGGCGGGTGTACGTGAGACCTCCTCTAAAAGAAAATAAAAAAAAGTACAATATTTATTATGAAACGGAGTGAGTAATATAATAGATGTCACATTGGTACAAACTACTACAAGTTAACTAACCACTGCTGATAATTTAATGGAAATCTCAGGTAGGTACACGATCGATGATGTAATTATATAAAAAGTCTTTCCATATAAAGAATGATAAATATCCGTACTACCTTTATACGGAGTATCTTAGTTGTTTATATATACTTGAAAGAACTCTTCAGATAATTTGAAGGGTTTATTTTTTTAGGAAGATATTTTGGAGGCAAATTTATATGATAAAGTTTATGTATGTCTCCATCCAGCTAGACAAATTAATAGTAGGAATTTGCAAGTTGCAACCATAAATGTATGTTAGTGATTTTTCAGTCAGTTGACTTTGCCATATAGTATGTGTGGTGTATCATGTATGTGACACACAACACAACGTGCCTACAAAGCCATTTACCTAAGCCCTAAACCTTAAACAACCCTATAAATTCTAAACCTTAAACCCTATAAAAACAAGATTTTTTTATAAGTTATGGAGGAACTAATTTCCCCAAAAATTTTCTCACTAAAATTAGTCGAACCAAGGAAGAGAATAATGATGGAGAGATAGAGGAAGAGAATGGAATTTGAGCCCTCAGTTATTTTAAGAGGAAGAAAATATGGTGGAGGTAGTTAGTTTAGTACTTAAAATTACATTTTCTCAGAGGAAGAAGAATGAGTTGCATGTTGAGTTGAAGAACTCTACTTGTTGAATTATTCTTTTTTAGTAATATTAACATTTACAGCTGTTCCTTCCCAACAGAATATACAACTACGAATCATATTATATTAAACAAATTAAGCACTTAATTTTTAAAATTTGTGTCCCTTAATTAATTAGTAATAATAGAGATTCATACTTACTGTCAAATATAGGAAATATAAACCCTAATCGCACTCCTTAATTCTCATTCCTCCCAACACTTCATAAACATTCATATTTCTATCATTGAGAGGAAACAAAAAAATATATTAAAACTAAAATGGGTGATGTTGAAGGATCCCCAGGAAGCTCCATGCATGGAGTCACGGGCCGAGAGCCCGTTCTTGCCTTTTCGGTCGGCTCTCCCATCGTCCCCACCGATACCACCGCTAAGTTTGACTTGCCCGTTGACTCTGAACACAAGGCCAAAGCCTTCAAACTCTTCTCTGTTGCTAACCCTCACATGAGAACCTTTCACCTCTCGTGGATCTCTTTCTTCACTTGCTTTGTCTCCACATTTGCAGCCGCTCCCCTCGTTCCCATCATCCGGGACAACCTTAATCTCACCAAAAGTGACATCGGAAATGCTGGGGTGGCTTCCGTTTCCGGAAGCATCTTTTCCAGGCTGGTCATGGGTGCAGTTTGTGATTTACTAGGCCCAAGATACGGTTGCGCATTTCTCATCATGCTTACTGCCCCAACCGTGTTTTGCATGTCGTTTGTTGCTGATGCTAGTGGCTACATAGCCGTTAGATTCATGATTGGTTTCTCTCTTGCAACCTTTGTGTCTTGTCAGTACTGGATGAGTACTATGTTTAACTCCAAGATTATTGGGCTTGCAAATGGAACGGCGGCAGGGTGGGGGAATATGGGTGGAGGAGCTACTCAGCTTTTGATGCCTGTCCTTTATGATATAATCAGAAGGGCCGGTTCAACTCCCTTCACTGCCTGGAGGATTGCTTTCTTCATTCCTGGATGGCTTCATGTCATTATGGGTATACTTGTTCTTACACTCGGCCAAGACCTTCCTGATGGCAACCTTGCTGCCCTACAAAAGAAGGGTACCGTTACTAAAGATAAATTTGGAAAGGTCAGCCCCTCGATCTCTCATGATCCAACGTTTTCAAGTTTGGCCATAATGTCAGCTGCCTGCGAGAGCTGGTGAATGGTAAATGTTGTTACCTTCTTCTTGGCTAATTAATTACTTTTCTTCTTGCCAATACAGGTGTTGTGGTATGCTGTGACAAATTAGAGGACATGGATCTTTGTCCTCCTTTATGGCTACTCCATGGGTGTTGAGCTCTCCACCGATAACGTCATCGCCGAATACTTCTATGATAGGTTTGACCTAAAGCTACACTTAGCAGGAATCATCGCAGCCTCATTTGGAATGGCTAACTTACTGGCTAGACCCTTTGGTGGATGGGCGTCAGATGTGTCTGCAAAAAGGTTTGGAATGAGGGGTAGACTATGGGCCCTTTGGATCCTTCAAACCTCAGGAGGCCTCTTCTGTCTTCTCCTTGGCCTTTCTGATTCACTTCCCATTGCCATCACTTTTATGATTCTCTTCTCAATCGGTGCACAAGCCGCATGTGGGGCCACTTACGGTATTATCCCCTTCATTTCCAGACGGTCTCTTGGAATTATATCTGGTTTGACCGGTGCAGGAGGTAATTTCGGGTCGGGCTTGACCCAACTGCTATTCTTCTCTAGCTCCAGATACTCAACAGCCACGGGTCTATCGTACATGGGTATTATGACAATGGCTTGCACTCTTCCTGTAGCTCTATGCCATTTCCCACAGTGGGGGAGCATGTTTCTGTTGGTATGAGGGAAGACTTCTGCAAGTATTATGTTAAGACAAGGCAAATACTAAAATATAGGCATGTTTATTGCATTTTTATCCACTCTTCAGACTCAAAAAGAGGGGCAAAGGTTTTTTAAATGTTTGTTCTGTTGCAGTTTTCAAAGTTTGTAAAAGGAGAATTTTCTTGTTCTCCTGGCTAACTTCAATCTTTATGTATATAGGCATGTTTATTGTCTATAATTACTACATTACTTTCTGATGTTCTTAGTGCGAAGATTGGTCTCTTGATAGTTCTTTTTTTAAAAGAAATTATACTCCCTCCGTCTCAGTTTAAGGTTCTTACGTTCCTTTTTGGTCTGTCCCAGTTTAAGGTTCTTAGTTGCTTTATTCCATAAATGGAAATGAATGAATAGTGCTTTGGAGAATTTTTCCCTCAAAATGTTCATTTAATTACAAAAAAAAAAAACCATTACTTCCCTAACTTACTTTCACCCACTTGCTTCACTCTCTACTTTTGGTTAGACTCATTTCCTTTGTTTTTGCCTTGATTTCTTAATAAGCGTGCATAGTCAAACTAAGAACCTTAAACTGGGACGGAGGGATACACTCAGTCCCATTTATATTGTCCACATTTGAATTTTTGGATCAACAAGAGTGAACTTTGACAAAATATTAATGTCAATCTAGTCATCCTAATGAAATCGTAAAATTGTACTCCCTCTGTCTCGCTTTAAGGTTCTTACTTTCCATTTTAGTTTGTCTCAATTTAAGGTTCCTACTTTGTTTTATTACTTAAAATGGAAAGTGGGACCCACTTGTCATTCTCACAACAAAAACTCCATACCCACTTTCTCTTTCCCACTTTACTTTTCATACTCACAACATTTACTTTTTCTTAATCTCCGTGCAAAGTCAAACTAAGAACTTTAAATTGGGACGGAGGGAGTAATTGATAAATTATTTAGTTATTTATCATTAACACTTTCTAAAGGTTTAGTAGGATGATTAGATTGACTTTAATGTTTGGTCAAAGTTTACCGTATACACAATAAAACGAACACCTCAATCGAATCTGAAAATCATACAAGGAAGAAAGCTAACGAGTATAACTAATTATCTTTTTTGTAATTCCTATTAAGAAAAAATCACTTCTCTATCAAAAATCCAAACACTAGTTGACCGCTCTAACTAGCCTCTTATATATTATGATTCAACTTTATGCATAAGTCAACTCATTTGATACTACCTCCTAAAGAAAAGTCAACTTACAATGCTATGGTGTTTGCACACGTTGCATGAGAAAGCTAATTAGCACTGTTCATGTGACAAAATTATTGCCTGAAGAAGCTAAGATATCATGTTCGCGCAATGCTCCTTCCCATGGTAGCCTTTTCTTCACATAATGTACTACCTTTCTCTTTTAAATGTTTTAAATGAAGGTGTTCATTTTAAAAAAAAAAAAATGTTTTTTTTTTTTTTTTTGACTTCATTTTTTGCAAGTATTTGTCTTAATTTTTGGGTTTTTCTGTATTCTTAGTTAAAGGCATTTCCCCCTCTCTACTAGCTAGCTAGTCCCTAAGTTCACTCTATCTTGGTATGTTCAGTTCAGAGTTCACCATCCATAATTATCTGCTATCGGTTCATCAAAAAGTCACTGCCGGAAGGAAAGAGTAATCTATTGTATAAATATTACTCCCTCCGTCCATCTTCATACTTTTTTGGACATTAGTTACTATGAAGGAACATTGAGCAATAATTTTAGGTTGATTTAATTATCCTAATGAAAATCTAAAACTTGTTATTGATAGTATTGATAAATGGTCTATAAATAAACAAGTATTAGATTTTCATTAGGCTAATTATCTCAACTTAAATTTATTGCTCAGTGTTCCTTCGTAGTAACAGCCTAAAAAGTAAGAAAATCATTTTGGGACGGTGAGAGTAGTACATAGAAACAGTCCATATGATTATGGGATTTTGATTAAAATTAGGAACACATATATGTATATATATTGAAAGCAGAAAACAGCCCAGATGTGAAGTTGGGTCTTCCTTCTCTTGCCTGCAATTCTTCTCCTCTACTGCCTTGTTACTTCCTCTCTAATTATAGCTATATATAGTCAATTCTGCATGTTTTGTCTTACTTCTTCACTTGTTCTCAGTATACCGGCCACGTTCTGAATGGCAGTTCTCGGCAAACTTTACACTTCCTTGATGCATGCCCCTCTCCTGTTCCTCCTCTGACCACTCTGATACATAGTAATTTTCTTCACTACCTTTGACAACATCTTTACTAGGTGGAAGAAACATGCTCCCCCATTGTGGGAAGTGAACCAAAGCTACAGGAAGAGTGCAAGCCATAGTCATAATTCCCATGTACGATAGACCCGTGGCTGTTGAATACCGGGAGCTCGTGAAGAATATCAATTGGGTCAAACCCGACCCAAAATTTCCACCCGCACCAGTCATGCCAAAGATGATTCCAAGAGAGCGTCGTGAAATGAAGGGAATGATACCGTAAGTTGCCCCACATGCAGCTTGGGCCCCAACCGAGAAGAGGATCATGAAGGTGATCGCAATGGGAAGAGAGTTAGATCGGCCTAAGAGTAAACAAAAGAGACCACCTAACGTTTGAACTGTCCAAAGGGTCCATAGCCTACCCCTCATTCCAAACCTTTTAGCTGTGAAATCTGAAGCAAATCCGCCAAAGGGTCGAGCTACTATATTAGCCATTCCAAATGTGGCTGCAATGATTCCGGCTGTGTGAAGCTTTAGGTCAAATCTGTCATTTAAAACCAATAAAAACATTTAGATTCATCAATAAATCAACCACAAAGGAGCGAGGAGCCATGGTATTTTGTACTCCCTCTATCTCAAAATAAATGTCGTATCTTGACTTTTTTTGGTCAAATTTGGATTGAAATTGAATTTAGTTTGGAGAAAAAAACCTGTCATAGAAGTATTCAGCGACCACGTTATCAGTGGATAGCTCAACACCCATTGAGTAGCCATAAAGGAGAACAAAAATCCATGTCCTGTAATTTGTCACAGCATACCACAATACCTATATAATGAAGCAAGAAAGTACTTTAACCTAGATCATAGATAGATTAAAACGTATGTATACTTATGCATGGATATAAATATGTATATATGTGTATTAGAGACAAAAGGAGATCGAGGCTGACCTTTCCAAATCTATCTTTAGCAACGGTACCCTTCTTTTGTAGGGCAGCAAGGTTGCCATCAGGCAAGTCTTGGCCAAGTGTGAGCACAAGTATCCCCGTGATCACATGAAGCCACCCCGGAATGAAAAATGCGATCCGCCAGGCGGTAAAAGGAGTCGCACCTGCCTTTTGAATTATGCCATAAAGCAAAGGCATCAGTAATTGAGTAGCTCCTCCACCCATATCCCCCCAACCAGCCGCCGTTGCATTAGCAAGCCCAATAATGTTGGAATTAAACATAGTACTCATCCAATACTGACAAGACACAAACGTTGCGAGAGAGAAGCCAATCATGAATCTAACGGCTATGTATCCGCTAGCATCAGAAACAAACGACATACAAAATACGGTTGGTGCAGAAAGCATGATGAGAAATGCACACCCGTATCTAGGGCCTAGTAAGTCACAAACCGCACCCATTACAAGCCGGGAAAAGATGCTTCCGGAAACGGAAGCGACACCGGCATTACCGATGTCACTTTTAGTGAGATTAAGGTTGTCCCGGATTATGGGAACTAAAGGGGCGGCTGCAAAGGTGGAGACAAAGCAAGTGAAAAAAGAGATCCAAGAGAGGTGGAAGGTTCTCATGTGAGGGTTTGCAAAGGAGAAGAGTTTGAAGGCTTTGGCCTTGTGTTCGGAGTCAACGGGCAAGTCAAAGTTTGCGGTGGTATCGGTAGGGACGATAGGTGAAGGGACGGCAAAGGCGAGGACGGGTTCTCTGCCAGTGACTCCATGCATGGAGCTTCCTGGGGAGCCTTCAATATCACCCATCTCTTTTACTCACTAAAGAAAGAGTTTAAGAGGTGAGAAATGGAAGGAAAATTAATAGTGAGGTTTTAGTGTGATGATGAGAAGGAATGAGAACATGTTCGTCTATATATAGAGATTGAGAGTTGATCGATAGTGCTTGGGATTAGGGATGGCCAACGCCGGTTCCGGTTCGGAACCGGCGGTTCCGGTTCGCCATTTATGTGAACCTTAACAGGCCCTTGGTTACACCGGTTCCGGTTCAGGTTACCACAATCCGGTTCCGGTCTGTTCCACGCCCCTTTTTTTTATCATACAATAATGAATAAACAGGTTAAAAATTATTGAAAAACAAGGGATTTCCGGTCCGGTTCGCCATTTATGTGAACCGTAACCGGCCCGGATGAATGGCGGTTCCGGTTACTCTGGTTTATTCGCCGGTTTGCTCCGGTTCCGTGCTTCTCCGGTCTGGTTCCGGTCCGGTTTGGCCATACCTACTTGGGATGCTAAGGTTTAAACTAGCAAATGGAGGCACAATTAATGTCTACTTTTGGGTACAATTTTGATCAAATGGATGAGAAAGAAAGTAGAAAAACTAACGAATGCACCCTATACTCACAAACGCTCTTGCGGATCGTTTAGATTGGGCTACGTCTTCCCCTGTAAATTAATCAATGATTGATATGATTGATGTTGGAATAGAGATAAACCGGGAACTAGCGATCTAAATAGAAGAAATCAGCAAAGTCGCAGAGCAGGCAATGCTCGGCCGATCCAGGTAAAGGACTCGGCCGAGCGACTCGGGTGAGTCAAGGAAAGGGAGCGGCCGTGCACTAACCGGGTAGAAACACACCTTCTGATCAAAGGTGCTCGGCCGAGCTAATTAAGCTGCTCGGGCGAGCGTGCAAAAGAGAGCGGCCGAGCCGCTGCTGGACGGGAATATGCTGAATTTCGAGATTTCTAATTAGACTAGGGTTTGGTCTCATTCTAGGTTATGTATATAAGTAGGGTTCCGCCCCATACTCATTTGTAACTCAGATTTTACATATTATAGTGCAAGATCCTGGCTTGGTAGTGCCCCCAGACGTAGTCAAACATATTGACAAACTGGGTAAACAGTTTCTTGTGTTCCTTTTGTCTTTTGCTTTGGTTATCTTTATTTCTTGTGCTTGTTTGTGGTGCGGTGATTTCTTGCGATTTGCTTGGGTGTTGGGTTGGGGAGGGATTTTTCCACAACAACTGGTATCAGAGCTCCGGTTTAACGATCTGGGTTTATCAAGCAATCAAGAATGGGCAAGGATAAACAAGCGGTGGAGAAATTTGATGGCTCTGACTATGGATATTGGAGGATGCAAATAGAGGATGTCTTATATGGTAAGGATCTCTATAAGCCTCTAACAGGAGTCAAGCCGGAAAGCGAAAAACAAGAAGACTGGGATCTCATGGATTGGAAAGCCTTAGGGGTGGTTTGATATACTTTGTCGAAGTGGATCGCGAAGACTACCAAGAAGGCGAAAACCACCAAGGAGCTATTGGATTATCTTACTGAGAGATTTAAAACACCATCTGCTGCAAATAAGGGTGATTTGATACGCAAGATGGGTAATCTCAAGATGCAAGAGGGAGGATCCATAGCTAAACACATCGATGAGTTTATGGATATTATAGACTCATTGGCTGCGTTGGAGATTACTTTCGATGACGAGGTTCATGCATGTTTATTGCTAGCGTCTTTACCAGGAAGTTGGAGCAGAACGGTGACGGCGTTAAATGCTTCAGCGGGTAAGAACAAATTGAAGTATGATGATGTTAAGGACTTTCTCTTGGGCGAGGAAAATCGCATAAAGAAGTTGGGGACACCGTCTACTTCGGAATCGGTCATGGCTACAACTAGTTAGGGGAAGGCCGGGTTCTAGCAATAAAGGGAGAACAGGGTCAAGGGAAAGTGTAATCGGGGGTGGGAGTCAGTCTGTGGAGAACAAAGAAAGACCAAGGGTTGTAAGAGGATCGGTAGAGTGCTATCATTGTAAGGAGTTAGGACACTACAAGAGGGATTGTCCCATGCGGGGGGATAAATCGGCGAATGTGATAATCGAAGGTGACGATGTACTGATTCTGAGTGTTAGTAGTGCGCTAGAATCATGGGTGCTGGATTCGGGGGCATCATTCCACTCATGCGGGCATGCAGAGGAGATGGAAAATTACACTTCCGGTGATTTCGGAAAGGTCTATCTGGCGGATGGCGAGCCTTTGGAAATAAAGGGGAAGGGGGATGTCAGAATAAGAGCATCGGACGGGAAGGTCTTACATCTACACGGGGTCAGACACATTCCGGGTTTGAAAAAGAACATGTTATCAGTTGGGCAGCTGGGTGAAGAAGGTTAGGAACTGGGTTATTACCAAGGAGGATTGTGAGATCGCTCGGGGTAATAGGGAAGGAAGATTGTATTTGATGAACAACACCAAGGATAGTATCGCGGTGGTGTCAGCCAAGGGTGATACGGATTTGTGGCACTGTCGATTGGGTCACATGGGTGAGAAGGGTAAGTTGGTTCACACGGATTTGTGGGGACCGACCCGGTAACTTCTTGGGGTGGTGCGTCATATTACATGACCTTCATGGATAATGGTGGGGAGTATGAGCTCAAGGAGTTTGAGGAATACTGTGATGCGAGTGATATTCGCATGGATATTCTAAACTCGGGTGGGAGCAAGACGGTTCATGATGACCAAGGATAAGGGGTCACTGAAGATGAACAAATACTCCAGGATCGGATATTCCGCTGCGCAGATCTAACAGCGAGTGTAGATCGGCAAAGACTCCTGTGAAATTTTTTGTCAAAGGCTTTCTGAGAACAGATGTTACCTCAAGTGTTAGGTAACACCCCAGGTAACACACGCTGACGGATAGAATACACACACCCGAAAATATAAGAGTTTTGCAGCGGAAAAATAAATAGCACGAGAGATATATTTTTCTCAAGTTATATAAATATAACTTGAGATGCCTAAATGGCAAACACTTTATAATCAATACCAATTACAAAGTCAAAAGGTTCCCTATAGCTAGTATGATATGCGCTCTATGGAACCAAAATAAAAACAAAGTACAATCATCCTATCCTAGCCAAAACACACTCAAACCCGAAGTATTTGAGTGTGGAAAAGATTGTATGGGAGGAAGGATACAAAGGAGCCAAGAAGTACTTTGTTCTTGTGGTATGGATGTGTGTAAATTTTGGCTTGTCTTCAATCTTCATCCAAGCATCTATTTATAGCCAACCAAGACTTGGAGGCTACACAAATAACAGCCTTGGGCTGTTTGTGATCGTGTGAGGGGAGAGAGAAGTGAGTTGGCCATGATCTCCTATCTTCAAGGAAGACTTGGTCTTCTTTTCCATATTTTTTTCAACCGCTTTCTTGAAGCCCAAGTCCTTGCTTCTCCTTCTTGTACCTCATGCTTCCAAAGCCTTGTACATCTTCAATTAATCAGCAACAACAACTTTGAAATGGTCTCCCACGTTTTTCTCCATATTTAACACATGTTAAATATGTTTGAGACTCCTTCATTTACTCGCCAATTATGAATAAATCTCCATTAATTTTTCTTCCACATTTTAAGCTCCATAAACCAACTTTATTATACCTGAAAATATGGACCAACATCTAGAAAATAATATTAGGACATTAGTATAAAAATTACATTAGAAAGAAATGTCAAATTACAAAGAATCTCGTCACAGCACTTAGACTGTCAGGGCAACACCTGAGGTAACACCTCAGTTCTGCACTAACAATCTCCCCCTTAATTTGAGATTTCTTTCCAATCACCTAAGTGTTGGTACCTGCAAAGACAAGTTAACCATATGCAGTATAACAGAGCTTCTACCCGAAAGTAAACTCCCCCTTAATGTAGGAGTTAAACAAACAAACAAAGATTTACAAAACAATACTAATCAAACACATATTTCAAATGCTTCTAACTAGTAGTTTTAAAAAAAAAACGAATGTAAATCCAAGTTTCTATCCAAAAGATTAACACCAAACAGAATACCACCAAAACATTAGTTCTAAAGACTAAATATGAATTGTACCACAAAAATAAATTGTTTTAGAACCAAATACCAAGAAAGAGCATTGCCTATGATAAATGGCAACATCAACCTTCATGCAAGTTACTCTTCTTCTTCATCGTCGTCCTCATCATCACCATGTCCGCTATCTCTGGCAGCACGAGCAGCAACATCATCAACAGCTTCTGTGGCAGTACTTGTACCAGCACTTGTACCAGCACCACTACCTCCACCTGATTGGGAAGAAATCAGATTAATGAAGCCTGCTGTGTTTTCTTTTAACTGTGTCCAGTCTTGAACTATTCTCCCCAAAATTGCATTTTGTTTGTCCAAAAATGCAAGGACAGTTGTCTTTGGAATTGAGAGAGAATCAGTACCCAGTAGATGAAAGACACTAGCCATCATATTTTCAACACTAGTACCTGCAAACATGCTTGGAGAAGAGGGAGTGAAGGAAGGACTTTCTGAAGCAACACTTTTCTTAGCACCCTTACCTGGACCGGATTTACTTGACCCAATATCTTTTGATTTATCCCAAGGGAGGTCACCAGTGTATCGCACACCCCCTAATCCTTGCTTGGTCAAAAGACTGTCAACTTTGTAGTAGTCAAGATCACGAGTATAGACATCCGAATCCATAATGGGAAATTTTTGAATCAAAAGCACTTGGAAAATCAAAGATGGATAAGGCAAAACAGTAAGCTTTTTCTTCTTACCCCAAGTAGCTAAATGCTTAAAGATTAATCTCCCAAAATTCACTTTCCGGTTCAATCCCAATTTATGTAAGACCCTAGCTTGCTCTAAGGTCACGTATTGCTCATTTTTTGTGGGAAGCCAGTTGAAGATACATAGTTTATGTAGAACCGAGAAAAGAGAAGTAAGGTGCGAAGCAAGAAAATGTTCATCCTTTTTTGTAGGCCATCTCTCAACCACATTATTTGAAAGAATTTTAGCAATTTCATCCCTGTCGGCTAATTCCACGTCTTCATCACAGTTAGGCATACCGAAAACTTTGTTGATCAAAGACGGGTTAATCTTAAAAATTTTGCTTCTAAGAAAGAATTTTTCGTATTGCTTCGATTGTTCATTATCAAGGTTAGGATGAAGATTAGCATAGAAGTTGTGAATCACTGCATCAACATAGTTTGAGGGAAGGCGATTGGCATTTAAAAAAATCCTATCTTGCAAAAACTGATAAACACCATGCTTTTTAAGATTTGCTTCATCTATATGTTTTTTCTCGATGCATTTTCAAGTTAGAGATATCCAACCATTTTTCCATGTTAGGACGTTTGTAAAACTCCAAAGTAAGAAAAGGTTGTGGAAAGGCTTTGTCATCATCAACAAAACCACTCTCGAGAAAATCATCATCAGACCCAAATAATTCAGAAGATGTAACTGGAGCTCTAGGAGGCTTAGAGGAATGAGATGTTACCTTGGATGTTGGCTGTGTTCTGGTAGCACCCGAGGCAACACTGTATTTTCCTTTTGCTTTGGCTATCCTTTTCTGAGCAGCAGCAAGGGTTTCCTCTTCATTCTCAACCCATGTTTCCAAGCTTTCCACTGATTGTGCTTGCTCGGCTGGCGGTACAGCAAAGTTTTGATCTGAATTGTGATCGGAGGAGAGACCGAGTGACTCTTCTTCTTCGTCGGAAACCTCCACTGGATCGTCGGAGGTGTTGGACGGGATTTTTGATCTTGCTATAGCACTAAGTTGGCTCGAGGTACGCTTCCTAGCCGAAGGAGCAGCACCAATCTTTGTTGCAGTGGAAGGGGCTTTTCTTTTGATTCTCTTTGTGGCGGGAATTGGTGGTTGAGAAGCAGTCTGAGGTGGCTTAGGTTGCGCCGAGGTAGCCATTTGAGATGGTTCATCAATGGACATAGCCATTTGGGTTGAAAATTGAGAAGCCAAAGGCGAGATGTCCATGGGCGACATAACATTTGAGGCAGCACCTGGAGACTCTTCTTGAGGTTCGGGTTGGTTAGGGTTTTAAGGGGGTTTCACCATTGTTGAATTTTTGGGAAGAAGTTGGAGAATTTTTTGGAGAAATCGAGGAAGGGTTTTGAGGGTTTTGGGTTGTCGCCGATTTGAAGAAGGCGGTGAGGAGAGGGAGAGTTAAAAAGAGTTTGGTGAGAAAAATAAGGAGAGTAATTAGGAAGAGATATTTTAGGGAGGTTAAAAATGTGAAGAAGGGATAAACATTTAATTCAAACTTAACTCTTATCATTTAAATTAACTAAACCCCTATTTTTCCTCACATTTAAAACTAACCTCAATTAAATTACCCTAATTACTAGCACACAACTAACAAACTCCCCTACACATTCGGTTTTATTAAAAAGAAAACGTTTTTTTTTTTTTTTTTTAAATAATATATAAAACGAAAAAGAAAAAAATAAAAGATGAAAAACAAAAACAACAACAGTAAAAAAAACTGATCAAATAAAGAGTGCAACAATCTCCACAAAATTTAAAAGATGAATCCCTAAATTGTAGGAAGATTGTTCCAACTAAATTTTACCAAAGATAAAAGATTTGTTTAAGACTTTTTCAAATTGTAAACTCTTTTTGTTACAGATATTAAAAAGACTTTCAAACTTTTTGAAAACTTAACAAACAAATCTGAGATTAAAATAAATAAAAAACAAATGTAGCACACACTAATGTGTTGATGGAAACAATGGTAACACTTAAGACAACACTTATGATAACATCCCTTGATTATATTGAGGCAATTAAGGCGAGATGACCTCACTTTTGAGGCGAATATATGCTTCTTTAATAAGCAATTGAGGTAGAACAAGCTTGCCAAATATTAACTAGTTAGGCAAAAAATAAAAAAACTTGTTCTTCATCTTCAAACACTTAAAAATATAAACATGATTCACACTTCTTTATCTACAAGGAAGCATCGTAGTAGTGAGCTCCGTGCCCCGAGTCCTTATAAAGTGTAAACATGTTTTAGTGATTTGTACTGTTCAAGTAGGAAACATTGTAGTGGCGAACTCCATGTTCCTAATACTTAGTACAAGATCACTAGATAATATCCCCCTTTGACAAGAGTGCATCGTCGCAGCGAACGCCGTGCCCCGAGCTACTAAGGAAATACTATAAGTGTTTTTAGCCTTTTTGCGTTTGAAAAAGATTAGTGACTTTGTCACTTTTGAGTTTAAAAAAGAATGTTATCAATAATGTTACCTAGAGTGTTATCCTACCATAACAAAAAGGTCAGTATGTGCCACCGTCAATGGATAGAAAAAGCTACCCACTGACAGATTTAAAACAGAGAAACATAAAAAAATTGATTTTTTTTTAAATAAAAAATAAAATATTATACAACTACAAAGATGATCCAAGGGGTTTAAACAAGACACGGAACAAGAGACTTCTTCAAGTTAGAAAATCTCTTATAGTTAAAAACTTGAATTAAATATTCATCTTTCAAAAAAACTCAAGCTTAGAAAGAAAACATGAATGGTTTACCATGTCTCGATAATCAACCGGTTCCTTACCTTTAGTTTGTATCCCTTCGTCTAATCTCCCTATCACTTGGGATATATGATGGTTCTTTTGAATCCTCAACGGGGGAACTCTTCTGACGGGATCATCTACTCTATTGGAGTCCTCATTATTTTCATTTTCAGCAACTGGACTGACTTCTGATGTTATCTCTGGTGTTGCCTCAGGTGCGGTAACACTGGGGCCAACATCTGGTCCAGCACTTATGACAACATCTGGTCCAACATAAATTTCAAATTCACTTTGAGGTTGTTCCATCTGTATCATGAGAGGATAATCACCTGGTTTATCTGTAACACTTAACAGATCGTCAAAAACAATCTTCACAGATTCTTGAATAGTTTTCAAGTTTAAATTATATACTCGATATGCATGATTGTCTTGAAAATATCCAAGAAAAATGCCTTTATCACTCTTAGAGTAAAACTTAGCTAAGTAATCCTAGTCTTTTAATATGAAACATACACACCCAAATACATGGAAGTAATGTACATGTGGTTTCTTCCCATTCAAAATCTCATAGGGTGTCATTGTTAAACAAGGTCTTAGAAAGACTCTATTTGAAATGTGACAAGCCGTGCTCAAAGCTTCAGCCCAAAATCTTTTTGAAATCCGTTTTGAAAATAACATGACACGGGCCATATCAAGCAATGTCCTATTTTTCTTTTCGGCCACCCCATTCCGTTGATGTGATTTTGATACCGAAAAATCAAGGCTTATCCCTTTTTTCTTACAAAAAGTATAAAAGGAAACATTTGCAAATTCTTTTCCATGATTAGATCTTATACGAAAAATAGGTGAGCAAAACATGTTTTTGATTTTGGAGTGCAAGAGTTTAAATTTATCTAAAGTTTCAGATTTTTTTCTTAGGAAATATACCCATGAAAACCTAGAGAAATCATCAACTATAACAAAAATATACCTCTTACCTCCCAAGCTTTCTACCTCGATTGGACCCATCAAGTCCATGTGCAAAAGATGAAAACAATGTGTTGTCCCGAAGTGTTGCTCTTGGTGTTGGGCAGCACACTGGGTAACACGAGTCTCCTCATTTTTAAGGCAGTCTCCACACACCATTTTGTTATTAAGATTCAGTTTAGGGACTCCTTTGACAGCCTCAAACTTGAAAATGTTCTTCAAGTTTTGATAATTGGCATGTCCAAACTTTTGATGCCACAATGTAGTGACATCTATTTTTGCCAAATGGCACACCTGTTTGTCTTCAACAAGATAACAATTGTCACTTGATCTAATTCCTGTCATCACACAATTGTTAGTATAATCAAAGACTTCACAAGTATTTTTGTTGAATTTTACCTTTAAATTGTCATCACAAAGTTGGCTAATACTAATTAAATTAGCAACAAGACCATCTACATGTGAGACATTTTTTAAGGCAGGAAAACCAGTCACATTTAGTGTCCCTTTTCCTATTATATTGCTTTTACTTCCACCACCATAAGTTACACTACCTCCTTGAAAAGATTCATAGTCTTTCAAAAACAACTTTGTTCCCGTCATGTGATGTGAACATCCACTATCAAAGTACCATGATCCTTCAATATTTGTTTTTAAGGAAGTGTAAACAACATCGCATCTCAATTTAGACTTAGGTTTCCATGTCTTCTTTTTTGTGTTTTTGACCTTCTGACAGAATGTGTTATCTGGAGTGCTGGGTAACACTTCAGGTAACACAGAATAACTGGACTGTTTCTTTGAAAGAGTATTACACTTATTTTGAAAATGTCCAGAGGTGTGACAGTATTGACACACTTTTCTTTTGTCAGAAGAGTCATTAGAGAAAGAATTTTGATCAAAAGCACGTTCTTTCACAAAACATATTTCATGTTCATCACAACTCAAAGAAGAAATAATTTTATCTAATGATTGTCGGAAACCAATACCTGCTTTGAGAGGCTTACTCAAATTGAGAATCTCATCCAATTTGGATGATCCGGTGTTGATTTTCTTCAAGGTGGTTTCGGCTAAAGTCAATTTGGCCTTGACTTTCTCTAGCTCGGCATCCTTCTTGGATGTTTGAACTTCCAAGCGAGTCAAGTAGGCCTTGAGTCCATCATTCATCTTGGTTAAAGTTTTAACCACTTGGTTCTCTTTCTTCCATTCTTTGAGCAAATCATCACAAAGGTTTTTTAAACCATCAATGAGCTCATCTTTGCTCAGCTCATCCTCTTGTGAACTTCCTGCATCAAGGTTAGTGGAAACCATGAAACAAACATCATTATACGAACTGAAATTGTTATACCTGACAGGTGTGGTCTCAGATGTTATCTCAGTGGACGTAACATCTCTGGTAACATGTTCAGTCTGCGAGTCACTTAGTGTGACAAACATGTTTGTTTGTTATGGTTGTTCCTCCTGGACTGGTCCCTCATCTTCATTGTCACTCAGGGATACCCATAGGTTCTTTCCCTTCTTCCATAGTGTGTTGGAACACTCGTTTGCGTAATGACCCCATCCCGAACAAGCATGACATTGAATTGAATCAATGTATTTGGGATCAGACCTTGATTGATCTGAGGATGCTCTACGCATAGGGGCTGACTTTTGAGTAGATGGGAACGTCCTTCTTGGCATCGAATCATACACCTTGGTTTGTTGCTCCTTTGCTTTTACCTGCATCTTTTCATTGTTAAACTTTTTAACCATAGCATTATATTTTCTAGCAAGTAAAGCAACACTGGCATTTTCATCCAATTCTTCAAAAATTTCATCTTCATCTTTTGAAAATCTGAGGATTGCACTTTCAAAGTAATATTTTTTCCTTTAGAAGCCTCACTTTGTTCAAGGAGATTTGACTCAAAATTTTTCAAAATGCTCATTAAAGAATTGATGTTCATGGTAGAAAGATTGTGAGCTTCTTCAATAGATGAAACTTTCATATTGAATCTCTCGGTGAGAATTCGAATAGCTTTTGAAATAAGTTGTTTGTTGGTAAAAGGTTCACCCAAAAGTTGACACTCATTTGCAATATCAAACAATTTTTCAAAATAAGATGAAATAGTTTCATTGTCACTCATCCTCAATCTTTCAAATTTGCCGGTGAGAGTTCTAAGCTTATTTTCACGCACACTAGTATCACCTTCACAAAACCTTTGTAAAGTTTCCCATGCTTCTTGAGCAGTGGAACTATTTTGAATAAGTTTGAAAATATGCATATCAATCCACTCAAAAATAGCATTAAGTACTTTTTCATTGAAATTCACTAGATTAATCTCTTAATTAGTCCACTCAGATTCAGGTTTGACTTGTACATCACCATCTTCATCTGGAGGTAACATAGGAAGAGAGTAACCATTTGTTATAGATCGCCAAGCCCGAAGATCAATTGATTTGATATGCGAGAGTAGGCGGATCTTCCAATAAGCATAATTCGAGCCATCTAAAACAGGAAGACGTTTCTGATTGGGATTAGCAGGATCGAAAGCCATGACAAACTGGAACAAACCACTTAGTATGTCAAGTGATCGGGCTCTGATACCAATTGAAATTGTTTGTCAAAGGCTTTCTGAGAACAGATGTTACCTCAAGTGTTAGGTAACACCCCAGGTAACACACGCTGACGGACAGAATACACACACCCGAAAATATAAGAGTTTTGCAGCGGAAAAATAAATAGCACGAGAGATATATTTTTCTCAAGTTATATAAATATAACTTGAGATGCCTAAATTGCAAAAACTTTATAATCAATACCAATTACAAAGTCAAAAGGTTCCCTATAGCTAGTATGATATACGCTCTATGGAACCAAAATAAAAACAAAGTACAATGATCCTATCCTAGCCAAAACACACTCAAACCCGAAGTATTTGAGTGTGGAAAAGAGTGTATGGGAGGAAGGATACAAAGGAGCCAAGAAGTACTTTGTTCTTGTGCTATGGATGTGTGTAAATTTTGGCTTGTCTTCAATCTTCATCCAAGCATATATTTATAGCCAACCAAGACTTGGAGGCTACACAAATAACAGCCTTGGGCTGTTTGTGATCGTGTGAGGGGAGAGAGGAGTGAGTTGGCCATGATCTCCTATCTTCAAGGAAGACTTGGTCTTCTTTTCCATATTTTTTTCAACCGCTTTCTTGAAGCCCAAGTCCTTGCTTCTCCTTCTTGTAACTCATGCTTCCAAAGCCTTGTACATCTTCAATTAATCAGCAACAACAACTTTGAAATGGTCTCCCACGTTTTTCTCCATATTTAACACATGTTAAATATGTTTGAGACTCCTTCATTTACTCGCCAATTATGAATAAATCTCCATTAATTTTTCTTCCACATTTTAAGCTCCATAAACCAACTTTATTATACCTGAAAATATGGACCAACATCTAGAAAATAATATTAGGACATTAGTATAAAAATTACATTAGAAAGAAATGTCAAATTACAAAGAATCTCGTCACAGCACTTAGACTGTCAAAGCAACACCTGAGGTAACACCTCAGTTCTGCACTAACATCCAGGTTTCTCAAGCAAGGTGAAGTTGAAGCTGGTTATAGCTTCAACGGGGCTTGGAGAATAGGGGAGGAGACGGGACTACCATGATCGAGGTGAGCACTATGACACTAAGGATGAGTTGAAGACGGATACGGGGCTTGTATACAGGTTGATCTCTAGGTGGGAGATTGTTGGAATAGAGATAAACCGGGAACTAGAGATCTAAATAGAAGAAATCAGCAAAGACGCAGAGCAGGCAATGCTCGACCGATCCAGGTAAAGGACTCGGCCGAGCGACTCGGACGAGTGAAGGAAAGGGAGCGGCCGTGCACTAACCGGGTAGAAACACACCTTCTGATCAAAGGTGCTCGGCCGAGCTAATTAAGCTGCCCGGGCGAGCTGCTCGGGCGAGCGTGCAAAAGAGAGCGGCCAAGCCGCTGCTGGACGGGAATATGCTGAATTTCGAGATTTCTAATTAGACTAGGGTTTGGTCTCATTCTAGGTTATGTATATAAGCAGGGTTCCGCCCCCATACTCATTGTAACTCAGATTTTACATATTATAGTGCAAGATCCTGGCTTAGTAGTGCCCCCAGACGTAGTCAAACATATTGACGAACTGGGTAAACAGTTTCTTGTGTTCCTTTGGTCTTTTGCTTTGGTTATCTTTATTACTTGTGCTTGTTTGTGGTGCGGTGATTTCTTGCGATTTGCTTGGGTGTTGGGTTGGGGAGGGCTTTTTCCACAACAATTGATATTTTGATTTAATTGGAAGTCGGGCACCTGAGCCAAACTAATTATTAGGGCGTAGACAAATTTCGGCCATTCGCATTAAGGGACGACGCAAATGCTGTGTGTGATCAGTTCCAAATCCAGACTGAAGATTTATATTGGAAATGAGAAGTTATTAGTTTGAGTTATCATCAATAGTTTATGGATAAAATGTCTAATTAGAAGAAGCTCTTTTGATAAGAAGGAAAACATATCAAAACTATATAAGTATACTTCACTAATCAATAAAGTATTTTGAGTGCCATGCAAATATCAAACATGCATAGAATCAAATGAGTCTAGAATGATTGTCTTTGATTATCAAGGTCAAACTTCAAAGTCTTTTTCTTAGTAATGGACCACCTATTTTAATTTTGAAATCACAAGAGTTTACTTTTGTGCAATTTGGCCAATTAAATGCTAGGTACGGTTTTTGGTAAAATTCAACTTTACATTAACTATGCCTACTACTTGCCAACTAGTGGCGAAGGCCGAAGGGTCAAGATTGTTTTAGAGATACTCCATCCGTCCTAAATTAAGGTTTTTAGTTTGATTTTACACGGAGATTAAAAAAAAGTAAATGTTGAGTATGAAAAGTGAAGTAGGATAAAGTAGAAGAGATAAAGTGGGTAAAAAGTTTTTGTTGTGAGAATGACAAATGGGTCTCATTGTCCATTTTAGGTAATAAAGCAACTAAGAACCTTAGTCTGGGACAAACCAAAAAGGAAAGTAAGAACCTTAGTCTGGGACGGAGGGAGTAACTTTCAAATTTAGTACTCCCTCCGTCCCAAAATACATGCAGTTTTAGGATAGATATTTTGTCCAAAAATACTTGCAGTTTTGTAGCTTCCCATAAAACATTGGCACGTTTTGCCTAAACTGTCCTTATTTATGATAAGTAGTTATGACTGTAATATCATTTAATTGCTTAGGTAGTTGAACCGTTCAAAGGTAACTTAGTCTATTTGATATGTATTAATTGTTTTTCTAAATATGTGTAAAGTGCTACAACTACAAGTATTTTGGGACAGATGGAGTATATAAGAGGGTCAAATAATAATTTAATGTAATTTTTTTCTCAAAACTAAGGAGGTCAAAATATATAAATTCATCATTTTTAATCGTAAAAAATCATTTTTAAAAGAGTTAAAAGAGGTAAAAATTGACACGTTTCAAAGTTGAAGGGGGTCGACTTGACCCCCTGTGGTGTACTTATGTGGCTCCGCCACTGCTTGCAAGACGATGAAGGGGCTGATGTAGGGGTGATCATGGTCTGGTTTGGTCCATTTTTTGACAAAAAATCACAGAACCAGAACCAACTGGAACCAATACTCTGGTTCTATAAAAATTTAGAACCGGAACCAAACTAATCCTTGTGAGAACCAATGCACTAGTTCTGGTTCTACACTGGTCTGGTCCGGTCCCGTTCTAGTTATTTAAAGTTTATTTGTTTTCAAAAAAAATTAACGCACAACATTGACAAGATCAAACACAAACTATATATTAATTATAAATCAAGAGTAAACCCAAATAAAATAACGTCAAGTTAACGACAGAGATAAGAGAGGTGGTGCAGTTAAAGAGACGAATACTAGGTTTTACTCTTTGTTTAAACTGAAAAGAGTATATGAATTATGAAAAATAAAAGTTGAAAAGTGAAAGTTGAATAAGGATTACTGGTGTCCGGGACTTGGGTTTACCGATTTAGGACCTTAGGGTTTGGGTTGGGGACAAAATTACAAAATAGTTAAATGAGTCTTTTTTATAAGCAATTTAAATGGGTCTTTGAAAAATTATAATACAAAAGTAAGTATACAATTTTATTTATTGTATAATATAATACATATAAAGTCTTGTTTTTATAAGGGTTAAGGTTTAGTGTTTAAGGTTTAGGGTTTAGAATTTAGGGTTTAGTGTTTAGGTTTAAGGGTTAAAAAATAGACTTTTTTATAACTTATGGAGGAACTAGTTTCCCCCAAAACCAACTCTTGTTTTTATAGTATTATTTTAAGGTCTTCATTTTTATAATAAACAAAAATTAAAACTAAAAATAGTAGCATTGTAAAAAAAATTGTAATTTTTCTACTAGTTTAAGAATAACCGGAGCGGGGCGGGGCGGGGCGGGTTCGGGTCTAGGAGAAAATAAGTAAGAGTGGGTTCGGGATATGTCAAACCCGTCCCGAACCCGCCCCGTTGCCATCCCTACTGTCACCTAGGGGTGACCCTGAACCGGCCCGCGCTTACCCCGGTTCCGGTTCCGGTTTGGCACAATCCGGTTCCGGTTCGGTCCGGTTCCGGTCCCCCCTTTAAAATTATTGAAAAACAAAGGATTTTCGGTCCGGTTCCGGTCCGGTTCGGCATATATGTGACCCTGAACCAGCCCGGATGTCTTGCGGTTCCGGTTCGTCCGGTTCCGGTTTCCTCCCCGGTTTGCTCCGGTCCCGGGCTTTTCCAGTCCGGTTCCGATCCGGTTTTCTGGTTCCGGACCGGTTCCGGTTCGGTTTGACCATCCCTACTGTCACCTGTTGGGCCGTCCCATACTCCATTACTCGTACATAAAAAGTCTAATGGCCCCTCCCCTACCAATTCGTACTAGTATTAGGTTACATAGCTTTCCCACTTTTCGTTTTTGACTCTTCGATTTTGACTCTACGAAAACTCTGTTAGGAAAATTTGTATAACAATAGTAATGATTCTCTTGAATTTAACGATAATGACAAATATAAAATGAACCATAATATAATTAATGGGGCAGAAAATAAGGATAATCTATAAATGCGGATATTAAATCAAACCGGGCAATAAATGAAGTCGAGTCTTGTGTTGGACACAATCTCCGCAAGAAGATATTGCCCCGCACTGGTGCTAACGGTCTGCGGCAATCTTCTCTCAAGATGAAACGACTTTACAATCGTTAATAGAAGCACTTCAAATTAACGGTTTCGGCGAACATAACTGTGTTTGACACTTCCAGATTTTGAAGAAAACTTATGCAACAAGATGATTCTGTCTTCTAGCAGATGCCTTGAGAATTCCTTTGAATTCTAACAGAATTCCATCGAATTCAGTTAAATATCTAACCGAGTTTGTTAACTCAGTTAAATACGTGCTTCTCTCATTCTGAGGTGAAGAGAGAGTGAATTGTGTGTCAAGTGAAATGACGGAGTGAGGATTGTCAAACTGGTGAGGGGTTTATATAGATAATGAAGAGATGGAGTGCCTTTTGGGAATAGGCATTATTGGTGGCTGGTGGGTTCAGGGCCGTTGGATCTGATCTAGGATGGAGGGCTCAGATCTTCTGGGTCAACCAGCAACCAACCCACCCTTTCCAAACAGGCGTGGGTCGCCCTCTTACCCATTAGGCCCATTCCCACTGGGCCTAAGCCCATGCGCCCAATAACCAATCATTCTGGACTGAGCCGCCAAGCCCAACCAACTGAACCATGCCACGGGTCGGACCACCATCGAGCCTACCCTTGTCAAAAATTTAAGCTCCATAGCTCCCAGCGACCGATGCGTACGTGCGCCCTAAACCGCCCATTCCGCCCTTCGCGGGTCATGTGCCAAGTTGGAGCTAGTCCAAAATTAGCACACTTGAGCCACTAGTTGCAAGGTTGGCCAATAGTCCACTTTGTTGGCTCAAGGAGGGAATCATTTGATGACTCCTCCTTAGATGGATCCACTTAAATACTCTCATTACTTTCAATCATAAAGCAATGTGGGATAACCATTTCATATCCCATAAACTCTTCATTTACCCACTTCAACTTGCATTCAACTTGCATACTTTGGATATTAATTTCTCATTCACCCGGAATTGGTTTTGAGAAAATAAATACACCACACTAATCTACTCCAAACGTAGATTAGAAATATGCAATTTATTTCCATTTACACAAAATGGAACCTAATAGAATTATTGGTCAAAAGTCAGTCAACCTCACTTTTTCAAAACCAAAATTCCAACAAACTCGAGTTCGGTTAATACTCGAATTTGATAGCAACTCGAGTTACTCGCAAGCAGCTCGCGTACAACTCAAGAGAGTTCGGTTGATACTCGAATTTGATAGCAACTCGAGTTACTCGCAAGCAGCTCGCGTACAACTCAAGGGCGGATCTACAATGAGGTGAGAGGCCCCCCTCAAGTTTTCATTTATTACACTCTAACCTTTCAACCATTGTGTGGATAACTATAGTATTTAACTTGATTGACTCCCTCACATTTCACATTTATATTCTATAGTTTGACCCCCCCCCCCCCCCCCCTTCAAAATGTGTTATATTTTATACTTTGTTCACTCTAAAATGAATTTCTATTAAACATTTTGTCTCAAAATAACAGTTTATTTTCTATTTATTATAGTGAAAAGATTTTGTCTCAAAATAAATATTTATTTTCTAATTTATGTTGTCACTATATGTTATTTATCAGTTGTTTTTCAATTTTGACATTTCATTATATGTTTACAAAATAATTTTTTTAAAATTGGATAACAAATAATTATATTGTTTTGAATTAAATTTCATAAAAATAAGCGTTTTTAGAGTGTCTTTATAATAAACAATTCAGATTAAGTTTGAGACGAAGAGAGTAGCATTAATATTTTGTCTCAAAAAAATGTAATTATCCCTATTTCGTAGTAGTTTGGAAAAAAAAAAAAAAAAAAAAAAAAAAAAACCTTAAGACAAAGCTTAAATTAAATACTCCTTCTGTCCCAAACAATCTTCTCATTTTTTACACTGTTACTATGAATGAATTTTGAACTTTTAGGTTGCTTTTGTATTCTTAATGAAATATAAAGTTTGTTATTGATAATATTATTGTCAGTGTACCAATTACAAATTTTATATTTTCAATCGTGTAATTAAATCCACATAAATTTGCTTTTCAAAGTTTTTTCTTACTAACGGTGAAAAAGCGGGAAACTACTTTTTTTAAGACAGAGGGAGTATCATTATTAGGAACATATTTAAACTTTGGTATAATGTTTTTTAGCAAGGTGGTCACCTGCCTAGTTAAATAGAGTATTGATCTGTTTGTTGTTACTAGATAGTAGTTAAACTAGTTTAATTGAGTATTGTTTTGTTTGTTGTTACATAGATAGTGAAATTTTAACTCTACATAAATGCTTTTGCTGTTGTTGTTGTTGTTATTATTATTATAATTTTATTTTAAGGGACATTTTCTTAAAAGCCCTTCATTCTAACTTTTATTTCTAAAGAAGGCACAATATTTTTCTAATTGCTCAAAAACCCAAGGGACAAAAATAGCCAAGAATACCCCTAACAACCCCTTATAAGGGCGCTCCCCCTTTTCAGGCCATATTTTCAGGTCATATTTTCATCCCGCTCTGAGATTCATGTCTCAAACTCTTAAAAATACTGAGAATCATGTCTCTAACCTAAACATTGAAAGTCATATCATAAACGTATAAAAACACTGAGAGACATGTCGCATACCTATAAAAACATTGAAAGTCATGTCACATACCTATAAAAACACTTAGAACCATCTCACATACCTATAAAAACACTTGGAACCATGTCACACACCAATAAAAACACTTAGAACCATATCACATACCTATAAAAATACTTGGAACCATGTCATATGCCAATTAAAACACTTAGAACCACGTCACATACCTATAAAAAAACTGAGAGACATGTCACATACCCATAAAAACACTTAGAACCACGTCACATACCTCTAAAAACACTGAGAGCCATGTCACAAACCTATAAAAACACTGAGAGTCATGCCGCAGACCTATAAAAACTCAGAGATACATGTCACAAACCTATAAAAACATTGAGAGTCATGTCTCCGACTTATAAAAAACACTAAGATACATGTCACATACATATAAAAACACTGAGAGTTATGTCACAAACCTATAAAAATACTGAGACAAGTGTCTCAGACCTATAAAAACACTAAGAGACATATCTCAAACCTATGAAAACACTGAGAGACGTGTCTCAGACCTATAAAAACACTGAAAGACATATCTCAGACCTATAAAAACACTGAGAGACATATCTCAGACCTATAGAAACACTGAGAGGCGTGTCGCAGACCTATAAAAACACTGAGATACATGTCACATACCTATAAAAACACTTAGAACCATCTCACATACCTATAAAAACACTGAGAGACATGTCACAGACCCATAAAAACACTTAGAACCACGTCACATACCTCTAAAAACACTGAGAGCCATGTCACAAACCTATAAAAACACTGAGAGTCATGCTACCTATAAAAACTATGAGATACATGTCACAAACCTATAAAAACACTGAGAGCCATGTCTCAGACCTATAAAAACACTGAGACACAAGTCACATACCTATTAAAAGACTGAGAGACGTGTCGCAGACCTATAAAAATACTGAGAGACATGTCACATTGTTGGTCCCAGAGACACAACAAGGGTATGAAAAGAGGCTAGAGGGGGGGTGAATAGCCTATTAAAATTTCAACCCTTTTTCAAAAATTCAACCTTTTTGCTTATACTTGAATTTTGCGGTAGATGAAAACCACGCGGTCAAGTATAAAATGCACAGCGGAAGTTTTCGTTAAAAACAAGTTGAGTTGATTTTAGATAAGTATAATGCGGTAGGCAGAGAATGCGGTAGGTGAGTTTGCGGTAGGCAAATCTGCGGTAGATAAGGGTGAGGTAGGTTGAGAGATTGAAAACTTGTGTCTCAGAGGTTTTTTGGCAAATGATAAGTTAGTCAGATTTTAACTTAGGCAATGGGGTAGACAAACAAACACAATTCACAATAGTTCATAAATCTGAAAGGATCAAAATACTAAACGACAAACAAGATTAATATGAACCAATGAAGAACAATAAGAACAAGATGAACAATAAGTAAATTTGCAGAAAGGTAAAGTGCAGTAAGTAAATAACACAAGGATTTGGAAAGGTTCGATCTGTTAAAAGATCTACGTCCTTTACCAAGATGGTCAGTCTTGGATTTTGAATGAGGTATATATTGATTCTTGAGTACAGATTACAGAGATGAAGTATTGAATCAACACCTATTTCTATGAAGTACAATCCTAGACTTAGACCAGTGTATCCCTAATGATTCGATCTATGTGATTGATCAATCGGGGTGAGTGTGTGTGTTAAGAATCAAGAGCTCTTTGGAATCTATATGATTTTAGAGCGTAATGAATCTTGTGTGAGAGGCTTGAGATTTGATCTTGAAGGTTGCTGGAGATTTGTTGAAGACTTGAGGGTTGAGTGCTTGAAGATTCGAAGGATTCTGGAAATCTTGAGTATGATCTTCAATCACCAAGAATTTCAACAGCAATTTCTCTCTTAGAATCTCAGCTTATCTTCAATGAAGAATTCAAGGTCTATTTATAGCCTTGATAGAGAAACTAGCCGTTTGAATTCTTGGAGGGCAAGTTTGGAGGACAATGAGCTGTTGATTTCTAATTGGAGCTCAGTCTGAGTTGTCCTTTTGTTGCAGAGTCATGGTGGTCCAACTGTACTAAAATGACAGTTGTATTCAAATTTGAAATTTGAATTTGCAACGTTCTAAACTAACCAAGGTAAGGACACAGGTGTGACCATGGTTAAGTTTGAACAAACTTGAGTTTCTTCAACCATGGTTCCATGCGGTAGAGTTAACTTGCGGTAGGATGGAACCATGCGGCAAGGTTATCTGCGGCCAGCATAGAGAATGCGGCACCTTGGTCATGCGGTAGGTTACATGCGGCAGACATATGACCTACCTCATTTCTCCAGACTTAGAAAAAATTGAGGGTCCTAATCTGCTAAGCCTATCAAACTAGAAGGTGGACTATTCTAAATGAAGTACAAGTACTTCTTACAATATATCTTAAAGTCCACAAAGAGTAAAATAAGGTTATGTGATCAATCAAATCTAGGTAATAGGAGTGGTTTATAAATAAGCATACCCAACAATCTCCCCCTATTTGATTGGGACCATTACCTACTATAACAAAGGTTAATTCGTTGTACTTGGTAAAAACATGTTTTCAAGAACAAATATTTTATTAAATATCATGTCCCAAGTTAATGCACACTCAAAGCCAATGTCATAGATTTCTATCATCCTAAAAAGAAAAACAAATTACTAATCCTAGAAGATAGAAATATTATTTGAAGCATTTCAAGATAAGTAATTAAAGAAGGATAGAGATGCATCAAACACAATAAACATACTCCAAATGATAATTATTGAGGCAAAGGAGTAAGGTCACAAAAGAGAAATATTTGTCAAGTTACAGACCCAAAATAAAAACAGAAAAGTAAATTGTTTTAAGCATTAAACATAAAATGTTTCAAATGACCACATACGGTCATATCAAATGCGGTCTATATCGATGAGGTCTTCAATGAATTTTGCGGCAAGAGGGAAGCGGTAAGCTGGGAAATTCAATCCTGGAATCATGACTGGAGCAGTGACTCCATCTTCTTCTTCCTCTTCACCGTGAGCTTGAACATTTCCGTGACCTGCTTCAGGAGGTTGAAAAGCTTCCTGCGCGGCTTGAATCACGCCTTGTCGATTAAGCATGTTCATTACCGTATTGATGCGGTTGGATAGGAGGTCAATCTTGGTAGATTGTCCTTCAATTCTGACGTTGTTGACCTCAATGCGGTTGGTTTGAACTTTCATGTCTTCGGTCATTGCAGCAATCTTGGGAGTAAACTTTTCTGCAACCGTAAGAAGTGTGGTATTTGTTTGAACCATAATTTCCTCCTTTAGAGAAGATTTCAACTTCTTCAGCTCCTTGCCCAGCTCATCCTTGACTTCAAGTTTATCAGCATTCATAGCCTTTGATAATTCTTTGCTCGCACCTTCAACACCATTGACAACACTGGTACTGATGTAATTAGTTTGCTTATGAAGGGCTTCTCTGAGTGTGGCATAAGTGAGGGCAGGATCTGCGGTAGGAGATGCGGTAGAGCTGCTAGTTGTTCCTTGCATGATGTCCTTAACAGCCTTTGTTATCACAACACTCTCCCCCTTAATGGTCGAAATCATTTCGGAGGGAAGTGCGGCAACATCTCGCTTCAATGCGGCTTGATCAGTCTTCAGCTCAATAACCTCCTCTCGAAGCGCCACCATACTAGACACTAAAGATTCAACCTGGGATTGAGTGTCTGCCTGCATCTGAGTAAGAAGCTTGACTACGGCAAGCAGTTCAGGAATTGATTAATTGGACTCAAGAGCAGGAGGTGCGGTCGATGGAGCTGGTGCGGTAAGGACAGGAGTCACGGTAGGAGGAACCTCAATGTTTTGCTCAGAAACATTAGCTTTTGGTGATAGGGTGTCATCATCATCACCATCCTCAATATCAACAAAAGTATCTACCTTTTCAGGGACAATGTCGTCTTCAACATCCTCAACATCCATATCTTTTTCTGCGGCAGACTTGTCACTTGCGGCAGAATTTCCATGTTCTTCCCCAGAACTCTCATCAACCAATCCCTTATCAATAGGCTTCTCAACATCCTGTTCCTCTGTTTCACTTTCAGTGTCATCTTCAGACTGCTCATCCTCTTGAGGGAAGGCACGGTAGATTGAGGGACAACATAGGGTTGTTTTGGTGCGGCAGGTTTGGAAGAGAGGGATTTAGAGACTTTGGATTTTGGCTGAGGTTCAGGGGATGGGGAAGGAGACATTGGAGGTGCAGTAGGAATGACCTTAGATTTTGGAGGTTTTGGCGTGGCAGGACGAACAGGTGCGGTAGGTGCAATCTTGACGCCCTGGGAAACTGGTCTTGACTTCCTTGTCGGTTCCCCAACCTTCTCTTTGCCTTTAACAGAAGTTGGAGGAGAGGGGAGTTCAACATTCTTACCCTTTTCAAGAGCCTTCATTGCGGCAGCATTCTTGCGGTCGAGCTCAAATGCGGCAGCCTCCACATCACTCACCATCCTTTCACCAAGGTTGGCTTGACCTCTTTTAGAGTATTTGGGGGAAATGTACTCTTCAATGGGATCTCGGAGAAGGTAAGAACGGTACATTTCATCCCCAAAATTACCACGGTAATTGGTCTTCATAGATTTGCGGCAGAAGTCTTTTGAGGTAGGAATTGGAACCTTATAATTCTTGTTCTGCTCATACAACTTCCTGATTTTGATTGTGTGACTCATCAAGTAGGAAATCAACCTACTGTTCGTGCGGTACTTGGTCTCGCCTTCATCAGCCGCATCCTTATATGAGAGAATATTGGCTCGCAGGATATCATACATGATTTGACCCCAATCTAATCGCTTGCCAAGATAAATAGCAGCAGAGATCATCCATTGAGTGTGATTAAAGTTGGCATGATTGCCAGTCTTGCATAATAGGGCATGATCCACCAGATGGCCAATATGGTACATTATTTCACCAACGTCCTTACGCTGTATTTTGAGAATGTCAGCCGTGCCTGCTAGTTTCTTAGCCAGACTAAGGGTCTCCTGCCGTGAAATCGCATCAAATTCCTTGCTTTTCTTGATTCCCACGGCATGGGCAATGTCACTAGCATCAAAAGCCAATTTGATTCACATAACAGTGGCTTGAAAGAATTTAGGGTGTGCGGCAGGCTCTTCTGGACTTTCCATTTCAACAGCCGAACTGAAGAATTCGTCAACAAAAGCGGGTAGATGAAAGTCTTGATCAAGTGTAAAGAGAGGGAGAATTCCAGACTTGTTCATGCGACCCAAAATATTGCGGCCAATGGCATCCTTTCTGAGGTCCTCATGATCTAAAACTATGCCAGGTATAAAATGATTTAGATCCTGAAACAAAACAAAAAAAAAACAAAGTTTAGATATGAGGTAGGTTGTGCGGTCACTTGACAAGTGTAAGGCAATGAAGGCACGGTCAAGTGAGGCACGGTAGGGAAGAAGTGTGGTAAGGAGAATATGGAGATATCATGGTTACCGCAAACAACAAAGTGTTGCAAAAAAATAAATGAATCAAAACGTGAACATTTCATAAACACTAAATGACAAAAGAGGGTAAATTAAGAGGGATAAAAAATATGAAGTATGTCAAGAACACGAAGAACATTTTGACGAAATTGAAGAACACCATAGCACAGTTACCCAGATTCCCAGAAAAGTGATCAAAACGAAGGAAAATAACCTGGGAAGAATCGGAAATGCCTATAGAGAAATAAAAACACATCAATTTCATGAACTAATCAACATTAAACTCAGATATTGAAAGGGGAAAGCTAATGGGAAATCCAAAAAAAAATGATAAACTCATTTGAGTGAATCGAATTCAACGAAACTAATGAATTCCAGAAATAAACGAAGTAGATTAAAGAAGAAACAATCAATACACAATTTGCATACCAATAACACAAGAAATCGATGAAAACTTCAAGGAATATGAAAGGTTTTCGAAATTTTCACCAAGAGCAATAATGGCGAGTTCAAGAGATTCATACCATAACCACGACTGGAGGAGTAGATTGAATTTGAGGTTCGTCTCTTGATTCAACTGATTTCGAGGATTTCTTAGATTGGTGTTTAGAAGTCATTTATAGAGAATTTCAAAGAGAGAGAGATGAATGACGGTTTTAGAGAGATTTTAGAGAGAGGTTAGAGATAGAGGTGATTTTCTGAAAAAGTAAAATGCAGAGAGTGGTGGAGTATAAGAAGGTGGAGCGGTTTAGGTGGAGAGAGAGTTTGCAGTGTGTCAGGGTGATGGGAAGATGGAGGTTAATTCTGAAAAAGGTGACTGACATGACCTAGGAGGCACTTTTTATTAAATGCGAAGTAGCAGGAGGTCACATCGGACTAGCCAATGACGGCTCGGATATTTTAAGGAATAAAGATTAAATACAAAAATTTAATGCCTTAAAAGATTTGAATTAAATACAAGCGAGGGAAAATAGAAAATTACCTTTGTGCCCTTGAGGTAGATATCGTCAAAATATCTCAAAATATTACTAAGTTAGAAGACTTACCTGGGCCTGAGTGCGGTAGCTTGAGATGTCGACCGTGACATGTGCGGTCGGTGAGGTCTTACCTTGCTTGATTTAGTTTTTTTTTTTTTGAGATAGATCATTACTGAGGTGACAAGACTTTATGCGGCAGCATGATTTTTGTGTTTTGCATTTGAATGATGCGGCAACTAGGAAGTGCGGTCAAGTGAGAGAGATCAATTGTTTGATTGACCGTGATATGCCTGCCGTGTACCTTTGAACTTGGACAAACATTAGTACAAGAAATCTTATGGACAAGTTTGAGTTAGAGTTCAAGCATACCCATTTCTCCTCTTATATACCTAAATCTCTTGGAATCAAGAGCCTTGGTGAGAATATCTGCGATTTGATCATCAGTACTCACATACTCTAGATGGATATTACCTTTTTCCACATGATCCTTGAGAAAGTGGTATTTTATATCAATGTGTTTGGTCTTGGAATGCATGACGGGGTTGTTGGAGACAGCAATGGTAGATGTGTTGTCGCAAAAGATTGGACAATTTTCTTCTTTGATTCCGTAGTCAACCAATTGTTGCTTCATCCACAGCACTTGGCAGCAGCAGCTTCCAGCAGCTATATATTCAGCTTTTGTGGTAGATACAGAGACTGAGGCTTATTTCTTGCTTGCCCATGAAACTAGTCGATTTCCAAGGAAATGACAAGTTCCACTTGTGCTTTTCCTGTCAATGGTACATGCTGCGTAATCTGCATCTGAGTAACCTATAAGATTAAAAGTTGAATCTTTGGAGTACCAAAGTCCAAGGTTAGTAGTCCCAGATAGATATCGAATAATACGTTTAACAGCAATAAGATGTGCTTCTCTAGGATCAGCTTGATAACGAGCACAAACGCAAACACTAAACATGATATCTGTCCTACTAGCAGTTAAGTATAGGAGAGAGCCAATCATACCTCGATATAAGGTTTGATCAACCTTCTTACCTTTCAAGTCTTTATCTATCTTGTTACCAGTAGCCATAGGAGTGTCGTATGCCTTTGCATTTTCAAGACCAAATTTCTTGATGAGATCTCTTGTGTACTTAGCTTGGTTGAGGAAGATGCCTTCAGCACATTGTTTAATTTGAAGTCCAAGGAAGAATGTCAATTCTCCCATCATGCTCATCTCAAATTTGCTTTTCATGAGTTTCTCAAAACGCTTACACAATAATTCATTAGTGAACCAAAAATAATATCATCTACATATATTTGAACAAGTAAAGTATGATCATTATATTTAGCAATGAATAAAGTTATGCCGATCTTACCACGCTTGAATCCCTTTTCAAGGAGAAACTTAGATAGAGTATCATACCATGCTCGTGGAGCTTGTTTGAGTCCATACAAGGCTTTACGGAGTTTGTAGACATGATTTGGAAATTTGGGATCTTCAAATCCGGGCGGTTGAGCAACAAAGACGGTTTCTTGAAGTTCTCCATTGAGAAATGCACTCTTCACATCCATTTGATATAACTTGAATCTTTTGTAAGAGGCATAAGCTAAGAATATCCTTATAGCTTCGAGTCTTGCAACGGGGGAAAAAGTTTCATCATAATCAATGCCTTCTTCTTGTCTATATCCTTGTGCAACCAACCTAGCTTTGTTCCTTGTGATGCTTCCATTCTCATCCATCTTGTTTCGGAACACCCACTTTGTACCAATTACTCCTTGATCTTGTGGCATTGGAACCAAGGTCCAAACTTTACATCTTTCAAATTGGTTGAGCTCTTCTTGCATGGCAACAACCCAACTTGAGTCCTGGAGTGCTTCATCAACTTTCTTAGGTTCAACTTGAGATATGAATGCGGTAAGTGCATCATAGTTTTGATCTTCTTGTTCTAACGCCAGAATGCAAATCACCAATGATATTCTGAATTGGGTGATCTCTGACCTGACGAACTTCTTGAGGTATGTCTGGTTGAGTTGATGGTGGTTGTAAATCTTCTAGTGGTACATCATTTGAGTCATCCCAGTCATAAGTGATTTGAGGGATAGGTTCTTCAACATTTATGGGTGTCTCAACTTCAACTCCATTTGAGGTAGCAGCAGATGAGGCAGCTTCTGGTGCTTCATATGAGGTAGATGGAGGTGCAGTTGAGGTAGATGGGTTTTCTTGAGTTAATTGATTTTGTGGTTGAGTTGTACCTGTCTCATTTATCTCAACAAAATCATCAGCAACATTTGGAGCCATATGTGGCTCAAGGAGAGAATGTTCGTCAAAAGTAACATGGACGGATTCAACTATCTTAAGAGTGGTTTTATTAAATACACGAAAACTTTTGAGTGTTTAGCATACCCAATAAATATACCTTCATCAGCTTTAGGAGCAAATTTACCTCGATGTTCTTTACCGTTGTAGAGTATGAAGCATTTGCATCCAAATATCTTGAAGTATGCTATGTTGGGGGTTCTTCCTCTCCAAAGTTCATAAGGAGTTTTGTTGTAGGTCTTGTTGATAAGGGATCTATTTTGAGTGAAGCATGCTGTGTTGACGGCTTCAGCCCAAAAGTATTGAGGTAGCTTTGCTTCAACAATCATTGTCTTTCCGGCCTCTATCAACGTTCTATTCTTTCTTTCCACTACACCGTTTTGTTGTGGAACTCCAGCAGCAGAGAAGTTGTGGTCAATACCATGATCATCACAGTATTGAGCAACACCGTTGTTCTTGAATTCTGTACCGTTGTCGGATCGAACACTAACGATGTCATCTTTTTTTTGTGTTTGGAGCTGTCTAAAGAGTGCGGTCAAAATGTCATAACAATCATCTTTGGAGCTCATCATCTCGACCCACGTATATCTTGAGTAGTCATCTACCACGACTAAGGAATATCTATTTCCTCCAATACTTGCGGTAGAAACAGGTCCAAACAGATCCATATGTAGTAGTTGCAAACATCTAGAAGTTGAAGGTGTCGTCTTGCTGGAGAAAGACGCTTTTGGTTGTTTGCCTAGTTGACATGTTGTGCACTTCTCATCGTGGTGATCAGCTACTTTGGGTAGACCACGAACTAGATTTTCTCTACCAATCTTGGAGAGATACTTGAAGTTTAAGTGACTTAGTCTTTATGCCACAGCCAACTATTCTCACTAACATTCTTTGCTACAAAACAGAGATTAGAAGAAATGCAAGATGAATTAAAATCAACAACATAAACATTTTTCTTACGAATCCTTTTGAGCAAAGTAACGCCGGATATGCCATCTTTGATGAGACAGAAATTTGAAGTGAAGTGGCATTGCAATCCTTTGTCGCAGAACTGAGATATTGAGAGTAAATTGTGTTGTAGTCCAATAACTAGAGAGACTTCTTGGATGGTGATTTTTCCTTTACGAATGACTCCATATCCTACAGTCTTTCCTTTGTTATTATCTCCGAAGGTTACTGATGGCCCTTTTTCTTCGCGAACATCTTCCAATAAATTGATATCTCCGGTCATGTGCCTTGAGCAGCCACTATCGAGATACCATAAACTTGATTTATCCTTAAAGTGTCCAGCCATTAAGCAGAGGACCTACAAAATAGATATTTAAGAACAAGGTCCCCTTTTTATTCTTTTGGGTCCAAAGGGTCAGCAACTTTTAACAACCCACACTTGCCTCACAGAAGGGGGTTTAAGCCTTCTGGGATTTGGTGTGAATCTTAAAGACATTCAGCAGCCTTGTGACCATAATCATCACACATAGAACAATGATGGAAGCCACCCAACTGAGGGTTAACAAACTTTGTCACGGTCTTCAGCACAACATCGTTTACAGGTGTGGATGCGGTCTCCTTTACAAAGTTCATCCTTTTGAACTTTGCTGCATTTCCACCATATGCGGTCGACTTACCATGAAAGGTAGTCTGCCGCGGTAGGATTCTGCGGTAGGAAGACTCTGCCTTGCCGCATGAGGTAGACTCTGCGGTAGGTTCATCCATGGCAATACCTTTCATCTTTGCCTTGCCAGTTTGTTTCTTAGGGTAGACATAGTTGAACTCTAGTTTCTTCTTTGGTTCTTTTCCTACACCCTTTGAAACATGATGTTTAGCCTTCGACCCTTCCAAAGTTTGTTGGGTAAATTTCTCATCTCTTTCACAACAAGATGCACATTTAAAGTTGTTACTAGTTTGAAATCCTAAGCCTTCTTTATCACCACTAGGCTTTTGGGATTCTAAGATTTGTTCCATAGTGACACGAGAATTGGTCCACTCATTAGTGATCTTTTTCAAGTCATTTATCTCAGCGACCAATTCATCATTTTTAACTTTAAATATTGCATTTGTTCTTCTAAGAAACGGTTTCGATCAGTAAGAGAAGTCATGCTCTTGATCTGCTCCTTAAGGAGGGTGAGTTCAGATTTTAGTAGAGATTTCTCCGTCTTAAGCTGGGAAATTTCTTCAGTTGAAAGTGCTAAAGCTTCCTTCATGCCAGAAAACTTACTAATTACCTGTTCAGCTTTTGTAAACATCTTTTCTTGTTCATCGAGGGAAATGTCAAACTTGACTTGAGGTGTGGTAGACAGAACTTCCTTCACTTTGGGGTTTAGTAGAGCCTTCTTTGCTGCACTAACATCACATCTTGAAAATAGAAGATCACCATTCTTTTGAACCGGAGTTAGGAATCCTTTTTCAGTAAGTTCATCGGCCGTATAACTTATCCGTTTAGGTTTTGCATTTGGTGAGCGACGACTTTTATTATCATCCTCATCATCGGACTGAACGACCAAACAAATGTGACCTTCTTCAGAATCCTCATCGCTTTCATCAGAGTCTGACTCTATCCAAGTAGCTAACTCTTTGAGGTAGAGTCTTCTTCAGCCATCATTCCCTTTTGTTTTGAATACCTTGGAGTAAAGTTACTTTTCTTCTTCATATATTCATACTTGGGAATTGGACATTCTGATGCGAAGTGACCTGGTTTCCTGCAATTAAAACAAACAAGATCTTCTTTCTTCTTGGAGAAGTTGAAGTTCTCTTTCTTCTTTGAAGGGCTGCTCCTTGAAAACCTTGTTGGAGCTTTGCTTGTTGATCCGGGTCTTGCTGTCTTTCTGAACTTTTGGAATCTTTTCACGAACATAGCAAAATCATCATCATCCATATCAAGTAAATCTGATGTGGAGATTTTGGATCTTCTTCCTCGATCACTTCTCCTTTTGAGCAACCAACGATAAGCTCTTTGTTTTTCCTTCCATTTCAGCAATGTGTTAAGCTTGATATCAAAGACTTTGAGGTTGGCATAGAGGCTTCTGAGAGACATGTCATCTAGTAGCTTGGTATCTTCAAGAGTATTTCCTTTGTGTAGATATTGCGAACCAAGAGCGGCAAGAAAATTAACATTGATTTCTTTCTTGGTAAGCTTCTTTCCGAGTGCTGTATAAGTACTCACGATCTCACAATAACGATCATAAGTGGCTCTTAGTGATTCACCGGGGATCTTAGCCAAAGTTGTTGAATCTTCTTTGAATTGCAAACTTTTTGCTTTCCTTGCAAGCTTGATCTCCTTCGATGTAATCTTCAATTGCATCCCAAAGTTCTTTTGCAGTAGAACATTCCATGATCTGTCGACGCTGTGACGTACTCAATGTACTTAGAAGTATACTTTTTGCTTTCACATCCATTCCAACCAGTCTTTTCTCTTCATCGGTCCATTCAGCTTTTGGTTTCTTGATAGTCGGATTTGCACATTGGTTTCTGATCCGGATTAGCTTTCATTGGGAAGTATGGTCCAATGGTAAGACAATCACCAAGTTGCTCGTCCATGGAGTAGAACTGAGTTAGAATGCTGTGTTTCCATACGTCAAAGTTATCTTCGTCGAACGCTGGAACGTGAGTGAAGTTAACCGTTGCCATGGTTTTCTGACTTGCCATTTTGAATCGGCACCCAAGCTGTTAAGCTTGAAAAACAGAAGTTTTATCAAGGTGTTAGCTCTGATACCACTTGTTGGTCCCAGAGACACAACAAGGGTATGAAAAGAGGCTAGAGGGGGGGTGAATAGCCTATTAAAATTTCAACCCTTTTTCAAAAATTCAACCTTTATGCTTATACTTGAATTTTGCGGTAGATGAAAACCACGCGGTCAAGTATAAAATGCACAGCGGAAGTTTTCGTTAAAAACAAGTTGAGTTGATTTTAGATAAGTATAATGCGGTAGGCAGAGAATGCGGTAGGTGAGTTTGCGGTAGGCAAATCTGCGGTAGATAAGGGTGAGGTAGGTTGAGAGATTGAAAACTTGTGTCTCAGAGGTTTTTTGGCAAATGATAAGTTAGTCAGATTTTAACTTAGGCAATGGGGTAGACAAACAAACACAATTCACAATAGTTCATAAATTTGAAAGGATCAAAACACTAAACGACAAACAAGATTAATATGAACCAATGAAGAACAATAAGAACAAGATGAACAATAAGTAAATTTGCAGAAAGGTAAAGTGCAGTAAGTAAATAACACAAGGATTTGGAAAGGTTCGATCTGTTAAAAGATCTACGTCCTTTACCAAGATGGTCAGTCTTGGATTTTGAATGAGGTATATATGATTCTTGAGTACAGATTACAGAGATGAAGTATTGAATCAACACCTATTTCTATGAAGTACAATCCTAGACTTAGACCAGTGTATCCCTAATGATTCGATCTATGTGATTGATCAATCGGGGTGAGTGTGTGTGTTAAGAATCAAGAGCTCTTTGGAATCTATATGATTTTAGAGCGTAATGAATCTTGTGTGAGAGGCTTGAGATTTGATCTTGAAGGTTGCTGGAGATTTGTGAAGACTTGAGGGTTGAGTGCTTGAAGATTCGAAGGATTCTGGAAATCTGAGTATGATCTTCAATCACCAAGAATTTCAACAGCAATTTCTCTCTTAGAATCTCAGCTTATCTTCAATGAGAATTCAAGGTCTATTTATAGCCTTGATAGAGAAACTAGCCGTTTGAATTCTTGGAGGGCAAGTTTGGAGGACAATGAGCTGTTGATTTCTAATTGGAGCTCAGTCTGAGTTGTCCTTTTGTTGCAGAGTCATGGTGGTCCAACTGTACTAAAATGACAGTTGTATTCAAATTTGAAATTTGAATTTGCAAGTTCTAAACTAACCA
>JAOWBW010001355.1:22500-120138 GCA_026119855.1 Campanula takesimana | reverse complement strand
TCTTCATTTTTCCTTTCAAGCTACTACCATTATTTTATAATAATTTTTAATTAATGGGACATATTTATCATTCTATATTATAATACAAGTCAAAAAATTAACTGTTAATTGACTTAAGACAAAGAGTGACTGAGATTAACTCATAACCACCTTCATCCTATGGCTATCATTAAAAGGTTTATTTATTCTTTAATTTAAAACGTCAGATGATTTATCGGTTACGATGATCCAAAGGCTAATAGTAAGCGGTTTCCATAACCCCTTATCATTTTTTGTTCAACGGCGCTGTTTGTATACTTTGTAAATCAAGCACAGTGGAATGGGTAGAAAACAAGAAGAAAGCTATCAAACTGTTTTCCATCTATTTGCTCTGCGGTCTTTGTTTCAGCACCGATCCTCTGGGTTCTCACCCTCTCTAATTCTTTCTTTCTTTCACGCTACTGAATTGATCGGATAGGTTGTTCTATCTCACAAATTATGTTGTTTGTTTGATTGATTCATAGATGAAATCATAAACATGTTTTTGGTATAGTAGAATGATGTAGAAAAGGGTGTTCATCAATTTAAGAAAACAAATTTAGTTACGTTTTAATTGTCTTTTTGGAAAAACTTTCTATTCATGCGGTATGTTTTATTTCCCACTCCTACATCTATTTTCTTTCCCACTCCCCACTAGTACCACATCTCCTCCTCACAACCCTATAGTAGTGTATAATGAACAATGGCTGTAATACCCTTACTATATTAAGCAGATTATCAACCAATTAGTTAGTTGCAGAAGTTCTCAAGTGTGAAGTCCAACTCAAGTCCTTGAAAAGACAATCTTAGTATCCTCAATATATCTTCCATTCCAGTGTTTGATCTTTGGAGAAAACAATTAGATTTCTTGACAGCCATCCAAGAATTACTGAAGCAATCATTTGAATGAAAAAAAAATTAATCACCCGACACTTAACTACAGTTACTACTTACATTTGAAAAGAGGTTGGAGAATCTGAAAGACCTAGTGGTAGAGTTGGGGGGTAGAGGAGTCTCTAATGTACATGTTTGTTCCATTTTACTTTATACTTCTGTTGATGCCAGCTTTAGGGGTGATATACCCTACATATTTTGTATAGTATTATTTTGCTTTTGCTTTAGTAGTACTACCTCCGTCCCAGAGTAAGAGTCTCTCTCAAATGCATGGAGATTAAGAAATGAGTGGGAGGGAATAGTAAGTTGATTGGTGTTGAGCTCGAGAATTGCACTGACCGTGATTTATCTGGGGTAGGAGGAGATATTATGATTTGTTGCAAGTCTGTTTAAGCCATAGCTGCTTTTGTCCTTACAATTTGAAGAATGTGGTTCTTGATGTCAATAACTCCCTTTAGTAGTTGTAGTATAGTTGGTTGATCAATCTCGATATTTTCGCTCTACAGTGGTTTTGTAATGTATGCTTATTGATACGGTACCGTGCCACCGGCACGGGCACGGACTACTAATCACATAAACTACCTCACTACTATTTTTTACTCAACTTTCTCTCTCTTACCCAACTATCTTCACTCACAACGCATCACCTTTTTAACGTTTTCTTTAATTCTCGTGTATAACTTAAACTTTACAATTTGAAATAGGACGGAGGGAGTACTATGTTCCAGAAAGTTTGTCTCCTTTAATTTTTTATAGTCAACTCACATTAACTTTGATCATAATGTGGTGTCAATCAAATTATCACAATGAAATTTTAAAACATAAATTCCTCAATAATTTATCAATTACTCCTCTGGCCCAGAGTATATGTCCACCTTTCCTTTTTAATCTATCCCAAGAATACTCCAAAAATGGCAAAACATCTTTACTATTCCTCCTATTCATAATCTCTCATGCTTTACTTTTATACTCACAACACTAATCACTTTACTATACCCTGCCCCACCTTCTCTCCCGTACATTACTTTTCATACGCACAACACTTACATAGCTTCCAACATTTTTTAATCTCCGTGCAAATGAGATGGTGAACATATACTCTGTGACGGAAAGAGTGCAATTTTTAGACTATTTTGATCAAAATTTATTTGTATTAAAAATCAAATGGGACAATTTTTTGGGGCGGAGGGAGTATGTATATTCACCATGTTTTATTTAAAATCAATCATTCTGATATACTACACCATCTGTTCTAAAAAAAATGTAAGCAAGATAAAAATTTAGAGAAAAACTTGTTTATACTTATTTTAATATAAAACTTGTTTTTATTTGTTAATGTAAACAAAATTTTACGCGTCTCTTAATTGTAAAACAAACTTTTCTAACACTGACTCGAAAAATAAAATTTTCTAAAACAAAGAAATTATAGGAGTAGCAGTAACTTATGGATGTCCCAAAATCAAATCCAGTTACGACCGTTTCACCCGGCTATGTACCAAGTCCGCCGCCCGCCACCGTCAATCTCCGCAGCAATGAGTGTTCGCCGCGTTCTTCCCCAACCTCAAATCACCATACCCTTAACGGAAACCCAATTGATTTCCCAAATCCACGCCGTCAAAACCCTCAAACACCTCCAACAACTCCACGCTCAAACAATCCGCCATAACCAGTTCTCCAACAGCCGTGTCACCACCCAGCTCATCACTACCTCTTCCAAGCTCAATTCTGTCAACTATGCCCTCTCCATTTTTCAATCCATCCATAACCCTAATCTATTTCTTTACAACAATTTAATCCGTGCTCTCACTGATAACTCTTACTTTATGAGCTCAATTTCTTATTTTCTTCTCATGTTAAAGTCCAACGTTAGACCCGACCGCCTTACATTTCCATTTGTTCTCAAGTCATCAGCAGCTCTGCTTGGGGGTTGGCTTGGGAGGGAGATTCATGGGTGTGTTATCAAGATGGGTTTTGAGTTCGACTTGTTTGTTCAGATTTCATTGGCTGATATGTATGTTAAAGTTGATTTGGTGGGGTTTGCATTACAGGTGTTTGATGAAAGTCCTGATAGAAATGACGATAGGAGTGTTTTGTTGTGGAATGTTTTGATTAATGGGTGTTGTAAAGTTGGGCGGTTGGGGAAAGCTATGGAGTTGTTTGAGGCAATGCCAGTGCGGAGTTCTGTTTCTTGGAGTAGTTTGGTTAATGGGTTAATGAGGAATGGTGAGTCTGAACGAGCATTGGAGTTCTTTTATTGTGCCCCTGAAAAGGATACAGTTTTGTGGACTACGATGATCCATGGGTTATCACAAAATGGGTATCATGACAAGGCCGTGTCCATGTTCTTTAAAATGCTGGAGGAGGGTGCCAGACCGAATGATTTGACTATTGTTTCTGCTCTTTTGGCTTGCACCAAGGCTGGTGCTCTTGAAACTGGAGAGAGAATTCACAAGTTTATATCAAGAACTGGTTTTAAGTTGAGTAGAGGGGTTGGAACTGCTTTGGTGGATATGTATGCTAAATGCGGGTCTATTGAGTCTGCTAGTCGGGTTTTTGCTAAGCTAAAAGAGAAAGATTTACGTACTTGGACTGTTATGATATGGGGTTGGGCGATTCATGGGCATGTTGAGGAAGCACTTCAGTGGTTTAAACGGATGAAGTCAACAGGTTTGGGATTCTTGTACTGCTTTATGAAAGTTTTCGGACCATATCCTGTGATTATCAATATGTTGAATCATTTCTGTAATTATTAAACGATTGCAATTTTTCCATATTTTGCAGGAATTAAGCCAGATGAGGTCGTCTTTCTTGCCATCCTCACTGCTTGCTTGCATGCTGGGAAAGTAGACCAAGGACTTCAGCTATTCGACACAATGATAATTCAATACTCCATAGAGCCCACCATGAAACATTATGCTATAATTGTAGATCTATTTGGCAGGGCTGGCCGGCTCGATGATGCTTTGAGTTTCATTGAGGACATGCCTCTAGATCCTGATCTTGTGATTTGGGGGGCATTATTTTGTGCTTGCAGGGCTCACAAAAATATTAAAATGGCAGAATATGCATGTGAGAGGCTTTTACAGCTAGAGCCTACGCATCCTGGGAGCTATGTCTTCTTATCAAATATATATGCTGCAGTTGGGAAATGGGAAGATGTAGGAAGAGTGAGATCGATCATGAAGAGTAGAGGTGTAGAGAAAGATCCAGGGTGGAGCTATGTAGAGATAGAGGGCCAGGTTAATAGTTTTGTAGCTGGTGATCATGCTCATGCCCGTTCAAAAGAAATATACAACAAATTGGAGGAAATTACAAGAAGTGCAAGAGAACAAGGCTACATGCCAGAAACTGATTGGGTGCTTCATAACATTGAAGAGGAAGAGAAGGAAGATTCACTGGGAAGTCATAGTGAAAAGTTGGCACTTGCTCTTGGCCTCATTTGTACAGCTCCTGGGAAAGCCATTAGAATTGTGAAGAACCTGAGAATTTGTGGGGGATTGCCACTCTATGATGAAGTATGTCAGTAAGATGACTAGGAGAGAGATAATAGTTAGGGACATAAAGCGATTCCATCATTTTAAGGACGGAACTTGCTCATGCCAAGATCATTGGTAGCATTGTAAGTATGGCTTGCTTTGTCTTGCGCAATTTTCCTCAGTATTTTGATGATAATGTATATAGTTCTCTGTTCATTGTGCAACCACTATGTTACTAAAAACTGAGTTGAAAGGTTTATTGATTGAGACAGTGAAAGATCAAATGGAGGTTGAAAGATTTTCCCTTTGCTACATCCAACAAGATAGTAATTTGAGTATAGAGAATTAGGTCAATCTTTTGATATTCTTAAGGGGTTTTCTTTAAAATAGGTTATTAAATGTTATGGGACTGGACTTGGAATAAAATTTGATTTAGATCCTCCTCTTGATAGGTTGTTCGCTTGAGATGAATTAAGCAAGTACTAGTTCCATTCCAGTTGATACGGTCATCGCCAGGTATCAGTTATAAACTAGTCAATCAGAGAGAGAGAGAGAGAGAGAGAGAGAGATGGAAGATGAAGAGGGAATACCACCAGGTTGGCCGTCAAAATCCCGAAAACATGACCGCCCTGATGAAGTTGTTGTAAAAGAAGACGATGATGGGCCGCCGCCAGGGTGGCAACCAATTCCGACATTGCCTCCTACTCCACCTCTCCCTGCTTCTACAGGTCTATTTCTTTCCCTCTTTTTCTTGATTTCTTTGCGTTTATACCCCAAATACTTGTAATTGATGTTGAGAAACTAAACACTTTTTCTTTTGGGGTTATAAGCAAAGCCGATTAGCAGTTTTTGCTTCCATTTAATCATTTGTAAAAGTGAAATAAAATTGTTTGTTTGTTTGTTTGTTTGCTCAAGCATTTTTATAAATCACCAAAAGTAAGTTTTGATTTACTGGGAAGGTGAAAGTAGGGTTCTAAAAGTGAAATTTCTTGGGATACTCAGAATTTTTTGTTTGATGTAATTAAGGTCTGAAACAGTTTATTGCGTCCTATTTACTTAGCTTCAGAATCTTCACTTGAGGTTGGTAGTGCTATGTAGGATAACAGATTTCTATCATCTGTTTATTTTTCTGTATATGAATACAAGTTTGTGGGTTTAATTTGGTGGTTGTTATGTAACGTGGGGGATATGCTTGTCATAATTAAAGGCTAAGGTGCTTGGACTCTCTTTGGTTTACCCTGCCGGACTTGTGTCGACAAGACTAAAATACGAGTGTCCGACACGGGTACGGTGGGGTAAGCCAAAGAATCTGAGCATCACAGATTAATGGTACTAAGACCACATACTACTTTCCTTTTTTAATCATCAGTATGCTAGAGCTCATTAACCAACAACTACTAAAGCAGAGTTTTGTTATGTATGCTGAAGTTAGAGAGGGATGTTTCTTTTTTTGCTGTGGATGAAATATTCCAAGCTCATTCCTCATTCTTTTAGATTTCCTCTAAGGTGATTTCGCTGTTCCGCTTTGATGGTGTTTAATGCAAGAGATTACATTGTTACTGCCCATATCCTCCATATCCTAGGGTACTAGTCCTTGTAGATGTGCAGAGTAATTACTCATTTCGGTCCCTCAAGCACATCTTACACAGAGGGATACTCCGTCCCAAAATGATCTTCCCATTTGACTATACAAACTTTTTAAGGATATGATAACTTGCTTCACTAGTCATGTTTTGTTTATGCACTTGTCAGCCTAAATTGTAGAAATGGGAAGAACTTTAGGACAATGAAAAATGGCAAATGGGAAGATCATTTTGGGACAGAGGGAGTATATTATTGGATGAATAAGAGGAGCTATCTTGTCAATTGGAATTTGCCATTTGATTGCTATCGTTGTTGGGATTTTGTATTGATCTTTTTTTTTTAAAATTTTTAACTGAGATTAATAACTGTTTTTTTTTTTTTTACACACTTCATGTTGGTCTAATTGACTTGGTTTTTTCAGTTAGCCACCTTCTTCATTACCTTCTATGGACTAGATGATGATGACAAAGTGAAGCCAGCATTTACCACCATTCTGACTTTTGTAAAGAATGCCGTGACAAAACCAGATGAGGAGAAATTTGTGAAAATAAGCTTACAAATGTAGCCTTTCAGGTGAGGACTTCTGGGACTCTTCATTTTACTAAAAGCTTTTTGATGCTACGGTATAGGAACTGCATAATCTCCCCACAAATGTCTTTGAGGACTCGAGCTGCATAATACTGATTTCTATATGGTCTTTCTGGATATACTCCCTCCATTCTGAAATGATCTTCCTACTTTTTTTGCGTTTATTGTATGAAGTTTGAGCAATAATTTTAGGTTGAGATTATGCTAATGAAAAATTGAAGCTTGTTATTGACACACCATCAACAATACTATCAATAACAAGTTTAGACTTTCATTAGGATAAGTAAATCAACCTAAAATTATTGCTCGAAATGCCTTCGTAGTAACGGCAAAAAAAAGTGGGAAGATCATTTTGAGACAAAGGGAGTACTATTTTGTGCTCGACTCTAAGTAAAGCTTGTGTTGTTTATTAGCGACTAAGGACAACTAACCTGACTGACCGAAAGTGGATTCAGTTTTGGTGTTGTAATAAACTTTAAAAAGTGATATTTTTCCCTGAAAAGTTTAAACTTACATGAATCAATTCTAATTAAATACACGTTTAATTTGGGACAATTAAAAGCTCGTTGGTGACACTCACTTTTGGGTGGATTTTGTAGTTTCATTCGTGATTTGTGGCTGCACGTACTGAGGCCTGTAGATAATGAAAAGAAAATATGGTTGCTGGGCTAGGACTGTCGTCACATATAAAGAATGCGAGAAGGATAAAAGAAGCAAGAAGACGGACTGACTTAAGCTTTAATTAGAAGACGAGGATTGTGGATAATGATGTCTAGGAGAAGGTGTCGTTATAACATACTCCCTCCATCCCATAACAAATGCCTAAGGAAGACATTGCGTGACTTGGGGCCAAAGGATCAAACTTTTTCTGTGAAGTAGAAGGACCCATTAGTATATCAGCTACAAAAGTCCCCGACTCAACTATGCCACTATGATGTGCTAACGTGGAGGGCATATGACATATCCGAAAAATAGCTGGTTGAAGTTTTGCTCATATCAGCCTCCGTTTGTGTTCAAGCAAAGGGAGCTACTCCGTACTTTTTAACCAGGGTTCACCCTCACTATTTTTAACTTTTTGTTATGGATATGTGCTTGATTCCACTTAACTCTCCCTGTTTCTCTTCCTCCCCTCATTGGGTTGGACAGGGATAAAGGGGTTTGGCTAAAGCTTTGTTGTTGTTGGGGTTTGACATTTTCTTTATTTCATTTTTTGCCATCTTTCCAAATGCTTTGTATTCCTTTTACTTTTTTTTTTTTTTTTTACTTCTAAATGTTAAGACTTGGCTGGAGTTCAATAATGTTTTTTTTTTTTTAGGTTGTAACATAATTATTTATATACGAAAACTGGCTCAGGGCCAATAAAGTTTTGGTACACTTTCCTAGTATAGTTAGCATTGTCATGCGACTTGGACTCATTGAGGGACAGAGTGTTGTAACTGTTCACCTTCAATTTACATAAATGTGTCTTTCTATGTTAGGTTTGACATGGGAACATATTATACTCCATCATTTTTCTTATCAGTAGTACATCTTTATGATTTAAGTTTAGTTTCGTATGGTCACTAGTGGTATGTAATGTGGTAGATATACCTAAATGTTACATATGACCTGTATTCCTTCTTGTATATAATGTGGAAAAACTTTGATTGGTTTGTATTTTGTTAGTCGTTGAACTTATTCTTATCGCTTTAACCTTATACTAATTTTAATGACGAGATACGCGCATCAATCCGGTTTTGCTATGTACTTGAAGTGGCCAATAACGGTCATAATATATTCGCCCCATACTTGTTTTTTTTAAATCAAAACTCTAATTTAAGATGGGTTCACTCGACCCATTGACTTTTGGAAAATGTTATTTTAGTACCCTTAATTTTTTTTTCAAAAAAAAATACACAAGCATACCAAAGGATCAAAGTAAAAGGAGAGAAAAAAAGATTGTGACGGAGAAAGTAGAAGACATGGTGGACCCCCGCCCATGGCTTGTTTAGTCTCTGCGCAGTATACCCTGCTTAGTAGCTGCTTTAATTTCCGCTGTGCATTTCGCACTCTCTCTGCGCGCTATACTCAGCTTATTTGAGAATTGTGCGCATAAGCCATTGATTTGCAAAAGGGTACGATTTTTTTTAAAAAAAAGCTATTCACCCCCCTCTAGCTATTTTTCATACCCTTGTTGCCCTTCTGGGACCAACAATTGGTATGAACAATACAAATGCACTGATCAACTTAAACACAACAACTGATCATTTTAAAAAGATGCGTTTTAAGAATGTCAGTACATGTATTTAAGAACTCTAATAATGTGTTTGGAATGTCAATTCATATGTGATTGAGTTCATGCAGTATTTTTAAAATGATCAGTTGTTGTGTTTAAGTTGATCAGTGCATTTGTATTGTTCATACCAATTGTTGGTCCCAGAAGGGCAACAAGGGTATGAAAAATAGCTAGAGGGGGGTGAATAGCTTTTTTTAAAAAAAAATCGTACCCTTTTGCAAATCAATGACTTATGCGCAAAATTCTCAAATAAGCTGAGTATAGCGCGCAGAGAGAGTGCGAAATGCACAGCGGAAATTAAAGCAGCTACTAAGCAGGGTATACTGCGCAGAGACTAAATACGCACGCGCTAATTTTGGCTTAAAGAGTTGGATAAAAATGTTCTAAGGCAATAAACAACAACAAACACAGCAGCAATAAATACCAATATGATAAGATCAAACATAGAAATAATTCAGAATAAAATAAGCATGAAGTAAATAGCAAGAACAATGAACAAGCTATTTGGAGGGGTTTGATCTATAAAAGATCTACGTCATTTACCAAGATGGTTAGTCTTGGATTTTCTAACTATGAGATTTATATTGATATGAAGAGCTTTTACAAGATTACAAAGAATCAAAACTCAAATCAAAACTATGCTGTGAAGAGTAAATCCTAGACTAAACCAATGTTTCTCAACAAGTATGATCTATATGACCAAAGCTTCAAGAGGTGTAGGCGTGTCAGAAATTTTGGGCTCTATGAATCTAAGAGATGAAGAGCACAAAGAATTCAAGTGTTACAAGGCTTAGGATCTGGGCAGAAATTTGAAGGTATGAAGGTTTGAAGGTTCTTCTTGTGAATCTGGGGTTTAAGAAGGAATCTTCAGAACTTCAAAGTTTCTCTTAGGAAGCAAAAACTCAAGCAACTTGAAAATGAAGAAGAGCAGGCTATTTATAGCTAAGAGCTTAAAACTAGCCGTTGGAGCTCTGAGCAAGGACAATGAGCTGGCACAATATGATTGGTGCGCATGTGTCCTTTGTAGCCGTTGGAGAGAGAGCATGAAGACAAAATTCAACTCTTCTTCTAGAAGGTTGACAGCTGTCTTCTTTTGAAATCTTTCATCTAAGCGCATCTCCATCGTTGGATTTGCTGAGTATGCTTGTTTTGTCGTTTCTGCACACCTCGGCACTTGGCTTTAAAAGTGTACATCATCTTCACGCTTTCCAAGTTTAAGAATCTGAGAATATGACAGCTGAGCAGGACTGAGTGCTGCGCATGGAAATCATGCGCAGTCCTTGTTTGCGCAAAATGATGCTCTGCGCAGTGACAAAAATCTAGCCTAAGAAATCTTCAGTTCTTTTTCGGTCGAAGCCCTATATTCTAAGCATATACTACAAAGTGGACTTAGCTAAAAATTGAAGTTATTAAACTTCTTACATAGGGTCTTAAAGTTCATAAAATAGCAATATGTGATGGTATCAATCAATTCTAACATGTTTAGGATGGTTAAGAGATAAGCATTCCCAACACCAATCCATATTTTTTTTTAGTATCACTTCGTGTGTTACAGAATGCCAATTGGAGTTTTGAAGAATGTTGGGAGGTTTGAGAAGTTCTAATTATTTATAAAACTGTCAACACATGTTTTAAACAAAAATTACAGTTATCTACAAAAATGCAATCGTGCGGTTTAAGACCCAGTTCAAAAACATGGTTTTTTAATGAACTGTAAAAACTGATTTTCCTAAAATTTTCACATTTAGATGGCTTTATTTTCTTTTTCAGCTTATTGCAAGACCTCATTTATACAAATGATGACAATTATAATGCAATTGTATTAAAGTATAGACGATTAAGATGCAATCTAAATTTTTTAGCAAGTTATTTTTTTGAGAGTGCATATGAGGTTGCTCAAAAATTTAAGAATATTTTCCAGTTTAGTTAGTTGAGTGTTGGTCACTTTCATAATTTGGTTATAAAATAAAGACAAAAACTTGTATGAGAACCCAATGACATGTCTCATAGTAGAGACGGGTTATTTTTGACCCATGACCCACAGGGAAAAAAAATATATACTTTTTTTAAGTTTTTTTTTTTTCGGTTTTGTCGAAAGTAATAGTTACTATAACTAAATGTAACAAACGTGTTACTTATATGTAACAATTTGTATACATAAAAGTAATACATATATACAGAAAAGTAACAGCGTTTTTTTTTTTTTTTTTTTTTAATGTTTTCTTCGTTTGCCAAAAGTAATACTTATTACAACTAAAATGTAATGAACGTGTTACTTATATGTAACAGTGTTTATACATAATTGTAACATATATGTATAGAAAAGTAATAATTCAATTATTTACACTTTAGAACTAAAAACACTTGTGTTAGTAACATTGTAAAAACAAGAAAGTAACAATATTTATAAACGAATGTTACATTTTACTTGTATAATAACATTGTAAAACAGTTACGTTTACTTGTATAATAGTATATCTATATGTTTTCAAATAATAAGTTACAATGGGTTCAATTTATCATGATACATGTAAAAGTATTACATTATTGATGAATGGGTTTTTACTTATTCTATTGGATACTTTTAGGCTTAATTATTGCTTTGTTCTCAAGCTTTTGTTGTTTGATTTGGGTGTTCTTGTGTATTTGTTGTCTAGGGTGATTATATGCTCAATCTAGAAGAAAAGGGGATGAAAATGAGCTTAATTGATCGAAGTTGGGAAGGCCAAGGACTGTTGTGCAAAGACTGCTGAAATCCAGGGACCAATCTGCCAATTCTAAAACTATAGGACCAAACTGCAGCAATCTGGAAGTTTAGGGACTGATCTGGAAATAATGAAATTGCAGGGATTAAACTGTAATTTTCGAATCCCTACCCAAAAAGTCAGCCGCACACAAGCATAGGAATTAGGATTTGTTTTTATTTTGTTTAGGATTTTATTTTATTAGTTTCCTTTTTTTTTTTTTTTTCTTTTTTCTTTTACAATTCCTTTTTAGTTTAAGTTTTAGATTTATTTTTCCATATAAATAATAGACTAGGTTTTTAGTACTCCCTCCGTCCCAAAATGATCTTCACATTTGACTATTCAAACTTTTTAAGTATATGAACACTTGATTCACTAGTCATGTTTTGTTTGGGCACTTCTAAGTTCTAAGCCTAAGTTGTAGAAATGTGAAGAATTTTTTGGGACAATGAAAAATGCCAAATGAGAAGATCATTTTGGGACGGAGGAAGTATTTTTTTATCAATCATGTAGCTAGTAAATATTTTGTAAGGTTTGCAAGGTTGGAGGAATTGGTTCTTTGTCTATGAAGAACTAATTTCACCAACTACGAATTGGAGGTAACTTTTATCAATTCTATGTTTTATTTTTAATTCTTCTAATCCAATCTTTTTCTTGTTCATCATAATAATCTTAATGCTGTTTTAGAGTTTTAACTTTATGTTAAGATAATTTTGGCTCTTTAATTACTTGGGTATAAATTCTTGCACTTGCGTGGAGATATATACATTGACCAATATTGTGGTGATTAGATCCAATTGAGGACCTTGCGGAAGTCAAAATGATCTAGGTTCAAATATTCTTAAGAACTTCATGAACTCTTTGCATGTGAAACGGACCTTGCAGAAAGTAGAACATAAAGAGAGTATTAGGATTGCAACCCGGCCACCTAACCGTCCCAATTCTTAAAATAGTGAATGAACCCTTGAATTGTAATTGGTGTTTTTATGTTATTGACATAGCGTAGAAGAGATGATTGTGAATCTATATTCCGTTATCCTATCATTATATGCTAGTTCATGTTGATCACTTATCTTTTATTTTATTTTTCTTTTTATAGTTAAATAACTTAGAATTAATTCAAGTCTCTGTGGTTCGACCCTTGTCTTTTGCATATTGCTATGACGATAGCTCGTACACTTGCGAGGTATTATAATTTTGTCTATCAATTATCTATAGAAATCTGTTATAATTTCATCTACTAAAGTGTTACATTTACTTGTACAAATAATTACATTCATGTATATAAGTTGTTAATTTTCAAATGTTACTTTCTTTTAAAAAAATAAAATTAAAATACTCAAAAATAAAAAATATTCTGGAAAAACACTTTTACATTTCAGTATAACGATAATTACATTTAGTTATTGTTAGTGTTACACGTATTTATAGTTAGTGATGCTGCCAAAAACGTACCGGATCAGCCTTTCGTCCAACGGTTCGGATAACTCCAGCAAAGAGAACTCCTCAATCAGATCTACACACATGAAACAATAAATGTAAACTAGCCGGGACTTCACCTGCGAAGGCCCTCCGGCGTGAGAGTAAGAATATGTTTTGTATGAGGTAAAACAAACAGAAATCAATTGACTAGAGTAAGAGCCAAAAGAATTCGTTATCCGTTTCTTGTATTAAGGGCCTGTTTATATAGATGTTGGTGAATGAGCTATGACTTGTTAAGGAACCCAAAGAGCCCGTATTGATGTAGAACTCGTATTCTTGGGAAGTAGAGTCCTAATAAGGATTGTAGTCCTTGTTACCTTGTAGAGGAGGTCTCCTTGTTAAGTAAAGATCCTCAGTAATCGCATATAACTTGAACTCTGTATGTAGACTCCCTTTTATGCTAGGAAGGTAATTAGTTACTGAAGAGATAAGTCGGTTTGTCTCCTCTATCTCGGCTCGTCATAGAGGCCGAGTTAAGTGTCAGAATGCTCACCGCCTTTGTGGTCTATCTCGGCCCAGTCCAGGCCGGCTCACTCGGCTTAGATGACGCCGATGTGTTCTGGGCCGCAAGCCATGGGCCTCTTGTAAGTGGGGTTTTATTGGGTATAGGTCCAAAGTCTATGGAACTTGTATACCAAGTCGGTTTATGTCGTTCAATTAGTATTACAGTTGAAAGATGAGTAAAATGAGCTATTTTATTTTTTTTGTAAAACTGATGTTACGTTTACTTATAAACAATGTTACTTTATAAGTAACACAGTTGTTACATTTAGTTGTACTAAGTATTACTTTTGGCAAACGAAAATAACAATAAAAAAAAAACTAAAAAACAAAATAAAATTGGGCCAATGGGTCGCTGCCACGTGGCGGATATTGAGTGGAGCATGGGTTGGGATCCTACGATTCGCGGAGAATGTTGTATACGGGTTATGGGTCGACCCGTCTCTTATATGAGAAGGATCTAGGTGTTCTCACAAGAGACCACCTCTAAAATAAATACTAGTGTCGATTATATTTTCCTCTTTTATATTTTGAGCTCAGATTAAAACTTTTTAAGAGAGACTTTTATCATTCAACACTTATTTTTGTAGTTTCATTGTTACTCGTATGATGACATGTAGGGTTGTAAATGAGCCGAGCCTAGTCAATCTTTGGAGTGTCGAGCTTGTTTAAAATTTATCGAGCTCGAGCCCACTTGTTTGTTCGAGCTCGAGTCGAATCGAGCTCACGAACAGCTCGAGTCGATATTGAACTTAAGTTTTAACGAGGCGAGCTCGAGCTTAGGTTTTTTTTTTTTTTTTTAAATGTGTTCTTAATGAGCTTATCAAGCCGAGTGCGAGGAGGTCAATTTTTTTTTAAAAAAAATTAATTAGCTTATAGGGCCGAACTCGAGCTTTTAACGAGCTAAACGAGTCGAACACCGTTTGCTCAATTACTTAACGACCTTGAAACTCGATTCAAGCTCGAATCGAGTTACAACTCGAACCCACTCGAGTTCGAGGTTTTTTTAACCGATCCCGAGCGGAGCTCGATTTGCGTAACAACCCTGCATGTGACTATGTGACTAATGGAGTGTAACATAATTTATTAAATGACAAAGTGCCCCTTATGCTGAAAAACTAACACCTAATAATTTTTTCATTAATTTGAAATAAATTGTAAAACTAAGCCTGAATTAGCATAATGATATTTTTGAAAACTGAACTACAAAAATAATCAAAATTCACGTAACTAATTACAATAAGAAAATCTTAGGAAAAACGCGTTTTATACTCGTTTTAGGGTAAAATGTGTTTTTTGTATGCAGAGTGGCATTTTTGTAAATAAGCGGAACTTTTTTGTAAGGCGCGGTGGCATTGCTGTAAATAACTGAAAGTTATAAAAACTCAAAAGACATTTTTTTTACATTAAAAGAGACAATTTTCAATACTACAGGAGGCAGTTTTTAACACTAGAGCATGCACATGTTTTGAAACTTTCAAAAACTCACCAGCCACTTGTTGAGAATGTAAGGGCATTTTTCAACACTAGAGGAAGCACTTTTCATCACTAGAGGAGACATTTTTCAACACTACAGCCGACAATCATAACACTACGTCTAAAGTGCTTGTTTAAGTGTATAATTGTGTCTGCTTGAATATTTATAAGTGTAAAATTAGAACAGACACTTTGTACTATTAGAAGAGGCACATGATAATATTAGAGAAGGCAATTGTGAAAAAATATATTTTTCTATAGCTTAGTTTAAAACGCTTTTTTCACAACCGACTCAATTACAATTTGCAAAAATTATAACCTGACATCAAAAGTGGAGTTTTTTATTAAAAAAATAAATATATATATATATATATATATATATATATATATATATATATATATATATATTAAAGTTGGTGAGGAGAGCCATGGTGTTGCCACATAGATAAGTCTTAGAGAAATGTCGCATTTGGTGTTGCCACATCATTACCACTCTTATAAATAAGAGACTTTTCAAATTCTTTTTCTTAGCTAATAGGATTAGTTACTATATAGGGTAACTATTATAGTTAAATACTATAGTTAACTAATACTTATAATAGTAATAGTTACTATAATAGGTAACTAATATAGTTAACTACTATAGTAACTAATTCTTATAATAGTAATAGTTACTATAATAAATAACTATTATAGTTAACTACTATAGTAACTAATACTTATAATAGTAATAGTTACTATAATAGGTAACTAATATAGTTAACTACTATAGTAACTAATACTTATAATAGTAATAGTTACTATAATAAGTAACTATAATAATAGTTAACTATATACTTATAATAGTAATAGTTACTAATAAGTAACTATTATAGTTAACTATTATAGTAACTAATACTTATATTAGTAATAGGTTCTATAATAGGTAACTAATATAGTTAACTACTATAGTAACTAATACTTATAATAGTAATAGTTAACTATTATATTTAACTATGAACAACTCTCCTGTACACCCGTCGCACGGTGCGACGGGATTTTCCAATATTTTTTTTTTTTTATTTTTTTGGTCACCTCAAACTTTTTTTCTCCCAACAAAACTAACACTTATTATCACAAAATGTAACACTTTTTCCTTTTCAAATGTAACACTTTTTGTTCCAAAATGTACCACTATTTTGGTGCAATACATTAAAAATAACATAAAGATTGACAACTAAACTAATGTCACACTTTTTATAAATGAATGTAACACTATTTTTTTCAAATGTAACACTTTTTTTCAAATGTAACACTTTTTCTTTTCAAAATATACTACAATTTTGATGCAATAGATAAAATATAACATAAAGATTGACAACTAAACCAATGTCACACATTTTATAAAGAAATGTAGCACTCATTTTTTCAAATGTAACACTTTTTTTCTCTGAAAATTAACATAGGATTGACAAACTAAACTAATGTTACATTTTATAAAAAATGAATGTAACATTTTTTTCTCAATTTGTAACAGTTTATATTCTTAAATGTAACATTATATCTGAAATGTAACAATTTTTTATTGAGAAAGTAACAATTGAAATGCAAACCCATTTTTTTTTGTAAAAACTGATGTTAGCTTTAACATTAGAAAGTGTTACTTTTTGAAGATGAAATTGTTACTTTTATCAGAACCAAGTGTTACATTTCAGTTGACAAGTAGATCAAATTTTTTTTGTCTTAAAAATTATGTTTTTTTAAAAAATCAAACCATATCATGACCTACGTAGTTTTCTTCGTCTTGTCGAGACGAACACAACGGTATTTTTAAATATTTTTTTCGATTTATAAATCTCAAGATATAGCATTTTGAAGTTATTGGGTGTTTTTTCTTTTAAAGGACACATGTCGCTTTCACCAAAGAAAAAAAAACAAGGAAAGGGACACATGTCACGACCGGAAAGGTGGAAAGGATGGAACCAGACGGATATTACATGGAGCGGGCGGGCCGACCCGTGGGCATACCCGCCGCACGGGGTGCGGCCGCCGTTCCTAAGAATTTGTCTTTAACTATTACTACCTACGTCTCAGAGTAAGAGTCTTAATTTTATTTTGATACGTCACAGAGTAAAAGTTTTTTTCCTAAAATGACAAAAAAAAACTATTCATCTCAGTCATTCTCTCTCCTACTTTACTTTTATACTCACAAAATCAATCAACTTATTATTCACACTCACTCATTCTCTCTCATAATTTACTTTTACACTCACAACATTTACTTTACTTCCATCATTTCTTAATTTCTGTGCAAATGGGAGATATGACTCTTACTCCGGGACGGAGGGAGTAATATTTAACTATTATAACTAACTAATACTATTAATAGTATTAGTTAATTATAATTGTTAACTATAATAGTTACTATATAAGTTAATTATTATTATTAATAGTATTAGTTAATCATAATTGTTACAATATATATTAACTATTACTATTAATTATAATATGGTAAATACTAAATACAGGGAATATTATATACAGGGAACGAAATATTCCAAATCCGCCCTTGCCCGTTTCGTGTACCTTTACACGACATTGCCTCTATAATCTCGTGTAACTTTACATGTGATGAATCGTGTTTGCACACAAGATATCTCGTGTACAAACACACGAGATTATAGAGGCAATCTCGTGTAAAGGTACACGACATGGTGTCTGAACCTGCATTTTCACAACAGCAACAGCAAAAGCAACAAGAAACAGAAGTAGATCTGAAATTTGATTGTTAAAATGATAGCACATCTCCACAAAGCAGTGGGAGGGACCAATAGACCATTACACATATACTATCGCCAAATTTGATAATTCATACAAACTTGATAATTCAAAAACCATTGCACATATACTATCCCCTACGTAATCTTTCTCTTCTTGCATCGTTATCCTGATCATAGAGTTCATTGAATGCTCCTATCCTATCTCGGTATTGGAGGATCATTTGACTTGCGCTTGGATCACAGTTTTCCCTCCAAGTGTTCGGTGGTGGTGGTATTGGGTAATCATTGCCTGACATGTGCAACTGCAAAAGTAATAACAGTTAAATACAACGAATTTAAGTAACACAAATAAATATAACTAATATAGATGAGACAGTTAAGTATAACGAATTTAAGTAATATTGTTAAATTTAACGAATTAAAGTATCATACCAATATAAAATGGTTTGTCACTTGTCCCAACACAACTGTGTTTATCGGTGGTCCTACTCCTGCTCGTACAGTCACTGGAAGGCATAAGTTGCCACCGCTAGCCGAGTACGAAATGAACGCCACATTATACCTCGTGGCAATGATGTGTCCAAATCTGGGAGGTCCATCCAATAAGTATTGTCCGGTGTCGGCCGGACATAAATAGCAATCCTACGTAAGAGTTCTTTTATATCTATCCAAGTCAGAACTCTTCGATAAAGGTCTTGGCGAGCATGCACCTCATTGTAACATTCTGTACGCACTCGAGCCCACATCTCCTCATCTCCGTATATATGTGATGCTACGGCTCTATAGCCACAATTTCCATCAGATGCCACATCTGTGATGCCTCCAATAAATGGGATAATGAAAGGCGGAAAAGACGTCATATACGGAGTGCTGTATATACTAGTGTGATTGGGCTGTCCATATCCCTCTCCACGACCCTGACCCTGATCCCGTCCTCGTCCTCGTCCTCGACCTCGCCCTCGACCCCGTCCTCTCCCACGACCGGAAGCAGCTAGTGGTGGATGAGACGTAGGAGTACAAGGAAGGGTAGATGTTGTGGGTTCTGAAGATGATTTTCGTTTGTGCATGGACTCCGAACTAGCTTGGGTTGATGCAATGAATGCAGATCTAAACCTGAAATATGGCAAAGAAAAGAGTGAGAAGCATTCATACTATCAACATAAAAATCAAATCTGTACTAGGTTATAAAGAGCAGACACATAACTTAAACCACATAATCAACAACAATATTAACAAACTCATATCAAGAACGTAATCAACAGTGTGAGCCACAAATGAATGAAGATCTATACCCTTTCCTAGTCGAGGATGGTGTAGCGGGGACTCGAAAAAATTTGTTAGTATGCTCCCAATCTGACGGTTCTCTGGAACTTCCGGTCCGGGGTTTATTCGCCTTTGAAATATGATTTGGCTCGTAAGCATCTCTCGTATGGTGATTAAGCCCTTCTTCCATCGTTTTGAATAACTTTCTCCTTACCGGTTCAGGTGCTTGCTCAACTTTATTCAACATAGCTTGAAAATTGTCTTTATTTATTGAAGGCTCAGATGGAGGGTTGTCTACTTCAATGTCCAACTTCTTCCAAAAATCATGAATCGAGGACAACTCAATCCGTCCCCCACAGTCCTCTATCCGTGCAATCTCGTGACTATATGGAAGTTCATGTGTTCGCCTGTAGTAACACCCGCAGGCAGCCTCAGTGATGACATTACCCCCATTACGACCCCGCTGGTTTCTAATGATTTTCTGAATACGAGACCGCTCTTGTCTGATATTGCGCAAGGCTACCGTTGACACTTTAGTCAATATGTTCTGATACAGATTACCGGTCCTCAAATCAATTGGAGTTCTGGTCTTTGATCTATTCATACTCAGTTTGATATTTTTTAGTTGGATATCCAAGATCTTATAAGCCTTTTTGAAGATCGTGTCAAAAGTAGAAGAAGCACTCCCCAATGCCTTCTTCAACCTGTTATGCTCACCCTCAGTCCTGTTTGTGGTATGGGTCCCGAAGTGAGGTAACACATCCGTGTGCATAGACAGAATATTCTGAGAGTATGGGGTAATCCATGTATCGCGGAGGTAATCCAATAATAGAGGATAAGATCTGAAACGGTCACAAAGCCCTTGCCAACGTTCGTCCCATTCGCCGGAGGTAGGGGCTGAGATTGCATAATTGAAACTCCTCATGAATGATTCTTCCAAATCCTCGCTACCTGTATGACTCAACCCATGCTTTCTAACATTGACTTCGATGTGCCTCCGACACAAGAAGTGTGCGGTGTCGGAAAAAACTGTACGAAGAGCGCTGATGAAACCCAATTCACGATCAGTGACAAAAACTGCTGGCAACCGGGGAGGTGTAAGCAGACTGTGCAAATGATCCAATGCCCATATGTAATCATCCGCACTCTGATACTTGAGGAACGCATACGCTATTGTGAAATTATGCCCGGTGGAAGTAAATCCTACAAACTGCAAGAAGTACAGTCCATAGCAGTTGGTGTTGTAAGTGCAGTCACCTTGTACAACATATGGAAAACAGTTTAGCATCTTCATTGCTAATGGGTGAGAGAAGAATATGTCGCTGATCATGCCACTCTCAGCGTCGTCCCTCGTGTAGTATATATATTCATGATCGTCGAGTAACTTAAGGAATTGTTGTAGCGGGGTCCTCCCTTTTCGTTCTTCTTCTCTATATTTTGTGATGGCATTGCGGACGTGCATCGGAGTGCTCACGTTCTTCTCATCGTACATCTTTAACATTGCTACTATGTCTAGACCCTAAACACTAATCCCTAAACCCTAAACCCTAAACCAGATGTTGTGAAAATGGTATACAGCTACCTAGTTTATTTTTTTTTTTTTTTCTACATTCTAAATGACATTTAAAGTGTTGTTCATTAGTATGACTTTCCTCAAAATCCAAATGGAAATTGAGTTAGAAATTTGTGCCATTTGTGCCATTTTTTAGGGTTTTAAGGAATATGACCCGATGTTGTGAAAATGGTACACAGATACCTAGGTTTTTTTTTTTCTACATTCTAAATGACATTTAAAGTGTTGTTCATTAGTATGACTTTCCTCAAAATCCAAATGGAAATTGAGTTAGAAATTTGTGCCATTTGTGCCATTTTTTAGGGTTTTAAGGAATATGACCCGATGTTGTGAAAATGGTATACGGATACCTATTTAATTTTTTTTCTACATTCTAAATGACATTTAAAGTGTTGTTCATTAGTATGACTTTCCTAAAAATCCAAATGGAAATTGAGTTACAAATTTGTGCCATTTGTGCCATTTTTTAGGGTTTTAAGGAATATGACCCGATGTTGTGAAAATGGTATACGGATATCTATTTAATTTTTTTTTATTTTTTTCTACATTCTAAATGACATTTAAAGTGTTGTTCATTAGTATGACTTTCCTCAAAATCCAAATGGAAATTGAGTTACAAATTTGTGCCATTTGTGCCATTTTTTAGGGTTTTAAGGAATATGACCCGATGTTGTGAAAATGGTATACGGATACCTATTTAATTTTTTTTTTTAATTTTTTTCTACATTCTAAATGACATTGAAAGTGTTGTTCATTAGTATGACTTTCCTCAAAATCCAAATGGAAATTGAGTTCGAAATTTGTGCCATTTTTTAGGGTTTTAAAGAATATGACCCGATGTTGTGAAAATGGTATACGGATTCCTATTTAATTTTTTTTTATTTTTTTCTACATTCTAAATGACAATTAAAGTGTTGTTCATTAGTATGACTTCACTCAAAATCCAAATGGAAATTGAGTTACAAATTTTTAACATTTTTTAGGGTTTTAAGGAATATAAATCCAACTAATCAGTAATACATAATCCAAATAAATCCAAGTAATACAAAAATCCATAATAATCAGTAATACAAAACTCCATAATCAGTAACTCTCCTAAATAAAACCTCCTAAAATCTCGTGGGCCCGTGTAAGACCAGCTCTGACGTCCTCGGGGACCCTGGCATCCATCAAATATGGAAGTATGATAGCTCGTGCCTCTGGAACCCCAGGCTGCGTTGGAACATCAAGTGGGGGCGGTGGGGGAGGTGGAATGTCAACGGGGGGATCGTGTATCGGATTAGATATCCGAACATGACTCCTAGCCAGAAACCACTCCATATAATCATCTGTCACGAGAGAAGATGTGGTCACTAGTGGCCCCCAACGGCGAACGGGCCTGAACTCCTCCATGCCGTGCTCCACCCACGCGTCCCAAACATAATCGTGGTCACCGTAGTCCTTCTGGTACCCCTTCTGACCCTTTGCCAAAATGCATATCGTGGGAACCAGGCGGGGTTGTCCAGGGATCCTCTGCTGGTGCCCGAACTGCCTACTAACACGCTCAGGCATGTACGCCTCAGTGATGTCACAAAATCGTATAACCCCTGAGAAGTATGAAACCGGCAGAATCACGTCCGCTCCGGTACCATAAGGAGTCCAAAGAACCTGTGAGTAGACTTTGTTAGGTAAAGTGTACATAATAACGGAGGGAGTGTAACAATTTGAAACAGTTTTAATATGAATAACTCACCCTCTCAACATGCATCCTGTCAAGAGTGCGGCGATACTGCACTAGATGGTCTAATGCCCTCCCAGCTGTATCAGTACGAGACCATCTACGGGCTCTCGGCTGCCCCTGCTGCCAGTGAGGGTCAGAAACTCGCCGGAAATCTGGAAAGTACTCGTATATCCAGCCCTGAGATGTATGTAAAAAAGTATTAAATACTAATCAAATGCAACATGTAATTACATGGCCGGGGGGGGGGGGGAGTCGACAAAGTAAACAGAAAGTGAATAGAGTAAGATGTACCTCTAGCAATGTCGCACAACCACCCATCTGCTTGCATCCGGATCTGGACGCCTTCCCCAACTCTCGGTATAAATATGCCAACGTAGATGATCCCCAGGAGAGAGTGGGGAGTCTCGCAAGATCCATGCATAGGGGAAGGTATGCTGCGGGCACCTTATCCTGACTCTTGTCCACGAACATCGTGGAACCCAAGAGGTGCAGGATATATGCAGAAGCACGCTGCAAATCTGTCACGCCACCTATACGGGTAGAAAAGATACGCCGGACATCCTTTAATAAGTACCCAGTGCTGCTCAAATGAAGGTGTCTACTGATGCCGGATACGTCAGGCACTGGGTCCGGATACCGAACATATGCACCTACACAGCTTATACCTGTAAATTGAAGATGAAATAACGCATTTTAGTACATGAGATGAATGCAGATAGTTCATATAGTCTTGAAATCTATATATAACAACATACCCAGGATATGAGAGACGTCATGTAACGTAATGGTCATCTCCCCCCAAGGCATGTGGAACGAGTTAGTCTCAGGAGACCGCCGTTCCAAAAATGCCGTCATCAACGCGAAGTTAGGCCTCTGAATGGTGGCATCGTGCAGCTGCTGGAGGCCCGATGCATCAACGTGGGTCAGCCAGGCTCTATCAGTATCATCCAGATCACCATGCTTGAACCTGTTTATTACAAACAAAAAATATAATCAATACTCGAGTTCGAGAAAAGCATGGGATGAATGGAATTTTTAGAGTGTGTGCAAAATAACTTCAATATTTTAATAGTTTCACATTAATGATTATCTTACTTGTGCAGATGCTGCAGTCTCGTATGGAAAGTCACCACTGACTCACTAGTGGCGTCCCTCCAGATCTCTCGGGCTCTGTGATCACCAAACCCGTATATAAGAGTAACAACCTCTGGGCCGCCACCTGGGTCACTCTGAATCTGCCATGATGGTGGCTCCTCCCACCCGCATCCTGCCTCCTCCTCCGTCCCTGCCCTCTAGCCACATTCGGACCCCCCGCCTCCTCACATGCCTCAAAGGTCTAACATCTATCTCCTCCTCCTCATCCTCCACCTCATCCTCATCCTCATCCTGCCCCTCCCCCTCCTGTCCCTCCCCCTCCTGCTCGCCATCCTCACTATCCCCCTCCTCCTCCTCCCCATCCTCACTATCCCCCTCCTCCTCCCCATCATCACTATCCCCCTCGTCCTCCTCCCCATCCTCACTATCCCCCTCGTCCTCCTCCTCACTATCCCCTCCCTCCTCCTCCTCCTCCTCAACATCATCAGATGCTACCGCCTCCTCCTGCTTTCTCTTGCTCCGCATTTCTTTTCTCTGCAGATGCGTTGCAGCCTTCCTCTTTCTATTAGACGCGGTCATACGTTCACGTGGCTACAAAAAAAAAAAAACAATAAATAAGCTTTTTACAACACTGAGACACATCTCGTGTTGTCCAACACGAGACACATCTCGTGTTGTCCAACACGAGACACATCTCGTGTTGTCCAACACGAGACACATCTCGTGTTGAACAACACGAGATGTGTCTCGTGTTGAACAACACGATAAAATACTCGATTGAGTTCAGAAGCCATTAAACCCTCAGTTCATACAAAAATGATTGAATCAATTTGATATAATCAAACAAAAATTATACATTGGGAATTTGGTGAGTGTAAAATTAGGTTAAAATAACATTTTAATTTACATTACCTTTTTTACAGGAACGGTGCTAGATGGAGCTCCGGCGGCGGCGATGGCAGTGGCGGTAGAGGCGGCGGCGCCGGCAGGAACCTTGGGAATTTTTACTCTCGCCATTGTCGTCGTGTGGTGGTGGTGCGCGGCTCGTCTTCTTCGTCATCGGTAGAGATGTCGTTTAGGAGAGATAGACTGGAAAGAGGGGAGAGGGAACGATTGAAATCAAAAAAATCAAATTAAGTATATAAAGGGGTATTTGGGTAATTTACTTGGTTCCCTGTATTTTACCTTCCCTGTATATAACTATATCCTTATAATATTTAATCATAATAGTTATTATATATGTTAACTATTACTATTAATACCATTAGGCTTTTTGAAATATTCATACAACAAACTTAAATGTGCTTTTAAATTAATTAAAAAATATATTTATTACAACTATGTACAACCAAAGCTATGAAAATGTTTTGATTAATTTAAAATATACATATATTTTCAAATAAAATTATTATGTTAATTTATCAATTAAAAACATCAAAAAAGAAAAATACAAAAAACATTTACGGAATAAATTCCCATACAGAGCACGGTTACATACTTGTAATAATAAATAAATAAATAAAATTGGAGTTATTTTAGTAGATGCCACGTGATATGTAAAAAAGGCGCAATAATCAATGACTTGGCACGTGATTAATATTTAATCGGGCAACCTCTCCTCAACGCGGAAACTACACACACTCTCACAGACACGCACACACTTTCAGGCCTTCATTTCTTCTCCCCGTTGTACGGCTGATCACTTTTTAACCCGACGAACGATGACGGAGATTACACAATCGTAACCCTAACAATCAAACCCAAATTTCAACGCTACTCCTTCACCGGCGGTGAATTTCCCGGAGAAATCGATCGGAATTTGGAAAAAAGAAATGGTGAAGAAGGGAGTTCCTGATTGGCTCAATAGCTCTATGTGGTCCTCACCTGCGCCTGCTCCGCCTCCTCCTCCTCCTCCCTCCATCACCACCACCACCACTCCTAAATCCCATCCGTTTGCTGACGATCAAAGTATTACCATCCGTCCTACCTCCAAATCCTCCTCCGCTTCTTCCGTCTCCGGTTTTGAGGATTCCCCGGTTCAACCGCCTGTTCCGGTGCCGCCTCCCAGCTTAGCTAGACCGGAACCACCTCCTAAGGTTGAAATTAGGGATCCTTTGCTGAACACTAGTACTGATTCTGATTTTGAGAATGGCAACTCTGCTACTTCTTCTGCTGAAGACCTTTCCCGCCAGGCTCAGCTCTTACAAGAGGTCCTCTCTCTCTCATTTTCCCCAATTTCATATTAAATTGCTTGTGTGTTTTTCCTTAGTTAATCATTTTCTTGGAAAAATAGTTATCCAGGAAGGTTATAAACATGGGGGAATTGCGAAGATTGGCTTCCCAGGGAATACCGGATGGTTCCGGTACTGGTATTCGGTCTACTGTATGGAAGGTCTGAATTCTCTCTTTTTCAAATTAATGTTTTGACATGTCAATTATTAATTCATCTATAGATTTCCGTTGAAATGTGATTTAGATTAGTATTAGTGTTAATTTTTTAGTAGATAAGTCGTGATTTGCTAATGTCGTGTTTATCAGCTGTTACTATCTTACCTACCCACGGAGAGAGGGCTTTGGTTATCGGAGCTGTCTAAGAAGAGGTCTCAGTACAAGCACTTTAAAGATGATCTTTTGATGAATCCTGTAAGTTACTGGTTCACTACTGTTTACCAAACCCTTTGGCCAAATTCCTTCAAAATTTATCAGTTCTTTGTTTTTGCATCTCTATTTCGCCATTTGTTTGGAATAGTATTTCCTGTTATTGATAGTGAATGCTTGCTATATTTTGATCGATATGACTGTTCCCAACTACTATCATGAAATATATAGTGATTGAAGAGGAAGACGTTAATGCGTCATTTTAGGCCAAAAATTAAGGGTTAGGTATCCTACTTGATTTGGAATTATAAAAGTTTATTTTCATGAGAGTGCATCTTGCAATTTGATATGGCCCTTTTAATCTCTGAAATTACTCCAGAAGAGTCTGGAGGAGAAATCTGTAAGAGATACCTGCCGTGATCTTGATGGTGCAACTGTGCAAGTCATACATTTCACCTGAAAATGGAAATAATTTTGTTATGTTATACCTTGTTGACTCAAGAAGGTGAGCCTTGGCGCAACAGTTGGAGTTGCTGCTATATGACTTGGAGGTTACAGGTTCGAGCTGCGTAAGCAGAATCTTGCATTTATATGCAAGGGAAGGCTGTCTACATTAAGCCTATATGGGCTCGGCCCTTCCCTAGACCCCACACATAGTGGGAAGCTCTTGTAGCCCCAGATACTTCCCGTGAAGTAAGAAAATCAAATGCGCAATTAATTAAGTCTTAACCATGAGATAGTTGTCCTTCAATTATATACGCTTTAGAGATGTACCTGAATGTGGGGCAGTTTTGGAGATGGAATAATAGAAGGGAAAAAGTAATTTGGAGACGAAAGAAATGTAGACTGATGGGTTCTACAGATATTGAAGGGGGTAGCCTTTAGATGAATTTAATTAAAGGAAATTTGAGGAAACTTCATTACTAATTGCCCTTTGACTAAGTTCTTTCTTTACAAGAATCATTTTACTTGTTCTTTGTTTTTTTAAATTTTGCATACCTTCTTTTATTTTACGAGTATTTACATCATTGAAGAAGGACTTAGTAGTGGTGTTAACCGGCACTAATGGTTGAGATCCCCAGGGGTATTCCCTACACTTAAAGAAGGCAAGGACACTCCCTACATTGAGAATTATAAAGGAAGACTGTTTGATAATCCAATAGCTTGCTGGATATTATGGTCTTGCATTTAGAGTTAAAACTTTTAATATCTTAATCAAGATATACAATCAAAGAGTTGCCCGTTGTGATAAAACCAACGAGATTATGGTTCTTAGGCCTTGCCATGGGATCTCCAAGTCCATTTTAAATTAAGGAATGAGGAGAGAGCCTTATAATATTTGTCCATGCTTGGATTCCCACGGGGTGATGGGAAAAGTATCGGTCCGGAGCATAAAGGGGACATTCAGGAAGAAAACAGAGCTAATCCCTCAAGAAGAGACAGGAGCTGTTGTAGAAAGGATGATAACAAATCTTATTAGTGCAAGTCTCATGACTGAGGCACTACTTGATATTTGAAATGATGCAACTTGAGTAGTTATACTTGAGTTGGGTGACTGGAAAGTCTTGGCGTGTTATATAGGTGGTGTTGGTACTCTTCAAAGATTGAGGCATCATGTTTATGGAATGACGCTAGTTTACGTGTGTCCCTTAGGTGAGGACCAACACCTCTCTATCTCTATCAGGTCTCATGTGCCACTTGCAAGAGCCTGTGGAGGGAACATTTCCTTCTAGCCATCAAACCAGACCGCGTAGTTCAGAAACTATATCTGGCCTTGGCATTGAAGCTTTAGCAAATGCTTCCATTGGAAATCCTGAAGGGTTAGTTTTTGTACGTGAGAGACTATTCTCCTTGTGGGATCGGTATGGAGACTTTAGAACAAATTCATGTGGAGATAATATTTGGAGCTTTGTTGTTGTGAGATACGAAGAGCACTTCCCATTGAAGAATAACTGATTAAGTAGTTTTCCTTGTGAGAGTTCCTTAAGAGATATCCTAGGGTACAAATATGCTAGAAATGGATATATAATTTGTTGGGGATGTTAGGTTCTATTTGCATTATCAAAGCATTGTAAAGCTGTCCCTAAACTTGGTACACGGTACCAAAGGCGAAGCACTACGTAAGCTGTATACACAAACAGGAGTCTCTAGAGGTAGGGTGGTTTCCCCTCAAATATTGATGGGACTGAGTCCCTAGGAATTGATTCCCAACTGAAAGGAGTGATAAGCATGATTGAATCATCAGGAATGATTTCCCAGAATTCTTCCCCTTACAGGTGGTGACAGTGATGGAGAGTGAATGAAGTCGTCGCAGGCTTTTGGAGAGTCAGAGGAGCCTACAGTTGAGTCGCTTCTTTTTTTTCCAGTTAGTTTGTCCTTCAGTAAGTGATGTCCTAACAATAGGAGGAACTCTTACATACTCCCTCCGTCCCATTTTATACTTCAAAAAAAAAAAAAAATTGGGTTCAAGAATTAAGAAAAAGGTGATGTGTTGTGAGTGTAGATGGTTTGGTAAGAGAGAGAAAGTGGGATAGAGAATAGTTAGTGGGTAATTGTTGTGAGTATGACATGTGGGGTCCACAAATAAAGAAGTGTTAAAAACGTTCCTTTTTAGGCTTTGAAGTTTAAAAAGGGACGACCAAAATGGAAATTTTTGAAGTTTAAAATGGGACGGAGGGGGTATATAAATAGAGCAAATTGTGGCTGGCAATGAAAAAATGTATTATTGGCTGTAAAGTAAAATTCACAACTGCTCTATTGACCTATGGGTTGGTTTATACTTTACTCTCTAATGATTTGGAGTGGTGTTGTCCTATTCACATGCGGAAGTGCATTCTCAGTCATCTTAGAATGTCCTTTCTCAGTCAATAGTAGCTCTCATTTGTTATATTTAGTGTATTTACATAAACTTTGTTACAGACAAGAATCCATTTGCATATATTGGCATGCAATTCGCAATGCTTTTGGAGCTTCTTTGTAAAAGGATATCAATGGCTCATTTGAACCAAGCCCTGATTTGTCTCTATCACAGTGTAAGGTTGAGTCTTCTTAATTTAAAGATCCAAGTAAATTGATTTCACCGCCATATCTTCCGTTGTCTGCTTACTGAACAAGAGTTCTTATATTGTTGGCTTCTTTCTTTGTCGAATATTAAATGTCTATTGCCATGGATACCATGCCCATGACAGTGTGTATTTTACATGGAGTGATTTGGTTTTGTGGGTAAAATCATAATGTTAATGAACACTTGATGTGGCATCCATGTATATGAGCTCGAGATTGTATTTGTTCTAAACGAAATTCCGAGTTCTAAATTTTCTTGTGGCTAGTCAGTCAGAAATCACAAGGAAATTGGACGACGGTATACCTATTGAAAGTGATGAACCAACAAGTGCGGGCAAGGGTTTACTCTCAAGATCAGAAATTCCTCATGGAGAGCATCCTCTGAGCCTAGGGAAGACCAGCATCTGGAATCAGTTCTTCCAGGTATCTTCTTAATAGTAATTTGCTGTAAATTAGCTTTGAATGTTATATACTTTCGTCCTGGAAGTTCTCTGCGGTAGTCTGTTTGATACCCATTTCCAAATCCCCAGTTTGAAATGTGTGTCCATTTGGTACTTTAATTTTAAAATTGTCCCACTTAACACCCTCCGTTGAATGGCTGTTAAAATATAACAGAACTGGTCATTTACATGTCATATGAGGGGTATTTACGTCTTTCACCTCAAACCAGGAGGGCTTCAATGTCATTTACCCATCAAATTCAACACGTCTTCTTCAAACCAAAACCACTACTCCACCACCACCATGCCACGGTCACCACCACCACCACCCACAATAAATCAAACAGCCATTTTACTCTACCATATCAAGTGTTCTCAGATATGGGCTTCTATGAAAGATCAAAATTGAAAAAATAAAAGGAAACAGTGAGCTGAACACTCCTTATATTGGGTAAAAATTGGTAGATGCAAATACTTTTATGTTTCATTGAGATCCTAATGTAAGGAGACAATGAGCTGAACACTCCTTATTGCTTTCCAGGCTTCCGTCAGGTCATCCAGACAGCATGCTATATATTCATGTATTGATTTTTACCATGCTATGTCTTCTTAATGTGAACATTTTTCCTTCGGCTAAATTTGTGTGGAACTTGAATGACTGAAAATTCCCTCATAAACTGGAGCTTTTGTTTGGTCTGTGGTCCTCCAGAGACATGACACTAGTTACATGCAAGGTTCTAAAAAGCGCTAGGCGCCGCAACAGCGCCTAGGCGGGGTCTAGACGGAACTTAGGCGGGGCCGAGAATTCAGAAATAGTTATAAAATCCTAGGCGCGACTTAGGCGTTTCGTGAACGCCTAGCGCCTAGGCGGGGCCTAGACGGACGTCTTTTAGAACACTGGTTACATGTTACAGAATAGTTGGCATATAAGGCCTTTAATCCTGAAGTTTGGGTCTTGAAAATTGTAGGACACAGAGATCATTGAGCAGATTGACCGAGATGTGAAGCGAACTCATCCCGACATGCATTTTTTCTCAGGCGACTCTTCATCTGCAAAGTCTAATCAGGTAGTTCTAGTTATTAGGCATGTACTTTGATGCATACTTGAGTAACTGGCTGAGCAAATTTTCTCTTACTTTCAGGCTGCTTTGAAAAATATATTGATTGTGTTTGCAAAGTTGAATCCGGGTATAAGATATGTGCAAGGGATGAATGAAATATTGGCTCCCTTGTACTATGTATTCAAAAATGATCCCAACGAGGATAATGCGGTAAGTCAATACATTATTTTTTTTCTTTGTTCCTTTTTACTTTTATCTAGTATATGATCATAGTATGAGATGTTGAACATTACTCTTCAAATAAATGTGATGAAGGACAGTTCTGCTTCACTCTAGCTAAGGGTTCTTTGCAGTCAAGCAACAAGACAGACCTTTTTGACAGATTACCAAATTAGAGCTGATTACTCCATATATATATATTAGTAGGACCATATCCTGACTAAGACGCTTAGGATCAAAACTGGCTTGTTAATTGCATTAGGCCCCTGATACAGGACAACTGTGGGTACAGTTTGTCTACGAAGATTGGGACCGAACTTGATACAGAATGCAGTGGGAAAAGATCTTTTAGAAGGTTGTAATTGGATTTAAAGGGTAGAATAAAAGGTAAAGGGTTTGAGGGGTAATTTAGGCTCATAAAAGTAACTTCGCAGGAGCCGTTCTGGGAATTATGAACATTACTCAAAAATGGTGTTCAGGCAAAGAAGATAACCAGGGCATAAAACCTGGCTTCACTTCACATCAACATTAGGCATCTCCCCAAGGATCTTGAGTATCATATCCAAGATTTTGGAGTATCATATTAAAGGAGTTGCATCACACCATTTGAAGGAACAAAAAAAAATAGTTGCTGAATCCCTTCATTCAATAATCTGTTTATATCATGATTTGAATGTAGTATCAACTTATATATGTGAAATCCAAAATTACCAGATTCCTACACCAGAAACTAGAAACGGCAGCTAAAACATAAACCACTAAGGAGTTGCGCTCAATAAAATAACTGAATACAGACTCATTCCAGCAAACGGCCTTGAGCTCACACAAATTATGAAGTTTTATACGCTCTTGAATCTGCTTGTCCTTGAGCCTATCACAGGCTGCTTCCGGCCCAGTCTTTGTTGTTGGAGACTAAAGTTCATTAAATTGTTTCTTCTTCTAAAGAGAACCTGTCGGAGACTTTTTAAGACTATATATTTTCTGCTGAAGATATATTTTTAATAGGATCACATGTAAGAATATACTAGATGAAAATACTTACTGAGTCTATACATAAGGATCTTTAACTTTGTTACTCGCATATGTAGAAAACCTTTTTCTGCTATTGCTATCAGTACAACTGTACAAGTATACTAAGTGTTAATCGATCTATTTGTCATATTTTTGCATTTACCCCATTCCAAATGAAACTGTATATATTGTTCACCTTGTACTGTCCAACTTGCTATAACCTTATTAAGGGGCGAACCAGGACCTTATTTAAGTTGGTTGGAAATTACTATCCAAAGCTTCAAAAAAGTAATGATGGAAATAATGCTTGTTATGGGACTCGAGCCCACAACCACAAGGTTAAAAACCTAGCATTTTGCCTACTAAACTAGGCAAACATTGATCAAGTGGATGCACTTGTTCCGAATATACTAGGCCTAGGTCCGCCACAGCTTATTATGTCAAGCATTTTAGAGCAATCACCATCAGAAGACAGTTCACACAAGTGTGTTTGCTTTAGTTAAATCATTTTAATGTCCATTCAGCTCCTCTACCTATCTCATCTATTGTAGTTTTCACCAGAAATTTAATCTTTAGTCTCTTATTTTGATGACTTTTGTAGGTACAAGCAGAAGCAGACACTTTCTTTTGTTTTGTTGAGTTATTGAGTGGGTTTCGAGATCACTTCTGCCAGCAACTTGACAATAGTGTTGTTGGCATTCGTTCAACAATTACAAGGCTGTCACAGCTATTGAAAGAACATGATGAAGAGCTATGGCGTCATCTTGAAATCACAACAAAGGTTAGATATCTTACTTCAATTTAAGTTTAAGGTTGCCACTCGGTCATCCTGAACTTCTTTTTCTGCCTGCCTTGGACGACTAGAAAGCCATTGACTTATACTTTGTTCCTGATTTTCATATCTAACATGGCAGGTCAATCCCCAGTTCTATGCATTTAGGTGGATAACACTCCTTTTGACCCAGGAGTTCAACTTCCCTGATAGTCTCCAGATATGGGATACACTCTTAAGTGACCCAGAAGGTCCTCAAGTACGGTTCTTTCTTTTTCTTTTTCTTCTTTTTATTATCTTTCTCCGGTTGATCAGAAATGAAATAAATTAGGCTCCTTTTGTTTCGGGGAAAATGGCTTCTGTAAAATGTTTTTTCTCCATTTTCCCGTTTTTTGTAATAACAAAAAATTATAGTCAACGTAAATCATTTTCTGCTCAACGGAAAATAAGTGCATTTCCTAAGAAAATGACTACCATTGCCTCCGCACCGTATGTCATTTTCCGCTCACTCCTACACCCATCCAATCTCTAACTGCCATCAAATTAAAAAATTTCTTAACACCCTCACCCACCTCCCTCCGCACCCCAACGCCCAACACCCACCTACCCCACTGACATCCCCACACCACCCGCCCTACGCCCCCCCCCCCCCCCCCCAACACCACCCACCCTCACTCCCATGCATCCTGTCTAAAAAAATTGTTGTTACTCAAATACTTAAATTGTTTCTTACCCCCCCCACCCCACCCCAATCCCGCACCCCCCATCCCCACCCCCCCTCCTACCCCGTCTAAACAAAATTGTTGTTATTCGTACTTAAATTGTTTATTAATGGCCCCCACTCTACCCACCCCATCCAGAAAAATATTGTTATTCGTACTTAAAATGTTATTTAACACCCCACCCTACCCATTCTTACCCAAGCCCCACCTCCAACCCATTTCTTACTCCACCCCGCCCCAACTAAAAATGTCTATCGTTACTCGTACTTCAACTTTTTCTTGGTGGTGAAAAGTAGGAAAGCCTAATCATTTAAAAGTCATGCAGCACACTTCTTCTCAAGTTCACTATAGTAAACTTGGTCAGCTCTTTTATTTTTCTTTTTTCCTTGCATTCTTCCTTAAGGAATCTAAGTAAAAATATCAGTATCATTATTTGTTATAGGAAACTGTTTGATCTTTTTTCTTTGATCGAGGAATGACCTTGTCGTAGATGTGCAATTATACATCATCTCCCGCGGTAGTTGGTTTGAAATTAAACCAATTTATAAATTATTCACATTAATTATTGCTTGGTAATAAACCTCTGTACAAACAAATGAGGCCATGGCAAAGTCAAAGAACAACGCACTTTCACTTTAGCTTAGACATTAGACTTTAGATATACTGAGATAATTCCAATTATACTATAACAAGATTCCCTAGTCATGGAATTAGAAGATTTCCCCAGTCATCGACGGCTTATAAAGGAAAAATCACAGCTAGTGCCTAGAGTTTGTCCCCAGGGGGTGATTTAGGGTCTGAGTTTGCCCCTTTTGGAGAGATAGCTCGATGTCACTTGCTTGTTGCAGTTTAAGGTTTATGTGGCCTGCTGTTGATTGGGGAATGAAAAAAAGGTCATGTGCCCGACACATGCTATTCTTGTTACTGAACGACTTCAAGTCTTCTTATGTAGCTAAACCTCTGTACAAAAATATACCGATTTAATTATGAAATTTGCATCAAAGTCCACCCAACCGTTGAGAAATTTTTAATGTCCTTGTAAACAAGCATTTATTTTTGTGTCTTTAAGGATTGTTGTGTAGTTTTCCGAGCAATTTCTCAAGTGATCAATGAAATCATAATATATGAATCCCATCATCTTTCAAATACGAAGAGACTTGTTGATAACAAATCAGGTCCTATATTGTAGCCTTAAATATAATTTGTCTGTAAATTGCATCTGAATTCATTGGTTGGTTGTAGAGAAGACCCTTCGCCATAAGCATGGTAGCTACTTGTTTTATAAAATACGAAATTTTGGAAACCAATATTGTTAATGATTTTCACCCTAAGAATTAATACTACAACTACATTTGCTTTAGAAATTTAATCGAATTGTTAGCCCCTGTTTGGATGTTCAATCCGTTTATCGTTCATGTATATCCTCCAGGTTTTCACTTTTGCTCTCCTTAGGCCCACTTTTTTTTTAATCTCTCTAGTGCTTTACTAAACAAGCATTACGAAACCAAATAAATAAATAATGGGTACTTAATTATTTAATATGGAAGGAAGGCGGTTTTCTCAATTTATTGATTGACTATTAATTACTATGATATTACGCTTTTGAGTGTGAAATATAAATAACGATCTACTCTTGAAATTGTAGGAGACTCTGCTTCGAGTTTGCTGTGCAATGCTGATTCTTGTGAGAAGGCGTTTGCTTGCTGGTGATTTTACTGCCAATTTGAAGTTACTGCAAAGTTACCCATCAACAAATATCAGCCACTTGCTCTATGTGGCCAATAAGTTGCGTACTCATGGGGCTCGCTGATTACTTGACCATTAATTTCCGTTGTCTTCTTGAGTCATTAAATCATTCAACCCAGTTTATATTTGACCATCTTTTCTTGAGTTTAGTGGTTGTTGTGTAAATGTAGTTGGAGTTTAGCATGCATCTCGAGAGTACTTTTCTACTTATCTTTTTGTTGCGAGGTTGTTGTAAGAATTAACTGTTGCGGAAGTTGATGACTTGTTGAATGAGCCTTGACTTGTTATACTACTGTAGTTGAAGACGGGTTTGCGAGGTTGTTGTTGAGACGAATTTGGGGCACGCCCAACCTAGACCTGCCTCCAAACAGATGAAGTTGGGGCATGCCCAATCTAAACCTGCCTCCGCAAATACTCCTCTGTTCCATCCGACTTGAGATTTTTTTTTTCCAACAGAGAGATTAAGATATACTACTGTAATAAAAGGAAAGAGAATGAGCGGAGGTGGTGTATGTAAAGTAAAATAGAAGAGAATGAGTGAGGGAGAGTAAGAGATTGTTGTTGTGAGTGTCAAGTGGGTACCATTTAATTATAAAAATAATATAAACTTGCCACATTTTAGGATATCATACGTCGAGTGGGACGCCCAAAATGACAAACTGTCTTAAAGACGGGTGGAACAGAGGGAGTATACATCAAGGGATATTACTGCCAGGACTCTAATTTTTTATTTTATTTTTTCACCACAACATTTCATTTTTATATTTATTGAATGCAGTACATTACGCTTGAACCACGTTTGCAAAGTTGAGTGCTATTCCAAAATGAAAATTTTGCATGACATGTTGCTACCCCTGACTAGTAACCACCCAATAATGATAAGAATGGGATGTAAAGTCCTCAACTTTAAGCATGAGCTTTTAATGTCTTCATTTCTCCTCTATGTAATTTTGGATATTTTACCATAACTTTGTGAAAATACAGTTATTCTATTCAAATGACAAGTCCAAAATTACTACTGATACACCATCACCAATGCTATCAACAACTATCATTTAAATGTTCACTATGATTATCGATTTTTCATAAATTCTTGATCAAAGTTAATCATTAAAAATACAAGTGTGACTATTCTTCCCAAAAGGAGAATTATTTTATCTGATGGATTGAATACATTGATTGAAATAACAGTCAACATGCCTACAAAATGCAGTGCAATTCAGAGCACCTCTTCTCTTTGAATTTTTGTTTTTGTGGAAGCTACATGTAAATATATCCATTACAAACTTCGAAAATAAATATACAACAGCTTTAAACAATCACTCAAAAAATAATACCATTCTGATGCTCTATGTTGCAAAGAAAACGTCCTTTCTGTCAATCTATTAGGACAGAGATGATTAAATCAGTCTCCCAAATATTTAGTTACCTATATACTCCCAGGGTTATGCCACGAATGAAAACTGCAAAGCATTTAAATGTAATTAGTCAGGACAGTTCACAACTAGCATGCACGAGAGAGAGACCAGTAACTTCTCAAGTGATAACATTTTCAAAGACAGAGATCAGGTTATATAGCATTCTAATTTTGGTTGTGAATTCTACACTAATATGACACTCCTTTACAAAAGTTGTTGGAGCCATATCGGGAATTAACAAGCCAATGCCTGACTATATAAAGATCAAAAGCCACTCCTCCCATTGCCAATTGGTTTTGGGATGGAACCTTAGACTTTATCATGGTATCAAAGCCGAACTTTAGGCTTATGCGTGGACATATAATTGGGTGACGTGGGGCTAGATCATCATGGTCCGAACTTTGGGCTCGCACGTGTAAAGGGCCGGCTCTGATACCATGATAAAGTCTAAGGTTCCATCCAAAAACCAATTGGCAATGGGAGGAGTGGCCCTAGATCTTTATATAGTCTGCAAGTGGCTAGTTAATTTCCAAGATGGGATAATTGCTCCAACAGAAGTCCCATGGGAGCATGAACAGTGCCAGTGTATGCCAAGTTCGCATTTGAAGAACCAAGTATAAAAGTTGTGCCTAACCTAAGGCCTCTTGGCCCAATGGTATCCGGGTGTGTGCGTAGAGGCTTCCACATAATGAGAGGTCTCAGGTTCGACTCTCATGGGGAGCAAGTGGAGAACCTTTATCTCTTATGGCCCTTGTGACCCAAAGTTGGATCCCTGGGCTGTTGGCAATAGACTAGTTATTTCTCATAGACTAGGGTGGGGGTGGGTGGAAGGAATATCGCTGGAAATGGGCCTTTTTTCTTTTATTTTCCTTTGTTTCTCTAATATTAGTGTGCTACATTTTATATAAAAAAAATTGTTCTATATAATTTGGACATCAGTTATTACTAATTTTATTATAATAATAAATCAGAATCAAATAATAGCTGTAGTTTTGCTGAATAATTTAAAAGGTAAATCGAGAAGAAAAGTAAAACATACCTGAAAAACTGAACAGCTGACAAACTCGTCATATTCAGCAGGGCATTATGGCATTGTATGGTGTAATCAGAATGATCATTCCCAGTATATTTGCACATTTCTACTCATGAATTGCCCACAGAGGTCACATTTGTCACTTCACTGCCCAATTGATCTTCTAGTATTTCCATTATGTTCTCAGGTGGACACTTATCAGCAGGATTTGACGTAGATGTTTGACAGAAGCACTCGGGCCAGGAATTTGTATAAAATGATTCCGGTGATACCCGCTTGTGGGGACCACCAAAGTTTGTTTTAAGCATCACGAGCCTAACAGCCTCTTCAAAACCAGCACTCCGCCCATTTTCTCGGTCGATGAAGACAGGAGCAAGACCTTTTCTGTCCGGTCGGAGTGTTGTGCGGAAACCATAGTATAGACGGTGGCCCAAAAGATTGTTGGCAAAGTTGCTAGGCCCATCATATGTTGGCATAAAAATGTCCGATAGAAGACATACCATGTAATCTACAGCAGAGCCCAATAACCCTTGCGAGTTATCTGACAGTTCATGAGCAGAGTCCACCGAGCTGTGATTCTCAAGGAGTGGGAACATGGATCGGAAAGGCTTCATGAACCGCTCACCACCGAATAGGTCCCCAGCTGCAAGGTATATCCGAGTGGAATTGTCAAACCCCACAGCACGTAATATAAGACCAACCTGCCACAGGAACATAAGAAGTAAGTAATTTTAATGGGAAAAAGGAAAGATAAACTCTTGCTTGTGACAATTGGACAAGTATAAAAGCAAAAGGCGTGAACATTGCTGCCTTTTGAAAAGAAAAAAAGAAAAAGCTATGCACCTCTTCTGGAGTGAGCGGACATTTTCCAATGGCCCTTCTTTCTTTATAAACAAGGTTCTTGTCAGCAAAGTTTTCCTTCCGATACTTCTTCAATATTTTTTGTTCTTCAGGGTTAAATATATCGAAGCACCTACACATAATTCAAATTCAAACACATACAGCATTTAGTATAAGATGGACTTTATTGTACTCTGAAAAAGCAGCTCGCATCCCCAAAATGAAAATACTAGTACATCAATCCATGTCATAAGATCCGGTCTTATCCATTTTTTTCCAGCTAACTGAGCGGAACAATCGGGGAAGTACATAAACTAAGGATATCGTAATTCTTTAGAAATCAGTTCTCCCTATAAATCTAGGAGGAGCTAAGAAGCGCTGATGCACAACTCAGGTCAACACATTGACATCTATATATATATATATATATATATATATATATATATAAAGGCTCAAGTCACTAGAGCCCTTTTTTATTTTAGTTTACCTCCAAAACTCTAACATGGAGTATATTTTGGCCAAGTACATTAGCTCCAATTTTAATTGTCAAAAATATAAATATTATAAATCCCAAAAAGACTCCTTTCTCGATTTCTCTTTTTGTCATCAATAAGTCCCAGTATAATGAATACCCGCATTAATTGTTTAATAGACAAATTAATTGATACATTTACTTTGGGTTCTACTATTTACACATTTTTTTATTAAAAAATTGTGTAAAAAACTAAAAAGTTTAAATAACCAATTAATTATGAAAAGGTAGTTACATACACATCATTTGTTTTACTGATTTTCCTCTGGCTTTTATTTTTCAAATAGTACTTGATCAACCAATTGTTAGCATAAAAAGGTCAAGTTAAAACATTACATTTCTTAATTGTACAAACAAATCTGCAAAAATATAATTTGATATATATCTAATCTATTTCGTTAAAAATGTATATCTTATCTTTTTTTACCATGCTCTGCTAAATTTTTACTAATCTACTACAGTATTGATGTAGGAGCCTTTTTTTTCTTCTAAATAAAGTCAATAATGTTTTTTAAGCATATCGTTATTATAGTAACTTTTAAATATTTGAAAATTTTAAATTGGGAGACAATCTCTAATTAATGAATCCAATCTTGCCTCTTCTCATTCCTCCTACCCCAAAATTGTCTATTGATCTCATCTCACCCACCCTTCTCTCCTAAAACATAATTATAGTTTTGTTTATTGAAAGAACATAATTATAATTTATACAATACTATTTTGAAATAATAATTAGATGAAATCTCAATACTACAACCTTTTTTTTTCAAATAACGATAAGTCGATTCCATTCGGAAAAAAATAACAATAAGTCGGAGGAAAGAGTAAATGGTATATTTTGAGAAAGTTTGGTTGATTTCTCTCCATGTGTGTGTGTGTGTGTAAGCTCAAATGGATAGAGCACTTTTTATAGCTTTTCCCTCCTAAATTTTCTCTTAAAGCTGAAATTTTAGTGACCATCTTTTTAAAGAGTAATACTATTAAGTTTAAGTTTCAATGAGTGTTATTTAGGTGAACTTTCACAAATAAAAAAAGAGGGAGTCTAGTGTGAGACGGTCTCACACATGAGACGAGTCTTGATAAGAGAGGAAATGGGCTTGCACCGCCCCGTTCATAGGGGACAAACTATTTGCTCTCTCAACGAGACCCGTCTCACGTGTGAGAACGTCTCACACAAGTTTTATCATACAAAATTGGTAAATAAAAATCATGGGAAAGTAGTTTCAAAAACTAAGATAATTAATTTATATTGAAATTTAAGTTAAAATTTTTTTGGGTAATAAGTTATTTATTTATAGCTAAAATAATAAACAAATGGTTTCTTTTATTATTTTAAAATATTATCTTTAAAAAGGCTATAAGATATTTTTTTCAAGAAAAAAACAATTTTTTAATAGTTATGCAAATAAGACGTTATAGTGATTATATTAATTTATTTTCTGTTATTTATCAAAAATAAATAAAAATTGGTCGTGCGTTTAACGCACGGGTGTTAGACTAGTTTCAAATATAACAAAAAGATACTCCTCCTTTCCCCCCAAAAAAACCCTTATTCCTTTTCAGGATTTTTGAAAAGGATAGTTCTATTTCGCTTTTGAAGTATTTTTGTTTTTCTTCTCTGCCAGTTGTCTTTTCTTACCAAATTTAGCTTTAATAGAGGAAACAGAAAGGATACATCGACTCTACACAACCTGACGCATGGTTATTAAAGGCGCGCCTAGGCGCGCGCCTAAGCCCCGGGCACAGAGAGGCTCAGTTTTGGAGCCTGGGTGCGCCTAGCTCCGGGCACAACAATCGACCATCAATTAAATTATAATTAAACATAATGCGTGACTATTACTTTTCCTCTTCCATGACTCTCTCATGTACATGCACCATAAATTTGTATAAGAGTAGCAATAACTAGGAATTCCTTCAAACTAACAACTGCTTAGCATTTTATAGGATTTAGACTTAGAGTCCTTCGGTTTGAACTTCTCTTTATGCTTGTTTGAACATCTATTTATGTTTGTTTCTTTTATGACTTACAATGTATGTTTGATTTACTACTTGCATTTCATTTATTGCTTATCTCGATGTTGTATAATGTACACTATACTTTTAGTATTTTAAGGCATTTTTGTGGGCATCGTCACTCGGGCGCGCGCCCGCCTTGCGCCTAGGCTCCGGGCACACCTTTTGCGCCTTGGTGCGCCTAGAGCCTTTAATAACTATGACCTGACGATGACTTGAGCTGTTTAGAGAGTAGAAAAAAGAAGCCCGATATTTTCAAAATGAGAGTGGAAAAGAATGGCATTCTCATTGACCAACTAGTCCAATAAAATAATTAAATTAGCATAAGTAGGGGTGGGTAATAGTTATCCATGGGTTTTATCCATACAGAAATATGATGCTTTAAACTACTGTAAGCTGTCAATTTGGTACAATAGTCTAAAGCATGATAAAAACCTTAACTGGTAAACCATGGATAAGAATATTCCACCGCTAAGTATAAGCTTAATATCAAACACGATGCGGTACAAACCACATCCCCATTTTCCCAACTATTTAATGTACTCCCTCTGTCCCAAAAGATATTCCCACTTTTTTCGTCATTATTACGAATGAACTTTGAGCAATAATTATAGGTAGATTCAATTATACTAATGAAAATTCAAAACTTGTAATTGATACACCATCAACAATACTATCAATAACAAGTGTTCAATTTTTATTGGGATAACTAAATCAACTTAAAATTATTGCTCAAAAGTTCTTTCTTAATAACGACAAAAAAAAGTGGGAAGATCATTTTGGAACGATGGTACTATTAAATTTCAACTGGAGTGGAGGAGAGAAATACACGTCACTTGCATGCAAACAAAATAGGTTTAAATTCATTTTCAACCACTATACTTCACCTCGACTTTCACTTCAACCACTATACTTGTTTTTTAGCACGAAAACCAAAAAAGTTTTGGAAAACTATCATTTTAGCCACAAATTCGCGCGAATTTGTGGCTAAAATGATAGTTTTCCAAAACTTTTGTGGTTTTCGTGCTAAAATCCAAGTATAGTAGTTAAAGTGAAAATCGGGGTGAAGTACAGTGGATGAAAATGAATTTACACCAACAAAAAATAATCCAAAAAAGAAAGAGATAGCTGGTTTGCAACTTACCCAGCAAAAGCCAGCATATCCATCTCGAACCGGAGATGTATTGACATGAAGTGACCCTGGGAACGAAGCTTGCTCACTATTGAGTTACTCAACTTCATAATATGTGGCTTAAATTGGAGGGCGTGATAGTTGACTCTACACCTCAGTCGTTGGTATTCAGGGTTGTCAATTTCTTCAGCGAGTCTATGAGAAAAAGGAGTAAGATAGATAGCACCGTGTTCCTTCATTTTCTCCAAAGCATATGTTGTGTACCAACTAATTGGAGCATCTCTAGGTGGACGGATCTGCAAGTTATAAAAAGGAACTAGAATAACATACACATGCGCACACGGAGAGAAATAAATATATGCAACAGTTGAAGAACAAAAATCATATGCTCTGGCCTCCAATATTTATGAATTCTAGAAATTAAGTCGATAATAAATTCACCTGAAGAGGTTTAATTTTCTTTGTCTTCCCATTTTTTCGGATTTCAGGAATGCTTTCCACAATTCGTACATCATACCTCAATGACTTGATAAAATGCTCGACATCATAGATACCATGGAAACCACTGTTAATGAGTAACAAAATAAAATTGCAATGGTGAATGACTCGCACCACATTATGGGACAAAATAAAATGTTACATAATTTAGAGAAAATTAAAGGAAAAATGACTAGTAGAACCCAGAATAAATTAGAGGAAAAATGATGAGTAGCATGCAGCATGCCTAATATGGTTGCCCAATAAGGCATATCCACCAAGTCGTGGGACATAACAAGATGATTATTTGATCCCCACACAGTTCAGGTACTCAACATGGGGGTATCCTAATAGGGTACAATAGTATAATGATGGACTGTACACGTGGTGAAGTGTTGCATTGACAAACACACGGATATGGGCTTTATGTTTATACTCTTATAATTTTATGTGAGAACAAATGGGTTACTTTTGAAAATAATGCCAACTGCCATTTTCTTTAAAGGGGAAGTTGGTAAAGGTCATCACTATTTATGATTTTATAGCGTCTTTATGCAAGGATGAAACTGTGAGTATTAGTCTTTTCATTTTAGCCTTTTCAGAAGTGTATTCTGTTTCCAGTTTCAAAGTCATGAAAATATAATCATTTTTAAGATTGAAAATTATCTTTATCTTTAATTGCAATTTCCATTGTTATAATAATTCCATACAATGTCCTAAAGTGACAAATAAGTACGCAGACTTTTTATTATATTGAAAGAGGAAATTATAAAAACAGAAGACAGCTTTGTAAATGCTAAATGAACAGGAGACCTGAGTGAGGTGTAAAATTGTGGGGAAAAGAAAATAGAAGCCAGCTAGAGATGTTACTAAACTTGCTTCTAGCCAATCATGTTTACTGTATTAAAGATAAATATTTCCTTTCTCTAGACACCTCCCTAAGCAAAATGCTATGGTATTCTGCTGAAGTTTATTCACCATGTGGGTAAGGCATGAGCAGCAAACTGTTGATTGTGAGATTCTCAAGTGTAAGTCAATGCCCGAGTCGCATAGAGATTTGTATTCAAGATAGTATTTGCATGATGACTGATGTTATCAACTGAAAATGAAGTCACATGTTATATGGCAATAATATTACAGAGTCAGCAGAAAATATAGCAGAATAAACAAGAGTAATGTGCAGGAGTTTATACATAACTTCCTTAGTCACGATTGACGAGGGATGCTTTGACCTACTGTGCAAATTAACACTATGGTTTAAAATCCAGTGTTCATCTAAAATAACCATACTCTTTATAGTTGCTTTTTGTCATGTCTAGTAAGTATAATCCTCATGAACATCTATTTCATATTACCCGCTTGCTTGAAAATTATTGTTATTCGTTTTGACATTCAAGGTTACAGATCTTCTTTGAAGAGTCAAAGTGAAGTTGGTGAGGGCTGGAGGCTTCGTTTACAATCAGGTATTTCAAATTTTAGGAGAGCAAGGATGAAAAATTTCTTTGACAGTTCGCGGCATTTGGAACATAGTGAGGTATATGGAGTGAGTAATTTTTCATACCTTAAGGGGAAAGATGGTGCATTGTATGAAACAATATGAAAGCTCTGAGTTTTAAGATGTAAGGGTTTGTTAGCATGTATGCATCACGATCTCCCAAAACTTCCTCTTTAAGCAGCTAACAAGCAGCACGGTACTCTTACAGTCATTTTATGAATGATGTAACAAGAAAATAGTGTAGCTGGTTGAAATAGATACCTGTCATCATGCCAAAAGGAATTTGCATCCAAGTCTGGCAGCACAAGCGTAGCATTCATAATTCGTGCAGCAAGAACAGCATTACATATCTACAAAAAGTTATTATCTCTTCGTAAGTACTAAGGTTTATATGACCAGATGAAATCACAATAGTATCAATTTCGAAAATAGCTTTCTTGGTTAACATTTATAAGTTGATCAACCATGACTTTGTAAAGATATACTCCCTTCGTCCTTTTTATATATTCGCTTTTTGCTATTTTGGGTGTCCCATTTGATTATTCACACACCAAAGAGGTAAGTTTATATTAATTTTTTACTCAAAGAGGCCCACTTATCACACTCACAACAACTATCCCACTCACAATTCCTACCCTACTTATCATACTCACAACACCCACTCAGGACACTTTTCCTTATAACCTGTGGCCGGACAAAAGTGTGAACAAAGAAAAAGACGGAGGGAGCACTACCGAAAAAGCATCATGGAAAGCTATCTTCTTTACTCACAGGAGTTTATTCCTCATATTAAATATCAAATCACGACAAAAAAGTGACAAATTAGCATAAAATAGAAGGAGGATTTACTCAACTATTTATTGAAACTTTTTTTTCAGATGTAATCTTTAGTTGAATATTGGTTTTGGACTGACCTTTTTCTAAAAGTTCTAAACTGAAAGGAATTAAATTCTAATGTATAACTAATATGCATGAAATTTATTTGATGATGTATTGAGCCAAGTCGAGTCAGGCTCGAACATGCGGCAGTTTTGCTTGCTGGAGATGAGGCTGTTTAAACACATATCGAGTTCAGATACACTATAAACAAATCCAAGTGCACGTTGAAAGAGCTTATATGAGCCAAGCCGAGCCAAGGAAAAAACCAGAAACAGCTATGTTCAGCTAACAGAACAAGCCAATAACGATATGAATACCAATATATACAAGCAAAGTAATAATAACATAGTTTCAAACATTTCATCAGGAAAAGATACATACTGCACTCCGCTGCTGATTCAAACCACCATTACAACGAACACGGAGGTAACCATTGGTCTCCTTAGGCGGAGCTGCCACATTAGGGAAAACGAAAAACAAAAATTATCAAGATTGAAACAGCAAGAGATATTAGGCATACTAAAGGATCCAGTAGCACAGTTAAATTTCATACGAGCCCAATTTGATCTTGGAGCAGATGACGGTCTCCATCCGTCAGAAGCAGCAGTATCCCAAAGCTTCTCTACATCAATCTGGTTAAAAGTGGAACATGTCAAACTTCAGAAAAATTCCAAAGTCCACCAAATTATCACAAAAATAACAGTTTTACAAAAGAAGGGATGGGAAGTATACAACATTTACATAGCATCTTTGTTGTGAGGGTGCTCATTCGGATTTAGCAAAAAAGGTTCTGGTCCATATTCAAAATCACCTGATCCGACAAAGCTGTATGATGGGCTATTCAATGCAAACCCTCCTCCATTGGAGCTAGAGAATGGGCGCACACTGTATACGGGTATCTCTAAGCACGACACAAGAGGAGTGCATGGAATGTAACTTTAGCAGTAGGAGTATAGTGGAGATAAAGTCAGGTTAGACTGGTCAAGAAATACCACAAAGGTAACAATTTGATATTTAAGATCAATTACTATTGAATGTTATCAAAGATAAGGCGGTAAGAGATAAAGAAGTTGTTAGTCATAGAATGAGTCTAGGTGAAATAAAGATGTATACCCGGAGTGTTATGTAAGCTATGTACACTCATTAAGTTGAAAGAAAGATTTATAGGAAAGCTATTAGACTAGCACTGCTTTATGGAACCAAATGTTGGGCAACTAAGAAAGAATCTCGTGCACAAACTATTAGACAGACATCATCATAAGAACTCATTCCTGATTAGGTACCTGTCATGCTTCTAAGCAGGGATTAACTTATGTATGGGATTAGGTGGAGTCAATTTGAGGTATGGGACTCAAGTTTAAAAGAACTAATGTAATGTGTTCCATCAGTCAGATGGCTTTTATCGTAGTGATCAAAACGGAAACACCCCAGTTCTTTTGGGACAAACACACAGAGAAAGTATCCCTCTTCTTTTGATATGGATGGACGCTCCCTTAGTTTTGCCTCAAAGAGTTCTACTTAATTGTGCTTCAATTAGTAAGCATATAATTCCTTCAATGTTCCAGCTTTACTACTACTCTAAGTGTGTAACCGAAAATTCTCTAATAACAGTTACTTGTTTGTAAACATGGTCATTGTTCAAAGTACTTATGTAACTCTTATATAATTAACATTTCAAGCCAGACCTTTCCGCAACAGGGAGGGGCGATAAATTTCAATCATTGTAATGCTTGATTTCAGAATTCAATTTAACAACAATTCCATAATTCACAATTTAGCATTTGATCTTACAGTAGAGAACAAAAAATAGTAAATGGCAAGGAAATTGAGAAGCGACCTCGGATGGAGAGGGCGATGAAAAGTTAGTCTTAGTTGTGAACATAAAGGAGAGAGCGCAAATCACGACCACAATTGCAACAAGAAGTATTCTTCCAAACAGTCCCTTAACTCCACCACTGAAATGCTGCTTCAGCTGGTGGCGATTATGTCCTCTCTTGAACATATTCCCATCTCCAGGTCTACCGGATGATTTAACAACAACAGTAGATCCAAATCACATGTCTAGAATTGGAGATGACTGAGCAGAGATGAAATTGAGAAGTTAGAGATGACTTACCTCCTCATCTTTTTTCAGGAATTGTGAATTCAGATCCGAAATTTCGGACGGAGACACGGCGGCGCAGCTGTGGAGTTGAAGTGAAACTGGAGTTTTCCGGTGACGGTGATGGTTGTGAGATACTGTGATCCGGGAGGGTTGAGGTTTGCTTGGTGGGTTTTGTTATGGTTTTGATTTATTTATAACTTTGAGTACTGATGATTAGAGTGGCGCTATTCACACTCCCAATTTAATTACACTCACCTTACCAATTTTACAAACATGCCCCTATATTTTTTACAAAAACATTGATATCCTAATACTTCAAAAGGAAATAATCTATATTATTACAATACAAAGCAAGAATAACCGCTACACAAAGAGCGGCTAAGATTGAAACTTAGAAAATGATCTAACGGCCTAAAATTAATTTAAAGTAACTCACTATCCCACTCCTCATGGTAGTTGTGTAACCTCTCCACTCTAAAAAGAGAAACTTTCAGTGATTCAAATTGGTACAAGAGATTATTTTTTGAAAATAAATGACGGGTACAAACATGATAGAAATACAAAAAATAAAAATAAATAAATAAAATAATGTAATTTGGGTTATGAAAAAGAGGAAATTGAGTTGAGGTTAAGGGGTTTTATGTGAGAGGACAAAATTAAATGGGATTTTTTCTTTCTTTTTATACTGTCACCGTGCCAGTGGCACGGGTAAGAATACTAGTAAAATTACAAAAGATGGCTACAAAATGTGGCTTACAAAATGAGGTGTCATAATTGTGTTGGTGTTTTTAATTGGAGTGTGTCGGGTCCACTATCGATGTAGCCAATGAAATATCGCCACCACATCTTCTATCCTTCATTTTGTAAACTTCTTTTGTAAGCCTAGCATTGCCTTACTTCAAAATAGGGCAAATAGCACATTAGTGCCCCAAAGTTTGATATGAGTTACAATTTAGGTCCTAATGTTCCGATTTTAGCAATTTGGTGCCTAATGTTCACATTTTGTGGCGATATGAGTCTTTTTTGAATAGTCATGGATGGAAGCTAACGAAAAATTTAACGAGCTTCTTTAAAATTGTATTTATTACCAAAAAAGGCAAGTTGGCGTTATGAGAGTGAGAGAAAGCATTGAGAGAACAAGAGGAGCAATGCTAGGGGCACAAAAGCATGCTTACAAAATGAGGTGACGATATTTTATTGGTTGTATCGATAAGGGACCCGCCGCCACACTTTAATTAAAAACACCAATAAAATCATTACACCTAGGATTTTGTGAGCAAAATTTTGTGATTTTTTTGTGCCCCTAGTATTATTCGAAGAAGAGATGTGAAGGTGGCCAGTGGGGGGATGGGGTGGGGGAAGGAGGCGAAGAAGGTAGAAGTTAAGGTTTGATTTTTTAGTTTCCATTTTCAAGGAAATTTAGGTTAAAATAAGTTTTTTTAAAGCTATTATCTATTGATTAATATCTAAATTTAGTCTTTTTACTTTTTTAAAAACACAATGTTAGCCCTTTACTTAAGGAATTACAGTTATGTAAATGACTTTAGTGTAATGCATTTTTATTTTTATAATTTCCACTACTATACAAAAAATTTATTATTTTAAATGATAAAAAATATTTTACTTTGATACTTATAATGTTTTTTTGGTTAATTAAAATATACATTCTTTTATTAATATGAAATATTATATATATATATATATATATATATATATATATATATATATATAAATCCTAATTCGGGTGGGACGGAAGGAGTATATATATATATATATATATATATATATATATATATACTCCTTCCGTCCCACCCGAATTAGGATTTTTGGGTTTGGCACGGGGATTAAGGAAAAAGTGTTAGTGGAGTAGTTGTTGTGAGTATGAAAAGTGAAGTAGGAGAGAGAAAGTGGGGTAGAAAATAATGAGTGGAAAGTTGTTGTGAGTGTGAATGTGGGTCCCATTAAATAAAATACTTCCATTTTTGGGTTGTCCTAATTCGAATGGGACACCAAAAATAGAAATTTATCCCAATTCGAGTGGGAAGGAGGGAGTATATAATTTTGGGAGTTGTTAAGTTTTTAACAAAATGAGGTCAAAATATATAATTATTGAATTTTATGGGTAAGAAATGCAAGTTTCAAATAAGCTCGTTATATTTTTCGTTAATTCTGTTAGCTTCCATCCATTATCATCCAAAAAAGACTCATTTGCCACAAATTATGAACATTAGGCACCAAATTGCCAAAATTGGAACATCAAGACCTAAATTGCAACTCATATGAAACTTTGGGGCACTAATGTACTATTTACCCTTCAAAATACACTGACCCTTTTCTTCAACTAGTAAACTACTAAAATGACCTGCGTACTAACCACTTTTTTCACTCTGAAACAACCAATCGAACATGCGTATTACATACTAAATAACATAAATAACCAAAAATTTTAAAATGTTAATGAAAGTGAATGAGCGTTAGTTTTCTAACAAATATCACTATCATAATTTTGAATTGCCCACATAACCGAACAAAATCGTAACTCACTTATCCTTATTATATTTAAATTACCTTTCACAATGTTCATATTTTTTTATGGTTTAAATGTACAAAATTTAAATTATACTCTATCCGTCCCAGCACAAGTAGGACTTCTTTCTTTTTTAGGTCGTCCCAAAACAATTGAGACTGTCCAATATGGAAATGTTTAATATATTTATATTTAACCAACCCCACTGTTTAACCTCACTCATTCTCTCTTTTCATTTTCTACCACTCAATTTATTCAACCAATACTACTATTTATCCTACTCATTATCTCTCCTCATTTTCTACCACACGTACACTACTTTTCTCTTAATTATTGAGCCAATTCCTCTAGTCCTTCTTGTGCTGGGACGGAGGGAGTATAAACTATAAATTACGTATAAAGTTGAACTAATCTTCCCAGCCTATTTATATAACTCTCCATCAATCTCTCGTGTTTCGAGCTTCAAAAAGCTTCATACAGGATTTTCATCACCGCTTGTTATCACTCTAGTCGAGCTAGGCCTTTGTCTTATATCTCCTCTTCCGATAAGGGAGTTACGGTGGTCGAAAGGTTCTCATCGACCACCTCAGCACTCGATAGATATGAAGAGTTTCAATTTCCGGCCCAAGTTTAGGATTTGGAGAAGTCAAAGCGGCTTGTGACAATATTTTTTTAATTGATGAGGGTTCAAATGAGAATTTTCGAAGTAGGTCGATTCTAAGGGTAAACAGCTAGTGATAGGTGATTGAGGCGTAGAATGGGGGAAGACATTCGATGTGTGGGGAGGGGGAAAGAGGGTATTATTGGATATTATGCCCTAGGCCCTTGAGAAAGGCCTATGTGTTATATCATAGCTTCATTGTTATAGAGATAACAAACCCGATTATTATATCTTTTGCATGTATATTATAATAATCATTGTCCCTAGCACTTATGAAGGGCTAGCATGAGTTTAATGGATAATCATGTGAAGATTATGGTGCATAGGATGCGGATTAAACTTGTGGATACTTGTTGGAGAACAAGGTACTGGATAGACCCGTTATGAGATTTATGTCATGGTCAAATGTCATAATTAAATCTCATGATAGTCATACCATTTGAATCCTTGGATCTGAGATTATCATGGTCTTCCACATGATGAACATTATGTTTGACATAGTCAAACGCTACCTTTAACCGGGTAGTTATAAAGGTTATGATTGACATGATCGGATTCTTGTAGGGAAGAATGACAAGTCAAGATGGGATTTGTCCCTCTCTCAAGAGAGATATCTTCTTGGCCACTCGATGAGTGAGATTGATGATAGTGCATGACCATGCCTAAATGAATTGATGTGTTCAATGTCGTTTGCTCATATCAATCTACTCGGGATCGAGAAAGCATTGGACAACATAAGTTGACGTAGACCATGACTTATGTCCAATATAATATCGCGTGACAAATGGATTATGATATATTCTATAAGGTAACTTTGGACTTTCAAAGTTATACTAATTGGGTAGTCATAATGTGTAACGACCCCAAAACCCGTCCCTATTTATTTTATATTTTTGGGGATTTTAATTTGACATTATGTGTGCATTTTATGTGTTGTATCATATTTTATGACTTGCACATCTTACTTGACTATTTGTGTTATTTACTTAGTTAGTAGTAATAATGGTTAATGGAGTTAAATGAATTAGTTAAAACTTTAGGGTCCTTTGTGAAAATTCAAGTTTAGGGGGTTATTTGCTCTAAAGGAAAATAGAGGAGTTTAGTTGTTTAAAATGAAACTACGAGGGCTTAAGTAAAAAAAATGAAAATATCAATTCTTACTTATCTCCTCACCTATCCCTTTCTGCGTTTACATACATACTTCCCAAATGTATTTTTTTTCTCTGGTTCATGGAAAGAAAAAGGTAAGTTCCATCCAATTTTAATTTCTATCTTTTTGATTACTTCTCCGTTTTAAAATCTAATTATATAAAAATGATCATGGCGTTGAGTAGGTTATTTCTACCCGAACAAAACATATTTCTGCGATACTTTTTCCGGAAATAGGTAAGTTACTAATTCCCCTTAAATGTTAAAATGGCCATATATATGTTGTATATGTTATATGTGGTGAAGTTATTGTGAAAAGAATTTATTTGTGATACTTGTAATTTTGGGACAAAGTGAGTATTTGGTATGTTGGTTTGGTTGGGTTCAAAGTGGTGTTAGAGTGCTTTGGGACTGATTTTGGTAGCCTTAGTAAGGTTATAAACGTTAAGTGTGTAAGTGTTGTACTTTTGGGACTGTGAAACGAAAGGAGTAAAAAGTGTGCAAATTTTGCCCTGGCAGGGCTCTTGGGCGGTCGCCCAAGATGAGGGCGGGCGGGCGCCCACTGTTGCTGAAGAAAATAAATTATTTCATTGACTTGGTTTAGGACCCAATCTTGGGCTAGGTTTTGTGTCCTAGTCTAGGGTGCCTAGATAAGTGTTTTGGGAAGCTAAAATGGTAGATGATGATTTGGTTTCATATGTGTACAAGGTTGTGTTTATGACTTAAATGTCAATGTTATTGAGAACTCTTATGAGTGATTCTTTTGTGTGCTTCTTGTGATGTGTTTGGCTTGGTTCCCTACTTTGGAATCATTGCCCCCGGTTGTTGTTTAAGCAAGTAATTATTACAGTGCTTTGTTTGAAAGTCCAGCTGGTTTTGTGTTATCGAGTGGAGGTGGAGATGATTATAGTGGCGCACAGTCAAGTTCACTATAAGGCTTTTCCACTGGACCTTTTTGTAATCGAGTGGAGGTGGAAAGAATTATAGTGGCACACAGCCAAGTTCACTATAAGGCTTTTCCACTGGACCTTTTTCCCCAGTCCAGATTGGCCTTGGATGGGATGAGTTGGCTCCCTCGAGTGAGCATTTGGGTTATGACTTTGTGTCATATTTCCCCGTTGTTACTTTGGTTCTTATGGTTATGGTTTGGTTTTCGGGATCCCGGCTTCAGCTATTTATGCTGCTCAGATGGTTTTCTCAGATGGTTTTCTTAAATGGTATTCCCAGACGGTTATGTTCTTTCGGTAAACCTTGGCTAAGTATCGACGGTTATGTTCTTTTGGTAAACCTTGACTAAGTATCCTTGTGAGTGTTACATCGTTGTATGTGTGGTATTATGAGTTGGCTTTGCCTCTCATGCTATGTGCTATGTGATGCTTATGATATTGTTTGTTATACTTATCATTTTAGCATGAAACGTAGTTGCATTTTAGTAGCTTACTGAGATTCATTCTCACCATTTATTTGTTTACTGTTTTAAATAAAGGCGAGTCCAGAGGATAGGACACTTTGGCACGGGAGGACGTTACAGTGGTAAGAGTTGGGATTTGTTTTGTAAAGGATACATTACATAGATGTAATACCTTTTGGGTAGAGTTTCCGTGACTTCATCATTTTGTAACACCATTATTTTGGATAATGTTGGTGTATGTATATTTGTATAAAAGTTTGTAAGCCTTCGGGCTAAGTACTTTCGTTTGTGAAAGAGTTTGTTTGAAAGTTAAATGAAGTCTTTGAACTTCGAGTGTGGATTTTGTTAAACTTTATGAAAGTACATTTCGAAAAATTTTCTAAAAGTGTTTTATAACGTCTTCCAATCGTGTCCCGAGCGTGGGGCCAACTAGGACCACGGGTCTGGGGCGCGACAGTTGGTATCAGAGCTAGGTTGTAGATGGTCTAGAATGACTATGTGACCTAGGAGGGTAGTTGTGTAGAGAATGAGTAACGTTGAGGGTTTTATGCAGGTACTTATTGAAATGGTTGGGACAGATGGAGATCAGTCTGGGCCTTCATGGCAGGGTAATGTTAGAGAAGAGGTTCGAATGATGTTCCAAGGTATGATTGAAACTGCAATGAAAGCAATTAACGACATAGTTGAGCGTAAAAGCAAGGTTGAAGCTTCAGATGTGACAAGACAAGGAGGACAGCCAAAACCACAACATCAGTATGGCGATAATAGAGGATCTCAGGGTACATCTTCGCAACTTAGAGGATCTTCTCAAGGACCACAGAAAATCAGAAGTCAAGTTAAATGAGTATGTAGTTATTGTTAGAGGGAAGGACACTTAGAGGAGAAATGTTGGAAGAAGCAAGGTAAAAGTATGAGATATGGTCAGTTGGGTCATTTTCAGAAGGATTGTCCAAGAATGAAGAATAAGGCATTGGGAAGTGTTGTCAGGTCTTCTCAGGGCCAGAAGAGGGATTCTTCAGGGAAGCTTAAGGTGCAGGATCGTGATATTGCCATCAATCAACAACATATCTCCGATTCTGTTAATGTGATTGGAGGTATGATTTCCGTATCTAGTTTGAGAGCACGAGCACTTATAGACCCTGGTTCTTCGCATTCTTATGTGTCTGTGCATTTTGCTTCTCGGTTGCATTTGTCTTTTGAGTCTCTACCTTATGTGTTAGAGGTGTCTATACTAAGGGGGAGTGTTTGGTGATTGATAGAGTGTTGCGCACTTGTGATGTGCAAATTTATGAGCATGTTTTACTTGCTGGTTTAGTTATTTTGCCATAACAAGATTTTGATATTATTGAGGTGGAGTTTTATATGTTAGTGTGCTTTAATTAAGCATGGTAGATATATGTGTTGGGCATTCATGTTATTTATGTATTAAAATCTGAAAATTGTTATCAGAAGGTTGTGCCGGGTATTTAGTTTACGTGGTTGGTAGTAGAACGTCTACATCTAAATTGGAGGATTGATCATTTCTTTGTGAGATCTCAGATATATTTTTTATTGAGTAGTACATGTTACTTGAGGAGAAAATTGGGTTATATTGAGTTGTTACAGTACAATGCTACAGTGCTAATATCTAGTTTAATATACCTATAACATCGGTTGAGTTAAAGGAGTAGAAGATTCAGCTTGAGATATTTCTTGATAAGGGATTCATCACGTTTAGTATATCTACGTGGGATGTATCGTTATTGTTTAGTATAAAAATATAGTACTTTACGAGTGCATATTAAATACAAAAAGCTCTGCCAGGTGACTATAGCGAATCATTACTTGTTATTTTATATGGGTGACATATTTATCAACTTCAGAGATCAGTGGTTTATTCAGTGTTTGACTTGAAGTGATTATTATCAATTGAAAATTTGAGATGGGTATATTTCAAAGACGGCTTTTCATACCAGGTATGGGCATCATAAATTTGTGGTTATATTGTTTGAATTAACAATTGCTCCAGTGGTATTGTTGGATATTCTGAATTATATCTGTAATCATAATTGGATTGCTTGAGAGAAGCAACGGGTTGTGAAATCAAGGTATTATGTCTTCTTATTAGCGGATATATTATTTTGAGGAAGTTTCAATACAAGCATAGATATTGGTCGTTTAATTACGAAAGCAACAGTATGTACATGGCTTGTTGGGATTGGCATGATATTGTTAGAGATTTATTGATGAATTTCTAAGGTAGCTACACTGTTAACTAATTGACACAGAAAGATACACTTTCTCGATGGATTGGTAAGAGTGAAATGAGTTTTTAATTGTGGTAACGAGAGTTGATGACAACTTCAGTATTAATATTGCTTAATGGATTTGACTAGTATTACAGTTATCTAGAGGATATGATCAGTGTTACTATTTTCTAGTGGATATGTCGAGTTTTACCATTATAGTGGATCTAATCAACTCATTGTTCATGGTGATGCCTCGAAGAGTGATTGAGATGTTTATCCATTCAGAATTGTATGGCAGTTATGTATGCTTCGAGAAGATTGATTCCTTATGAACAAAGTTATCCTCACTATAACTTGAGGTTGATTTTGATTGTACATTCATTGCATTAGTAAATGATTTTTGTAGAGCCATATTTGAAGTGTCTACCGACCATGAGAGTTGAAGTAATCGTTTTCTTCAGGAGAGCTACACTTGAGACAATGCAAGTAGAGTATTATGTTATATCATTCAGGAAAGACAAATATATTAGAGGATTCCTTGACTTATAGTTCATGTTTGATAACACTAAATGGGGGAAGGTTAGAGGAATTGACATCTTGGAGTCCTTATGAGTTGAGACATGTGATGATTTTGCGATTGTGAAAGCTTTAAGTTTCGACTCTATTGAATGATTCTAACTATAGAAAATTACTAGTGGAATGAACGATGATAGACAACACGATTTTGTTCGTTGCTAGTGATGGAACTTTAACTTTTGTAGCAGAGTATGTAGTCGACACTTAGTGGAACCAACATGCATAACGGAATTCAACTACAGGTACTTGAAGAGATGCACAAGACCAATTTAATTATGAATCCGAGTAAATGTAGAGTATTGAGATAAATTTGAAGAGTTACACTTGATTTGTTTGACACGAGAAATTTTAAGCATTCAACTAAGTCCTTGAGCTGCGAATAATCTGGAAGTAAAATATCAGTGATCAGTTGGTTTGTGACAAGCCTTTGAGATTTCTGAGTGGATATGAATCTATTGCGAAAGGTTTCATTGAAGGAGTTACACTGAATAGTTGAGAACAATGATGTTGATTGATAGCGGATTGGTTACCAAGTTTCCTCACCTTATCTATTTTGAAGGTATAAATGTTAATTCCAGTTGTTACTTATTTGTTCAGAAGATAGTTCGATTTCATGGGATGCCTACGAGCATGGTATTAGATATGGGTTCCTTATTTACATCTTGATTTTAGTAAGCAATTCAGAAGGCTTTGAATTCAGAATTGGGATTTAGAACGACTTTTCATCCTCAGACAGATGGTCAGTTAGGAAGAACCATTCAGATTCTTAAGGACATGTGGATAACTTGTTCAGTTGATTATTAGAATTCGTGGGATATACCTTTACTTCTCGTGGATTTTGCTTAATATATCAGTTCTTTTGAGATTTTGGGAAGAGTTGGAGATTGGGCTTATCATCTTGTGTTACTTCCTTCTCTTGACAAGGTTTATAATGTGTTCCATGTGTCGATGCTACGCAAATCTGTTTATGATCCTTCTCATGTCCTATCTGAGGTTCCCGAGGATATTGAACCAAGTATGTCCTATGAGGAGCATCCAGTTCAAGTGATTGATTCTAAAGTTCAAGAATTGAGAAATAAAAGTATTCCTCTTGTTAGAGTTGTGTGGAGGAACCATAATGTGGAAGAATCAACTTGGGAGCTTCGGGATGAAATGGAGAGGAAATATCCTTGGTTGTTTGATTCGTTTTGTAAGTTATCCTAAAATTCGGGACAAATTTTCTTTAAAGGGGAGTGATTGTAACGACCCCAAAACCCGTCCCTATTTATTTTATACTTTTGGGGATTTTAATTTGACATTATGTGTGCATTTTATGTGTTGTATCATATTTTATGACTTGCACATCTTACTTGACTATTTGTGTTATTTACTTAGTTAGTAGTAATAATGGTTAATGAAGTTAAATGAATTAGTTAAAACTTTAGGGTCCTTTGTGAAAATTCAAGTTTAGGGGGTTATTTGCTCTAAAGGAAAGTAGAGGAGTTTAGTTGTTTAAAATGAAACTACGAGGGCTTAAATGAAAAAAATGAAAATATCAATTCTTACTTATCTCCTCACCTCTCCCTTTCTGCGTTTACATACATACTTCCCAAATGTATTTTTTTTTCTCTGGTTCATGGAAAGAAAAAGGTAAGTTCCATCCTATTTTAATTTCTATCTTTTTAATTACTTCTCCGTTTTAAAATCTAATTATATAAAAATGATCAGGGCGTTGAGTAGGTCATTTCTACCCGAACAAAACATATTTCTGCGATACTTTTTCCGGAAATAGGTAAGTTACTAATTCCCCTTAAATGTTAAAATTGTCATATATATGTTGTATATGTTATATGTGGTGAAGTTATTGTGAAAAGAATTTATTTGTGATACTTGTAATTTTGGGACAAAGTGAGTATTTGGTATGTTGGTTTGGTTGGGTTCAAAGTGGTGTTAGAGTGTTTTGGGACTGATTTTGGTAGCCTTAGTAAGGCTATAAACGTTAAGTGTGTAAGTGTGGTACTTTTGGGACGGTGAAACGAAAGGAGTAAAAAGTGTGCAAATTTTGCCCTGGCAGGGTTCTTGGGCGGTCGCCCAAGATGAGGGCGGGCAGGCGCCCACTGTTGCTGAAGAAAATAAATTGTTTCATTGACTTGGTTTAGAACCCAATCTTGGGCTATGTTTTGTGTCCTAGTCTAGGGTGCCTAGATAAGTGTTTTGGGAAGCTAAAATGGTAGATGATGATTTGGTTTCATATGTGTACAAGGTTGTGTTTATGACTTAAATGTCAATGTTATTGAGAACTCTTATGAGTGATTCTTTTGTGTGCTTCTTGTGATGTGTTTGGCTTGGTTCCCTACTTTGGAATCATTGCCCCCGGTTGTTGTTTAAGCAAGTAATTATTACAGTGCTTTGTTTGAAAGTCCAGCTGGTTTTGTGTTATCGAGTGGAGGTGGAGATGATTATAGTGGTGCACAGTCAAGTTCACTATAAGGCTTTTCCACTGGACCTTTTTGTAATCGAGTGGAGGTGGAAAGAATTATAGTGGCACACAGCCAAGTTCACTATAAGGCTTTTCCACTGTTGGTTTAATATGATTAATTCATGAACACGATATTGGGATTGATCGAATTTCTGAAATTCTGAAAATCTGGAAAATCTGGGATTCACCACCGGACAGCTGTGGAGGCGTACGCCTCCCACAGAGCCGTACGGCTTGTCTTGGTTTTCTGGGCAGTTTTGTTTTGTTTTCTGGTTTTCTGATTGTTCTATAAATCGTTTACAGATTTCGAATCAAAAATCGAATCTGGTTTCAGATGGCTGGTTTTCGAAACCGTGTTTTCTGAAATATGATTCAATCCAAAAAGTTGCAGAAATCAGAATTCTGAAGAGTTCAGAATTGCTGTAATTTATAAAATTGATGAGACAACGAATGATCTTGAAACAAGTGACCGATCTATACGGGAATGTGGATGCCTTTTGGCTTAGTTTCGACCGTATTGAGAAGTTACTTGGTTTCTTGATCTTAGTACGGGATTGTGGATGCCTTTTGGCTTAGTTTCGACCGTGCGTTTTGTGCTCTCAATTTATAGATGTTCTGCGGAAACAAAAGTTTCAGAATTTATCCCTATGAACAAAGTGAAAATTGTTTGCAGAGAAGGAAACTAAATTTAGATTAATTCATTGTTTGGACCAATGGCAGGCTTACGCCTTATTTCTGGGAATGCGAATGAAACATCCAATCTGTAAATTGTTTACAGATAATTTAGATTCCGTCCCCATGATATTGCTTCATAATTAAATCACAAGATTTTACTTCTGTTAATTAATTTGATTAGTTAACATCATTTATGTAAAGACTATATTATATTATGTTTGACATAATTAAATATATGATGCATATCTCTATGCAAAGACTATATTATATTATGTTTGGCATAATTAAATATACGTTTAAAGTTGTCAAACTTAATTAGGCTATCATAACGGTTATGGGCCTAAGACATAAGATGAGATTAAAACATGTAAGGCATAAGATGTCACAAATCTCATAAAGGATCTAAGAGTCACATGTGATGTGATTGATAAGGGGTTATCTACCTAAATAGCTTGGTTCGAGGTTCATGCCAAAGCAGACTCACAAATCAAATGAAATATGGATCCTAGCCCATTTAAATTATATTATACATGAGTTGTATTTGAAGGTGTAATTTAGTGGGAGTATTTATAAAATACATTATTTATCTCTAAATGATAATGGTATGAAATATAGGCGTATATTTATTTGCATATTTGTGTAGAATGTTTTAACTATAATCATATAAAATAACTGCGATTGACCCCAATTAAAGAGAATAAAATTAACTTCTTTGACCTATTCATGAGCTTAAGAATTGTTCTAAAGCAAGAGCGGAAGTTATGAATTATTAATAAATCATATTCCTAAGAAACCTAATGTCTTAAGGTCGGACATGGACATAAATTAGAATCATGTGGATGAATCTATGGATGTCAACTGTCCTGCGACTTGCTACTGTTGTGGGTGAAATCTCGGACGTCGACATATTCAAGATAGTGCCGTCCTTACTGCTGTAACGCTGTAAGTAATTTAATTTATTTATTTACTGCATAGTTAACCTCTTTTTTACAGATAATTATCAACTATTAAAAACGTGGTAAAAGCAAGACTCATAAGGACTCCTATCCACGGCAACAAAGACTTGGTCACGATGAAGATAGAATCCTAATTTTTAGCTTAGTTAGTTAGGGTTGATTTGTTCTATCCAGTTCTTGTATTTAAACTAGGTATTAGAGGCGGCACAAACACACAACAAAAAGCACGCTCACTACTTCATCTCTGTAATTCACCTTTACATCCATTGTAACCCAGAAAATCAATACAAACGTTTAGGGAAGGTAGGTGCTCATAATCACCTCCCGAGGTTTTTCCTAAGAGATTATTATCTCAAAGGTTTCCTCGTTACATACTCGTGTCTTTGCAATCTCAATTCATTCAATTATATTCCATTGCACCCTCTTCTCATACTCAAACTCATACATTCGATCATTAGACTTAATTTTTGTTTTTTTACCAAAACAATTTGGCGCCCACCGATGGGCCTTTGGTTTTTTAATTGTTTGAATTCTTTACGAATCAGAATGTCTACTCAACCTATGATCTCCAGCAACAGCAAGGCTCGTATCACAACCCTTGGTTTGAACCCACTGATTGGGGGCAATAGCCCAAGCAAGACGACAAGTGGCCATTCTGGGACTCTACCACCGCCGCCACCTGGTGGAGCAGGCAAGAAGCAGTCGGCTTTATCCTCTGATCCTGAACTCAAGAACATCCTTATGCAGATGAGGAGTCAACTGGACAAACAACAGAGCAGCACCTCAGTAATAATGGACACCTTGGTGAGCTTGCAGAAGGAGCAGAGATCCTTAAGCGAGAGGGTGGATTCTGTATCACCAATTCGCCCTAGGAGCCTTAACTTCAGCACCGGTAGTAGTCCTTCAGCCTTCAATGAATGGATCTCGATGGCCAGTGCAGCTGGTGGTGTAGCCCCGTCGTCTCTCTTGATGACGACTTCTACGATGATGATGCCATCCTCATATCCTGGTTTTTTCCAGTTCTCTCCACTTGTCCATTCTTCAGCCCCACCTTCCACGTTCAATGTTTCAGGGACTTCTACAGGACCATCGTATGCCAACAGTACCATTGTGACATCTTCGGCCGATGTCAACACCTTCGGTAACATTAATCCAAGTTTTGCGTTTGATAATATTGCTCGTACTTCTAATCCTTTTGCAGGTAACTTCATAGCAAGCCAGCTTCAAGAGCTAAGGGACATAGTCATGAATGTACCAGGAGTCACTCCCCCCATTCAGCAAGTCTCTCCAACATGTTACAGCCAGTTTCGTTTTGTACCAGCCATAGCACATGCCGACATCCCGAAAGGATTCAACATTCCGTCCATGAAGTTCTATGATGGAAGCACTGATCCTGAAGAGCATGTCGCCCATTACCAAGAGAATATGGAGATCGTCCGTATACCTCTCCAATACAGGGAAGCCTGCTTATGCAAAGGTTTTGGCTCAACGCTGGTAGGGCCAGCCTTGAAGTGGCTGATTCGTCAACCACCTAGCTCAATCAGATTGTTTGCTCAACTGGTCAACATGTTTAACAACCAATTCTCTTGTAGCAGACAGTTTGAAAGACTTACCAGTGATCTTTACCGTGTCGTCCAACAGCCTGCAGAAGCATTGAAAGACTTTGTTAACAGGTTCAACAAAGAAGTCCTAGATATCCCTAACCTTGATATGGCAACGGCAACAGAAGCCTTCAGATTGGGTCTAAAGAAAGATTCACCATTTTATGAGGAGCTGGTGATGAATCCATGCAAGAAGATGGAAGACATCCGAAACAGGGCCTTAAGATTCATTAGGATCGAGGAAGACAAGATGCAGCAGATTGAGATTTCTTGCAAGGCGTCGACATATGACAACCCAGACAGAAGGATAGAGACATCTCACCAGAAGCAGAACAGATCCGGACCTTACTACAAAAACGATCTTAAGGAAGACCAAGATAATATTCAATGCCCAAAGATATCTGATTATTGTTTTTCTGTTAATGTTTCAGGTATTCTGTGCGCAATGAAGAATCTTGGAGATAAAGCAAGGTGGCCAAAGAAAAACGACAAACCTTCAGGATGGAAAGATAAATCCAAGTGGTGTGCATACCACGAAGATTTCGGAGATCTTACCGAAGATTGCATCGCCTTGCGCAAACAAATCAGCTACTTACTCTCAAAAGGATACCTTAAAGAATTGCTTTACCACGGGAACAAGGAGACAACTTCAGCATAACTGGGGGCATATTGGTTGTCATTCTTTGGACGGTGTAAGGATCCCAAGATCTTGGAATGCCATACATCTTAAGGCCTACGTCATGTAAGTTGTAGTTTATCAACTCAATTTAGAATAACAGGTACGTGTTTACTTTATTTTATTAAGTTATTTCAATTTATATTATATTCATCAAACCATTACTGACTTAAGCATCAGAGGGGTGTTAGCTAAGCTAACACCCAATCCTAACATGTTTCCGTCTTGCGAGGAAACTAAAAACGTTTGCTTAGCTCGAGATGCTTAACATATTGATTCAAACTGCTGGAACAATCAAAGATGTCAACATCCTTCCAAGTTGTCGACATCTTAAGGAAATAACTCAAGTATGAACTTACCTCCATTTCTGAATAAACATTACTTTATTTTCATTCATTTAAATAAATGATTTGTTCAACTTTATTTTTACGAATAAAAGTGATATCAGCCAAGATGTCATGTATTACTAACATGTTGTCATTTTGCAAGATATTAACATTTTGAATAAAGATTTTGATGACCTAAGAAGACAACAGCTTGAGACTGACCATCTCATCTTAAGTTTAAGGTACTCAACCCCTTCTAAGGTTTAAAGAAATTTCTTTCTTTCTTCCGAGTTAAGGTTTATACACCTTCGCCTGGAGCGCACGATATCAATGTGGTTAAGGTGGGGAATGGGTACGTATGTTTATATGTACGCACCCCCCGTTTCCACTTAACCAAGTGTTTGACCTTAAGAATTTTTCAATTGGTTATGGCATTGACATGTCATCTTAAGACACCCGGTTTTTGGAATTAACATGTCAACTAAGTATAGAGATTTCTACATCTCCATAAGATACAACATCTATGTTTAAAGTTTGAAGTGCAGGTCATCTTAAGGAGAAACATACTCGTAGACATCTTTATGGAAGACAACACCTCGCGAGATAGTTGCTTCTTCCTGGTTTTCCTGAAAGATTTTCTGGAACTTTTTGAAGAAGAAAACGTGCAAAGATGGAAGCGCTCCTACTAAGCAGTTGTCCAGTCAAAAACCATCTGCACTTTGAGTTTTGGAAAACTTACCCTTTTTGTATTCCGAAAAGGATAAGTTTGGGGGCAATTGTTGTTGGTGAAATCTCGGACATCGACATCTTCAAGATAGTGCCGTCCTTACTGCTGTAACGCTGTAAGTAATTTAATTTATTTATTTACTGCATAATTAACCTCTTTTTTACAGATAATTATCAACTATTAAAACGTGGTAAAAGCAAGACTCATAAGGACTCCTATCCACGGAAACAAAGACTTGGTCACGATGAAGATAGAATCCTAATTTTTAGCTTAGTTAGTTAGGGTTGATTTGTTCTATCCAGTTCTTGTATTTAAACTAGGTATTAGAGGCGGCACAAACACACAACAAAAAACACGCTCACTACTTCATCTCTGTAATTCACCTTTACATCCATTGTAACCCAGAAAATCAATACAAACGTTTAGGGAAGGTAGGTGCTCATAATCACCTCCCGAGGTTTTTCCTATTATCTCAAAGGTTTCCTCGTAACATACTCGTGTCTTTGCAATCTCAATTCATTCAATTATATTCCATTGCACCCTCTTCTCATACTCAAACTCATACATTCGATCATTAGACTTAATTGTTGTTTTTTTTACCAAAACAGCTACCATATGTTTGGAACTTTAGAAGTATCTAAAACATATGAATGCTTATGTGATAAGCAATCGCGTAGGAAGCGTTCCTACAAGAAAGAAAGTCAAGTAAAGTTTGAGATTGATTAGAGCCTAACATTCATGTGATGAATGAAAGGTATATTAATAAGTTCTCATATTTTGAACATGGATAGATATATTAATTACCTTAGTTGGCTTGGTAATCAAGTTAGTTTGGAACTAACAAACAGATTTGATATTAATTCATAAGCGACATTTGATGTTTAAAAATGCTAAGTCTTAATATCAAATGGAAACCTTCTCAAACTCTAAGGTTAACAAAGAAAAGGATTTAAGATAAAGGTAAGACAATAGTTGTTAACCCTAAAGGAAATATTTGTGGCTAAACCTAAAATCCTGAGGATGTAATTGCTATCATGGAAATATGATTGACCATTGGAGAAATTACAATTTGAATTAAAAGATCAAAAGGAAAGGTAGTAGGACTACAACTTCAAGTATTTATGTTAAAGTTCTACCTCTAAGTTCTTAGGTATTGGATACCGGATATGGATCCCACATTTGTATAAATATGTAAGACTTGAGATGTAGAAAGACTACTTAAGAAAGGTAAAGCTTAACATATGTGGTAATAATGATGCAAAGGTTGTAACATTAATCATAGGAACTTGGGAAGTGTCTTTACCTAGTAGGTTCATATTTGTTTTGAACAAATGGTGTTATGTTCCTATTTTAAGTAGAAACATTATTTTGGTTACTTCATTAAAAGATTATGGATATTTCTTATTTCGAATAAGAGAGTGTTCCATTAAATATGATTTGCTTTATTGTATTGCTAATCATATAATGGGACTTTATATCCTTATCTTGGAAGAACAAAATAATAAATATAACATAAATAATGGAAATCTGAATTTAAGGATGTAAGCGTTACATTCTTAGAGTATTGATATCTATATCAAATGATAAGAAACACATATCTAAAATTCCATGGTACGGACTTTTAAATTCACATGATTTCGAATCATGTGATATATGTGAATCTTGGATATTGATTAAGACACCTCTTACTAATAGTAGTGAAATGAACTACTCTTTTGGATTAATACATATTGATGTATGTAGTTCATTAAAGTAACAATGCTAGAGAGGATTTCAATAACTAATGGCAAAAGTATTAGTGTACTCTGATCTGATCAAAGTAATGAATATTTGGACCATGGACTTGATGAGAATTCTGCAGAATAAGAAAAACAGAATCTGGAAACAACAACCGTACGTCTGTATTTTAGGCGTACGCCTAAATATGAGCCGTACAGCTCTTGTTAACAGAAGTTTACAGATTTTATGTAAAATATAGTTTTTCGCCTCATAATAAGTCAAACTGATATTTAATTATCCTTCTGGATTATGTGCTGGAAACAACAGCGCTTACACTAAATTGAGATTTGTCTAAGGAGGTTCGTTATACCATATGAGATATGGAATGAAAGAAAACTTGGTTTGTCTTTCATAAAGATTTGTGATGTGATGCTTTTGAGAAAAGTATTGTCTTGGACAAAATCACACCTAAATCAATTAAATGTATTTTCATGAGATATCTTAATGATATTGATTTTACACCATTTGAAGAGTACAAATCGTTTGTTACTCTAAATAGCACTTTCTAGATAAATCGTTTATCTCTAAAGAACTAGTGGGAGTAAATGTATCTCGAAGAGTTCGAGACCCATAAAATTACATAGAACCTAAGATGAAAAGTTGAACAAATTTTTACAGGGAGTTGTGGAAATTCGTTCAAGTATACACAAGATATTTGCATATATGATATGATACTATCTATAACAAGAAATAATGATTTCTCGTAATAAAAAGTAATTAGGAAGATATCATTGCGAATGATTGACCTATTACCTATCAAGATGCAAAGTTCGCTCCGGATTAAGATCAATGACTTGGAGTCATAAAATCTAAAAGTGCAATCCATGTATCATAATCAAGTTTCAAAATTGATTGTTCTACCCTAAGGCTTAAAACCATAGGATAGAAAATGAGTTTTCTTGGAGAGAATGGACATGGATCGCAAGGTGCATATTGATAAAGCACGACTAATTGATTAAAGTTAATTCATAATATCGATTATGATGAAACTTTATCACCTGTAGTCATTAGAATTCTAATTGTCATGACCTCATATTGTGAATATGAAATATGACAAATGGATGTCAAAACAGCATTCCTTAACAGGAACATACATTAGGATGTGTTTGATACAACCTAAAAGTATTGATCCATAAAATTCTAATAAGATATGCAAGTTGCAGAAATCCATGAGATGGATTAAAGCAAACTACTTGGAGTGAAATTTCATTTTGATGTAGTATTCAAAGAGTTTAAATTCATCAAAGATGAGACTTGTGATTACAATAAATTTAGTGAGAGCATAACATTAATCCTAGTCAAATATATGTGGTTGACATATAATTCATTTTGAAAGAGTTTCATAGTGAAAGACTTGGTTAGAGCCGCTTAAATCATTTGACTGATTTATGGAGATAAATCTAAAAGGATGATTGGTTGAAGTCAGAGTACTAACACAGACAAGATAGTGAAAAGTTTACTATGCAAGACTCTTGGAAAGGTTACTTGCAAAAGTCTAATGGCATTAATCTTTGCGAGATTTAGTCTTACTAGAAGACTAATGAGCAAGAGTACATGATTAGGATTCCATATGCTTCGGCAATTGGATCTATCATGTAAGCCATATTGATGTGCTAAGACCGGATGTCTCATATACTTGGAGTATAATGAGATGACACCAATCGGATCCTATTGACAGTCACTAGTTAAGAAACATCCTTATGAACTTGAGAAGTAACAAAGGATGCATTCTTGATTTTTGATGGAGTGAGAGATGATCTTGTAATAGCTACATAGATGCATTCTTACAAACCAACAAAGATAAATATTGCAGTATAAATACATGTTTATGTTTAAGAATGGTGTTAGAAGAGTTCTAAATGTACCATTACTATTCTAAAAAAGGTTGAGTATCTAGTGACATGGGATGCAACTAGAAAATTGTTTGGATCAAGATACTAATTAGTAAACTAGAAATCGTTTCTAGTGTCACTAATTTTCTGGACCTTCATTGTGTCAATAATTGTTATTACACAATCCAAGGGGCTAATGTCTTATCTAAACATATGCTCGGACGTTTCTATGTTATTCGAGGAATCGTCAAAGATGGGAGATGTCAAAATATGCAAAATACCTTATGATGATAACAAGGATAATCATCCTACATAAGCTCGCTTGTAATTATGATGGAGATCATAACTAGCTCAATGGGTATTGGATACTCGTTGATTGGGCCTAGTAAAAGTGGGAGATTGTTGGATATTATGCCCTAGACCCTTGAGAAAGGCCTATGCGTTATATCATAGCTTCATTGTTATAGAGCTAACAAACCCTATTATTATATCTTTTGCATGTTTATTATAATAATCATTGTCCCTAGCACTTATGAAGGGCTAGCATGAGTTTAATGGATAATCATGTGAAGATTATGGTGCATAGGATGCGGATTAAACTTGTGGGTACTTGTTGGAGAACATGGTACTGGATAGACCCGTTATGAGATTTATGTCATGGTCAAATGTCATAATTAAATCTCATGATAGTCATACCATTTGAATCCTTAGACCTGAGATTATCATGGTCTTCTACAAGTTGAACATTATGTTTGACATAGTCAAATGCTACCTTTAACCGGGTAGTTATAAAGGCTACGGTTGGCATGATCGGATTCTTGTAGGGAAGAATGATAAGTCAAGATGGGATTTGTCCCTCTCTCAAGAGAGATATCTGCTTGGCCACTCGATGAGTGAGATTGATGATAGTGCATGTCCATGCCCAAATGAATTGATGTGTTCAATGTCGTTTGCTCATATCAATCTACTCGGGATCGAGAAAGCATTGAACAACATAAGTTGACGTAGGCTATGGTTTATATCCAATATAATATCGCGTGACAAAGGGATTATGATATGTTCTATAAGGTAACTTTGGACTTTCAAAGTTATACTAATTGGGTAGTCATAATGGCTTGCTAGAGTCCGCTTATGACTTACGGGTTCTGAATGGATGGTTTGGACTCGTTGCCAACTTAGTATAATCCTATTGGGTCACACACAATAGAACGGATTAAAAAGGCTAAAATATGGGAATTGGAAAACTGGCCACCGTACGGCTCATTAGGCACCGTACGGCTCCCTCATCGCTGTACCCCCCCCCCCCCCCCCCCCCGTAATTGTCCAGTTTGTTCAGTTTTCTTGTACGACAAAGAATCCCGATCCCAAACGGAATTAGGTCAGACCCTCATATAAGATATGCAGCCGGGTTTGATAGCCTCTAATGTTGATTTTAGAAATCAGTACACATTGTTTTATAAACAATAAAATATAGAGAGGTATGATTATTTATTTTGAGATTGTGAATCATCAAAATACAATAATCAATGGAGCAAAATAATTACTACGAAGAAATCGTTTCTTCACCAAGCCTTGGGTCTAGCATTCCAGATAAAGAAGGTGTTCTTGATATCCGTTCGATGTGTGGATACCGATGGAGGGTGTTTTCTTTAGCACCTCAAAGTCCGTGTTCATGGATTTGATCTTCAAGGGTATGTTTCTTTCATTTTGTATTTAATTTAATCAACATGCACGGATCCGGGCTCATGGGTGTTTGATCTTATGTATATTCCGCTGCGCATGATGCATCAAAACCCAACAGGTCTCTGGGTGGTGGGTAGGGAAGAGTGGCCACAGTGGGGTGGGGAAGGGTAAAAGAAGAGTAAGTCTTTTTGTTTGTTGTGTTTTTTTTTTGTCCAAGTTTATTGTGTTTTCGTAATAGATTGAGGGTAACTGGGTCATTTTAGCACTTAATTAAGCGATTTACGATTTTGTTAAGTTATGGGTGCGATTTGAAAATGTGATGGTAATATTTGTTAGAAAACTAACGCTCATTAACTTTCTTTAACATTATTAACAATTTTTGTTATTTCTATTATTTTTTATATAGTACGCATGTTAGATTAGTTATTTCATTAGTACAGAGGTAAATATGAAAAACGTGGTTAGTACGCAAGTTGTTTTGACAGTTTACTCTTTCTTCAACACACCTACTCTTCAACTGTTGGAATATAAAACAGTAGCAGCAACAGATTAATTACGATTTAATCAGGAGCAGATCATGCAGGAACATTAATAATTAATTAAGCCAATAGCAAACAGATCCAGTAAGAACAATAGTAGCAGAAGAACAAACAGAAATAAAAAATAGAGTTAGAACACTTATCAATCAGACCGAGTCGCCTTTGAAAAGACTGGCCTAAGAAGAATTATTGCCCCCTACTGATGCTGCTTCGGGTCCAGGCAAATTCTTATGAGGATGAAACTATCACAGAAAACGTACCAAGAATGATTGCACAGCAGGTACGGATTCAACTTCGGTCCTATCTCAGTCGCCTGAATCTCACCGCCGTTAACACACAAACCGGAACTTAGAACAGAATATAGAGAGAAAAATACTGGAGAGTATTTTCGTGTAACAGCATTCTGAGGAGAGGGGTCGATTATTTATACACGATTTAGTGATCAGAATTTGACAAGGAGATGGACTCCTAATTCTGATCAACTCAAAGAGTTTCAGTCTTGCACAGAAAGAAACTGCACAGTTACAGTCCGGTTAGGATTCTAACGGACTTAACTGAATTTCGTTGGACCAAATTGCAAATACTAAAGCCTCAAATAAATTTTGTCCAAAAAGATACGCCCTCGAACCGAACCATTCGCCCAAACACCCGTGCCCGGCCCGAGCGAGCGTGTGGGGAAAGGTTCAAGCCCACCTCACATGTAACTTGAACATGAGTGTATGAAGTGCCAAGTAATTTATGGCACCTCAGCTACCCATCTCACTCCCATGTGGGATGGCACAAAATCCTTTTATATCACCAACAAAAGGGGAGTTTTTGCCTTTCTATCCCATGTGGGATGGCAACCAACTCATTTCATTGTTGGCATTAAAGGCTTATAAATGCCTATCTTTGAGGTCTAATTACTATGGATTCCACCCATAATTTGGCTTTCACCAAAACATCAATTTGCTTTATGGTATAACATAGAATGTGTATAAATATTGACTTTGGTCAAACTCAATGGGACCCACAAATGGGACCCACCCAAAGTTACCCAAAGCCAAACTTCCAACATCAACTCCCTCTCTCCCCTTCCTCAAAGCATTGCTCTTTATCTACCTCCCTCATCTTCATCTTCTGACTCAGCCTCTAAAACAATAATGAACACGAACGGAGGACGCAAACTTAAGGAGTTGCGAAAAACGTGAATGAAAGACAAGGACTTGAATTTATTCGCGAAGGCGTTGTTGAGATGGAGGTCAGAAAGGGTGCAAATCAATAACGTATAGCGACACCATTGGTGTCTATGTTTGGATACCTTGAATGGCGCTGCACGAAAACTAATATGGGGGTTGTTTTGGTAAAAAAACAACAATTAAGTCTAATGATCGAATGTATGAGTTTGAGTATGAGAAGAGGGTGCAATGGAATATAATTGAATGAATTGAGATTGCAAAGACACGAGTATGTAACGAGGAAACCTTTGAGATAATAATCTCTTAGGAAAAACCTCGGGAGGTGATTATGTGCACCTACCTTCCCTAAACGTTTGTATTGATTTTCTGGGTTACAATGGATGTAAAGGTGAATTACAGAGATGAAGTAGTGAGCGTGTTTTTTGTTGTGTGTTTGTGCCGCCTCTAATACCTAGTTTAAATACAAGAACTGGATAGAACAAATCAACCCTAACTAACTAAGCTAAAAATTAGGATTCTATCTTCATCGTGACCAAGTCTTTGTTGCTGTGGATAGGAGTCCTTATGAGTCTTGCTTTTACCACGTTTTTAATAGTTGATAATTATCTGTAAAAAAGAGGTTAATTATGCAGTAAATAAATAAATTAAATTACTTACAGCGTTACAGCAGTAAGGACGGCACTATCTTGAAGATGTCGACGTCCGAGATTTCACCCACAACAATTGCCCCCAAACCTATCCTTTTCGGAATACAAAAAGGGTAAGTTTTCCAAAATTCAAAGTGCAGATGGTTTTTGACTGGACAACTGCTTAGTAGGAGCGCTTCCATCTTTGCACGTTTTCTTCTTCAAAAAGTTCCAGAAAATCTTTCAGGAAAAACCAGGAAGAAGCAACTATCTCGCGAGGTGTTGTCTTCCATCAAGATGTCTACGAGTATGTTTCTCCTTAAGATGACCTGCACTTCAAACTTTAAACATAGATGTTGTATCTTATGGAGATGTAGAAATCTCTATACTTAGTTGACATGTTAATGCCAAAAATTGGGTGTCTTAAGATGACATGTCAATGCCATAACCAATTGAAAAATTCTTAAGGTCAAACACTTGGTTAAGTGGAAACGGGGGGTGCGTACATATAAACATACGTGCCCATTCCCCACCTTAACCACATTGATATCGTGCGCTCCAGGCGAAGGTGTATAAACCTTAACTCGGAAGAAAGAAAGAAATTTCTTTAAACCTTAGAAGGGGTTGAGTACCTTAAACTTAAGATGAGATGGTCAGTCTCAAGCTGTTGTCTTCTTAGGTCATCAAAATCTTTATTCAAAATGTTAATATCTTGCAAAATGACAACATGTTAGTAATACATGACATCTTGGCTGATATCACTTTTATTCGTAAAAATAAAGTTGAACAAATCATTTATTTAAATGAATGAAAATAAAGTAATGTTTATTCAGAAATGGAGGTAAGTTCATACTTGAGTTATTTCCTTAAGATGTCGACAACTTGGAAGGATGTTGACATCTTTGATTGTTCCAGCAGTTTGAATCAATATGTTAAGCATCTCGAGCTAAGCAAACGTTTTTAGTTTCCTCGCAAGACGGAAACATGTTAGGATTGGGTGTTAGCTTAGCTAACACCCCTCTGATGCTTAAGTCAGTAATGGTTTGATGAATATAATATAAATTGAAATAACTTAATAAAATAAAGTAAACACATACCTGTTATTCTAAATTGAGTTGATAAACTACAACTTACATGACGTAGGCCTTAAGATGTATGGCATTCCAAGATCTTGGGATCCTTACACCGTCCAAAGAATGACAACCAATATGCCCCCAGTTATGCTGAAGTTGTCTCCTTGTTCCCGTGGTAAAGCAATTCTTTAAGGTATCCTTTTAAGAGTAAGTAGCTGATTTGTTTGCGCAAGGCGATGCAATCTTCGGTAAGATGTCCGAAATCTTCGTGGTATGCACACCACTTGGATTTATCTTTCCATCCTGAAGGTTTGTCGTTTTTCTTTGGCCACCTTGCTTTATCTCCAAGATTCTTCATTGCGCACAGAATACCTGAAACATTAACAGAAAAACAATAATCGGATATCTTTGGGCATTGAATATCATCTTGGTCTTCCTTAAGATCGTTTCTGTAGTAAGGTCCGGATCTGTTCTGCTTCTGGTGAGATGCCTCTATCCTTCTGTCTGGGTTGTCATATGTTGACGCCTTGCCAGAAAGCTCAGTCTGCTGCATCTTGTCTTCCTCGAGCCTAATGAATCTTAAGGCCCTGTTTCGGATGTCTTCCATCTTCTTGCATGGATTCATCACCAGCTCCTCATAAAATGGTGAATCTTTCTTTAGACCCAATATGAAGGCTTCTGTTGCCGTTGCCATATCAAGGTTGGGAATATCTAGGACTTCTTTGTTGAACATGTTAACAAAGTCTTTCAATGCTTCTGCAGGCTGTTGGACGACACGGTAAAGATCACTGGTAAGTCTTTCAAACTGTCTGCTACAAGAGAATTGGTTGTTGAACATGTTGACCAGTTGAGCAAACGATCTGATTGAGCTAGGTGGTTGACGAATCAGCCACTTCAAGGCTGGCCCTACCAGCGTTGAGCCAAAACCTTTGCATAAGCAGGCTTCCCTGTATTGGAGAGGTATACGGACGATCTCCATCTTCTCTTGGTAATGGGCGACATGCTCTTCAGGATCAGTGCTTCCATCATAGAACTTCATGGACGGAATGTTGAATCCTTTCGGGATGTCGACATGTGATATGGCTGGTACAAAATGAGACTGGCTGTAACATGTTGGAGAGACTTGCTGAATGGGGGGAGTGACTCCTGGTACATTCATGACTATGTCCCTTAACTCTTGAAGCTGGCTTGCTATGAAGTTACCTGCAAAAGGATTAGAAGTACGAGCAATATTATCAAACGCAAAACTTGGATTAATGTTACCGAAGGTGTTGACATCGGCCGAAGATGTCACAATGGTACTGTTGGTATACGATGGTCCTGTAGAAGTCCCTGAAACATTGAACGTGGAAGGTGGGGCTGAAGAATGGACAAGTGGAGAGAACTAGAAAAAACCAGGATCTGAGGATGGCATCATCATCGTAGAAGTCGTCATCAAGGGAGACGACGGGGCTACACCATCAGCTGCACTGGCCATCGAGATCCATTCATTGAAGGCTGAAGGACTGCCACCGGTGCTGAAGTTAAGGGTCCTAGGGCGAATTGGTGATACATAATCCACCCTCTCGCTTAAGGATCTCTGTTCCTTCTGCAAGCTCACCAAGGTGTCCATTATTACTGAGGTGCTGCTCTGTTGTTTGTCCAGTTGACTCCTCATCTGCATAAGGATGTTCTTGAGTTCAGGATCAGAGGATAAAGCCGACTGCTTCTTGCCTGCTCCACCAGGTGGCGGCGGTGGTAGAGTCCCAGAATGGCCACTTGTCGTCTTGCTTGGGCTATTGCCCCTAATCAGTGGGTTCAAACCAAGGGTTGTGACAGGAGCCTTGCTGCTGCTGGAGATCATAGGTTGAGTAGACATTCCGATTCGTAAAGAATTCAAACAATTAAAAAACCAAAGGCCTCTCGGTGGGCGCCAAACTGTTTTGGTAAAAAAACAACAATTAAGTCTAATGATCGAATGTATGAGTTTGAGTATGAGAAGAGAGTGCAATGGAATATAATTGAATGAATTGAGATTGCAAAGACACGAGTATGTAACGAGGAAACCTTTGAGATAATAATCTCTTAGGAAAAACCTCGGAAGGTGATTATGAGCACCTACCTTCCCTAAACGTTTGTATTGATTTTCTGGGTTACAATGGATGTAAAGGTGAATTACAGAGATGAAGTAGTGAGCGTGTTTTTTGTTGTGTGTTTGTGCCGCCTCTAATACCTAGTTTAAATACAAGAACTGGATAGAACAAATCAACCCTAACTAACTAAGCTAAAAATTAGGATTCTATCTTCATCGTGACCAAGTCTTTGTTGCCGTGGATAGGAGTCCTTATGAGTCTTGCTTTTACCACGTTTTTAATAGTTGATAATTATCTGTAAAAAAGAGGTTAATTATGCAGTAAATAAATTAAATTATCTGTAAAAAAGAGGTTAATTATGCAGTAAATAAATAAATTAAATTACTTACAGCGTTACAGCAGTAAGGACGGCACTATCTTGAAGATGTCGACGTCCGAGATTTCACCCACAACAGGGGTCTTGCTGTCCGGCCAGCAAATCAAGGGTCTTCACCCCGGGACTATGGTATAGAGTGTTCCCTAATTGAGCATGAATTTTGTATTAATGGGTCAAGTCTGTCTTAGAGTTTTATGAGTAGGATTAGAAGGCTATTATATACTCCCTCCGTCTCACCTCACTTGAGACCCTTGAGGTGGGCACAATAACTAAGGAAAAAAAATAAAATAAGAAAAATGTGTGGTAGAAAATGAAGAGAGAGAATCAGTGGGGTTAATAGTAGGTTGGTTGAATGAATTGTGTGGTGAAAAATGAAGAGAGAGAATGAGTGGGTGGGGTAGATTGAATATAAAATTATAAAGATTACCATTTTGGGGAGTCTCAAGTGAAATGGGACGGACCAAAATGGAAATAAGTCTCAAGTGAGGTGGGACGGAGGGAGTATACTTTATCATCTATTTTACCCTACTTAATATGTAATCTATTCCGCCTTCATACTAAAATATTTTCTCATTATGCCGGTAGACACAGAACTTATCATTAGTAAATCACGTAAAACTATCTTCTTTATTTAGTTTACTGTCATTGTTCATCTTTCTTTATCCGCTACCGTAATCAGTGGAGCTATCACCATCATCCAGTAGTCAATTTCAGAATTTAATAATCGTGTAGAGAGGGAGAAATATCTACATTCAAAAACTAACACATAACAAACACACACATTAGAAAAATATATCTAAAGGGTTGGGTAGGAGAGGTAGTGTGGGTAATATCTCCGACCGCATCGTCGGAACGTCATGTATAGATCTCACCAGAGTTAGGACCAGAAATGGAGAACGAAGATGGAGATTAACATGAGCCATGAGGATATTAGTGTTTGTGTGAGTGAGAGATAAAGAGAGACGAGGAGGAAGATGCGAGTGTTTTTGGAAATAATGAAGTTTTTCTCTAATAAAAATAAAGAGGATGTTTTGTGTGAGACAGTCTCACACATGAGACGGATCTTGATGACGAGAGAGGAAATGGACTTGTTGTCCCGCCCATAGGGGGACAACTATTTACTCTATCAACGAGACACGTCTCACGTGTGAGACCGTCTCACATAAGTTTTTATAAAAAATAAAATGGTGGATATATTTTTGGTCGTTTTATTTAGTGGATGTGTAGTTTGGGTGCATGCATATGTATAAGGTGGTGTAACATGGAGTGTAGATAGCGTAAACATAATGATTTGGGCACGAAAATCATAAAAAAATTGCTCAAAATCCTAATTATTACATGGGGTGTAGATAGCGTAAACAAAATGGCAGGCTCCTCTATGCTCTAAATCTCTATTCCAGATTTTGAACATCTTCATGTATTTCCCGATTTTTTTTTTAAATTATCAACGGCCTATATCACCTAGTGAGATACGCTGTAGGTTAATCAGATATAACTTGGTTCACTGCTTAAAACAACTTTAAAAGGAAAAAAAAAAAAAAAAAAAAACGTTTTTCAATCTTAGGTAAATAATTCATTTCACCATTCCAATTATTTACTTCTACTTTTGTCCAAAATACAAAACCCAATAAGATTCCTAAACCCCGCTTTGAACCTTTAATCTAGAAGTATCAATTTATTTTCGAAAATTACACCAACATAGCTGCTACTAGTACGTTAGGTGGATTTTCTCAAACTTAGTAATGACGCGGTTTAGTAACTTTAGTTTACTAAAAACACGCGAGCGAGCAATGCTAGGGGCACAAAATAAGCTCACAAAATCTAGCTCACAAGATGAAGTGACGATATTTTATTGGTTGCATCGATAATGGACTCGCCACACTCTAATTAAAAATACCAACAAAATTATGATACCTAAGATTTTGTGAGCAAAATTTTGTGACTTTTTTGTGCCCTTAGTATTATTCAAAACACAATTATGATTTTGAGCAATGCTAGGGGAACAAAATAAGGTCACAAAATCTTGCTCACAAAATGAGGTGACGATATTTTATTGGTTGCATCGATAATGGACCCGCCACACTCTAATTAAAAACACCAATAAAATCATTACACCTAGGATTTTATAAACAAATTTTTGTGACTTTTTTGTGCCCCTAGTATTATTCTTATGATTTTATATAAACTCATATTTATACAAAATCACAATTAAGGCTACAATGGGAACCGTAGCAATAAAATCTATATGCTCCCTCCGTCCCACCCGACTTAGGACAAATTATCATTTTGGGCGTCCCACTCCACTTAGGACATCCCTAAATGGCAAGTTTATATTACTTTAATATTCAATGAGACCCATTTGTCATACTCACAACAACAATCCATTTACTATTCCACCCACTCATTAATTTACATGAAGCCACATCCCCACCTCTCAAATTAATAATTGACTTTTGGAATTTTTATTATTAGTTAATACTATTAGTTAATAACAATAGTTATTATATAGGTTAACTATTACTATTAATAGTATTAGTTAACCTATATAAGTTAAATATTATTAGTTAACAATAATAGTTACTATATTTATTAACTATTACTATTAATAGTATTAGTTAACCATAATAATTACTATAAAAGTTAACCATTACTATTAATAGTATTGGTTAACTATAATAGTTATTATATAGGTTAACTATTACTATTAATAGAATTAGTTAATCATAATAAGTATTATATATGTTAACTTTTACTATTAATATTATTAGTTAATTATAATAGTATTTACATTAAATATTACTCCCTCCGTCTCAGTTTAAGGTTCTTAGTTTCCTTTTTTGTCTGTCCCAGTTTAAGGTTCTTAGTTGATTTATTCCATAAATAGAAAAATATGAATAGTGCCTTCGAAAATCTTGCCCTCAAAAAGTTTATTTATGTACAAAAAAACCATTAATTACCTAACTTACTTTTCACCTATTTGCTTTATGAATAGTGTTTAGACAATTATATCCTCACCTCTCTACTTTTGTTGGCTCATTTTTCTTTGTTTTACACTTGATTTCTTAATAAGCGTGCAAAATCAAACTAAGAACCTTAAACCGGGACGGAGGGAGTACTATTTATAGTACTTAATCATAATAGTTATTATATAAGTAGTTAATCATAATAGTTACGATATATGTTAATGTTTACTATTAATAGTAGTAGTTTACCATAATAGTTACTATATATGTTAATTATTATTATTATTATTATTAATATTACTTAACTTTTTATTCTACTATACAAGTTAACTTGATGTATTCTTCTATGAGTGTCTTCTTATAGATACTATACACTATATATAGTACTAGATAAGGGCCTTGGCAACTCAAAAATTTAAAATACATTCAATATATATATCATAACAATAAATAGCTATCAAATAATAATACAAATATAATTTAATTCAAAGTTAGCATTATAAAGTTACAATGATCATGATTAATGAGGAATAAAATAATTCATCAAATACTTATTGATGAAAATTAATACAAGTTTAATGATAAATAAATTAAACTAAAGTTGACATTAAAAATTAATTGTGAAATATTTCTTCTACTCAAGAGTCTAAAGAACATTGTAATAAGGCAACTCAAGAGTCTAAAATATGTTAATGTAATAGGGGCCTCACTTAAAGAAATTAATCAATATTTTCATTTAAAATATTTAATTAATGAGTGTTTTGAGTTGGTAATTTTTCATCTTCCAACATTTTGTTTTCATTCATGAACAATTAATCATCAAATGAATTACATTGATAGTTTAGGAATCCAAAAGACACCTAAAATAAATTTAATTTTAGTTACATAGAGAAAAAGAAATCATAAACCTCTCACAGTTCAAGTCATACTCTCCAACTCAATCTATATAAGACTATATATTCAGTATGTCACACTTAAGCATTAAAAAATTGATAATTTCTATGCATTTTAATTTGAATCTCGCATACTATAATTTAACATCTTTAACTTAGTATGCAAGCAATACTACTGTTTGCTTAATCATTTTTGAACGACAAAACCGACTTGGTTAAATGGGACCCCTAAACTCTGGGATCGCATACCATAAGGCCTATACTGAGAGGCCCATTCACCTGAAGCCTATACTTATATGCCGATATCATACAGGCCGAGCAGGCAGACATTGCCTAGGCCGAGTTCAAAAGGCCTAATCCCTAGCCGGCCTCTAGGACGAGCCGAGCTGGATGACGGGACGAGTTATATCAAAAGCCTCCCATTATCATAGGGAGTCCACTTACAGAGTTTGATCACAACTCTAACAGTGGGAATCCTTATCTAAACAAGGATATCTCTCTTACAAGTTAACTGGGATACCACTAATCCTTATCCGGAGTCTATCTCCAAGGAATACGAGTCCCACAGTAATACGGGCTCCCTAGCTTCTCTAACAAGTTAGGACTCATTCACCCACGCCTATATAAACAGGTCCTCACAACAGGAGACGGGTACTGAACTCTATGGCTCAAAACTAGTCAATTGATTTCTCTATTCACATATATCACCCGTATTCTTACTCTCACGCCAGAGGGCCTTTGCCGGTGAAGCCCCGGCGTAGTTCACGTTTGTTTATTGTGCGCAGATCCACATAGGGAATTCTCATTGCTGGATTTATCTGAATTACTAGACGGAGGGCTGATCCGACACGTTTTTGGTAGCATCAGTTTGGTTCCATTACCGGGAAAAGTCGTTGGAGAATCCCTATTCGGAAAATCACAAATTCCCCCATGTCTAGAACTCACGTCGACGGTAGGGAGGCTAGCGTTACACCAGACGCCAATCTCTACCCCCCGCCACCTAACGTGGCAAATAACAACGCTCTGAATCAAGGCCTCCCACCTCCACCTCAGGGGGGCGGAATGCACACCCGTTCCAGAGGACCGGCGCCTGAAATTACTCAACAGTATGGACGGCGGAGACGGACGACTTCGCGACCTCAGCTTACCGAGGCTGGCCCTTCTAGGCCGGTACCAATTAACCGAAGGGCATTGTTACATCAGAATCTCTCAACCCTTCAGCAACTAGCTGATGCTCAGAGAGCTCTTCTGGAATTTTATCCTGACCACTCCTTGGCACCCTTTGCCCAGCCCTCTGGCACGAGAGGAGCTTTGGGAGACAGTGAAAGAAGTAACCGTAGGGGGAACACACGCACTGACGAAAGACGTCATCAGGAACCGCGTGACGCCCCCCAGGAAGTCGAGCTGGTCCACCAAGCCGACTAGAAGGCCGACTTGGCCCAATTAATCCCGATGGAAGAGATCTGAGGGATCAAATAAACCGTAGAAGAGAAGAAGAGGCAGAATCTCCAGATGTGAGAATTCTAGGAGAAAGGCGTCGATGGAAAAATCAAGATCAAGTCCCACCCAGACAGGAGCCACCTCGTCGTACCCCTCCGAGACGACCTCGTGATGATCCAGACACAAGTCGTGTTGTTGGAAGGGGTCGAGACAAAGAAAGAGACAGGCCGAGAAGCTCCCATCGCAGCTCAGGGTTCAGTGAGCAGATCATATTGGATTTGCAGGAGAGGATGGACAATATAGAGATGAACCCCTCACCTGGACAAGTATTCCGGCAGTTCAGATGCCATGGACCACCTACAATCTTTCGAAGGGATGATGGCCTTGGTTTCCAACAAAGACGACGTACTTTGCAAGGCCTTTACTAGTACGTTAGTTGGAGCGGCCAGGTCTTGGTTTATGGACTTAGAGAGAAGTAGCATCAGCTCCTTCTCCAAATTGAAGTCAAGTTTTCTAGAGTATTTCGCCACCGCCGGGGCTAGAAAGAAAAGATTGTCGGATCTTGCAAACATAGTTTAGGGAAAGAGCGAATCAACTATGGACTTTTACAATAGGTTCAGAGACTTGGCTGACTCAATAGAAGAAAGACTCACGGACATGGAGATTATCATGTTCTTCTATAACGGGCAAAGATCGGACGAGCTCACCTACGAATTGTCGGTAAGAGAACCTCTTACAAAATCTGAGTTATACCAGATGGCCTATGCGACAGCCACTGCTGAAGAAAAGAAGAAACTGATGTCCGGATATGGAGATCGAGACCGAGAAGGCGAGAGCAGACCCACTTCTAACTCGGCCCAAGGTACCAATGGAAGCGGTAACCGAGGGAAGAACAGAACGAGACCGACCGAGGTCTTTACCCCCTTACCAAGCCGATTTCCGAGATCATGAACATGGTGAATCTCCCAAATCTAAAACCCCTTAAAGATAATCCAAAGTTCCCGCGAGACACCAGCAAGTATTGTGCCTACTACCAAGATAACGGGCACGAGACGGATAACTGCTTTGCCCTAAAGAAAATCCTACAGAGGTGGGCCGATCAGGGGAAACTAAATGAATACTTAGCAAAGAAAGACAACAAACATCCGCGAGAGTACGAGAAGATGGATGACCGCGAAGACAGACCACCTCGGGCAAAGCTGATTGGTGTAATCAGGGAGGAAATCCCTTCCAACACCAAGTTAAAAGAGCAGATCTATGAACTAAGAAAAGTTTACCATATCCCCCCTTGGATTCACAAAGGGCCGGAAACAGGGCCATGAGAGAGCAGCCGTTGGTCATCACAGGCCGAATCGACAACTGCGAGTCGGAAAGGCTCTTAATAGATTCTGGGGCTGCTAAAGACGTGCTCTATTACAGAACCTTCAAAGAAATGGAGTTGCCAGACACCATGCTGACCCCGTACAATGGGAGACTAGAAGGATTTACAAATCACAAAGCCAAAGCTAAGGGAATCGTAGACTTGGTACTAGAAGTCGGCGAGTACCCATACAAAGCATCGGCAACGATCACTTTCATTGTTATGGATTTGGCAAGTGACTACCACGCCATCCTCGGCTCACCTAGTCGGGGAAAATTGGTAATGGTTGCGTCCCTCCCTCACCAAAGGGTGAAATTCCCAACCCCAGAAGGAATAGGTTGCGTCCTCGGCAACCCCAAGCACTTTTTAGAGCATGTGATGAGGTCAAGAAGGGAAAAAACCATGATGGAGATTGACACTCTAGAAAGGAATATTACTATATCAAAGTCGACCACGGTCACAACATCAGCACCCCACATCGGCGTTATAACAGTTGACATGCCTGAGGAATGGGTGGTACTAGATAACGATAACATCATGATGGAGCCCGTGGTGACCTACGGGTTGGAAGGATATGGCTGTATCTCCATGAACACAGCTTTGGACGAGCCGAGTGGCTCAGACCTCGCCCTCGTCGGCCACAATACCCGCCCACATGGATGCCGATATTGACAGACTCCTAGATATGGAGAACTTGAGCCTAGAAGGCAAAGACAAGGAAAAAGTAAAGCAAATCATTGTGGAGACCTTGGAGTTCAGGGACGGTCCCGAGCTAAGACCAGTTGACCAGTTGGATGAGGTCGTTATCAACCCTGACTACCCAGAACAGAAAGTACGAATTGGGAAACAACTTCCCCCGGAAGAGAGAGAGGAGCTCATCAACCTGCTAAAAAACAACCTGGACGTGTTTGCTTGGAAAGTTGAAGACATTGTTGGAGTTAAATAAGCCATTGCTCTCCACAAACTAGAGGTGGATAGTTTTTTCAAACCCGTCAAGCAAGGACGAAGGGTCTTCTCTATAGACAAAGAACAGGAAATCCAGACCGAGGTGGATAAATTGATGAAGGTCGGGATCATCCGAGAAGCGACATACCCCGAGTGGCTGACTAATGTTGGAATGGTGAAAAAACAGAACGGCAAGTGGAGAATGTGTGTCGATTTCATGGATCTCAACAAAGCATGCCCCAAGGATAGCTACCCCTACCCAGAATAGACAAGTTGGTTGACTCCATTGCTGGACACCAAACCTTGAGCTTCCTAGACGCTTATTCTGGTTATCACCAGGTCAAAATGGCCGAGGACGATATCGAAAAGACCGCTTTCCAAGCAGCAGGGGGATCTATTGTTATGTGATGATGCCTTTTGGCCTCAAGAACGCCGGCGCAACTTATCAGAGGATGGTGAACAAGGTATTCAAATCACAGATCGGCAGAAACATGGAAGCCTATACTGACGACATGGTAATAAAAACCAAGTCAGGAAGCCACGTCCCAGACCTGGTGGAGACTATAAAAAACCTGAAAGAGAACGACATGAAGCTCAACCCAAGCAAATGTGTTTTTGGGGTCACGGCGGGAAATTTCTTCAGTTTCATGGTCTCCCAATGAGGCATCGAGGCAAATCCAGAAAAGATCCAAGCCCTGGTCGACATGAAAGAACCGACTTGTGCAAAAGAAGTTCAAAGGTTGAATGGAAGGGTGGCCGCCCTGGGAAGATTTATCGCCAAGTCGGTAGAAAAATCGTTACCGTTCTTCAAGGCTCTGAAAGGAACTAAGGACTTCGACTGGACCCCAGAATGCTCAGGTACATAGTATGGAACGATATCCTGTACCGAAGATCATTCTCCAGGCCCCTCCTAAGATGTGTCTCCCCTAAGGATACCGAGAAGCTTCTGGCTGAGGTACATGAAGGAGTTTGCGGAGGACACACGGGGGCCAGAACCCTTGCTGAAAAAGTAATCACACTCGGTTACTACTGGCCAAACTTAAGAGAAGAAGCCCAAGCCTATGTGAAGAAGTGTGACAAATGCCAGCGCTTCTCGGACCTCCCCAAAGTGCTGCCGGTAGAACAAAGCCTTATAATACCGACATGGCCGTTTGACATGTAGGGAGTCGATATCATCGGACCATTCCCCTTGGCAAAAGGAAGTAACAAGTTCGTAATTGTAGCAGTTTACTACTTCACCAAGTGGGTGAAGGCTAAGCCCTTGGCTAAAATCACAGAGGAAAACGCCATCAACTTCATCTATGACTATATATGGTGTCGGTTTGGCGTCCCACATTCCATCGTGACCGACAACGGACTCCAGTTCTCTGACGCTTTCACCGAAGAATTAAACAGACTAGGAGTCAAGCACAGAAAGTCATCGGTCAGTCATCCTCAGGGAAATGGACAAGCCGAGGCAGCGAACAAATTAATATTGAAATACTTGACCAAGAGTTTAGAAGGAAGTCAAGGAAAGTGGCTGGACGACCTCCCCCTTGCTTTATGGGCAGTTTGTACAACCACTCGGGGGCCGACTGGGGAGACTCCCTTTGCATTAACTTATGGATCAGAAGCTATGGCTCCAGCCGAGATGGCCTTACTAACTTTCAGGGTGGTCAATGAATACAACCGACTCCTAGACTTAGATCTAGTTGAAGCAAAAAGGTTGATGGCTCAACTCAGAATGATCAATTATAAGCCAAATACCAAAGCCTACCATGACAGCAAGGTAAAGAAAAGAGTTTTTGAAGTCGGCGACTGGGTACTCAGAAAGATTGAGTCGACACATTTGAAGGCTCAGCAGAATAAGATCTCCCCGAATTGGGAAGGCCCCTACATCGTCACTCACGTTATCGGAGAAGGGACCTACATGTTCAAAACTCCGGAAGGAAAAGAGCTTAAACACCCATGGCATTCGGAGCACTTGAGGAAATACTATCAGTAACTCCGCGGCATCATATCAGTAACTCCTCGGCACCATATCTACCTTTTTTGCTTTCTAGATTAGATTTCTAATCTTTAGTTCATAGAATTAGATATTCCTTTATTATTATCAATAAAGTATTCCTTTTTTGGCAACTTTGACTCTTAAACACGGTCCAAGCGCTATTCAGCAATGCCGAGATCGTCATTTCGAGTTAAGACCAACGTCACGAATCAAGACAATCAAAACCTAATTCTATCGGCTAGTGCTCTCAAATTTGGGTTAAGATTATTACATCGAGACCCCATGGCAATTTGAGATTAGCCGTGAGTTAGTTTTTACAAAACCAAGCTCTTACACGCTCGTCACAGCCAAAACGGTAAACAACCATGGCTTACCGATATAGCCTAAACTCGGCTATGAACGAAACCTAATTCTATCGACTAGTGCTCTCAAACTTGGGCTAAGATTGTTACATCTAGCTCCCATGACAATTTGAGACTAGTCATAAGTTAGTCGTTACAAAATCGAGCATTTAAACGCTCGACACTGCTTGTTTAGGTGAAACAACCACAGCCCGTGAACAGCCAAAACTGGTCCTACAGCATCTCATCTCTTTAAACAATGTTAAGACGTCTCAAACCGAGATAGAAAAACATTACTAAGTGACGAGATGACACTTGACTACAACTGTCAAAAAGGCAAGGGTAAGGTACACCTCAAACCGAGGTAGGCAAATACCAGATATTAGCAAAAGTTAAGTGTTTACGCCCCCCAGACAACACTGGGCCCCAGGCATACAAATACTTAAACAACAAAAAATCTAAAGGTGTTTAAACTCCCTCAGACGACGCTGGGCCGAGTCGCATAAATACTTAAACTAGAAACAAAAGATAAACTGTATCAAGTGGCCTCACCGGCCTTACATCACAAAAATAAATATTAATCCACGCCGGCCTCTGCATCGGCTGCGGTCCTCTCCAAAAGCTTCTCAAAGTTGTTAGGATCCAATGCTGGTGGGTCCCAAACGGGTCTGTTAGCCATTCGATCCCGGGCCTTGATGATTCTAAGAGCGCCTTCAGAAAACGGGACCATAGAATGAGCCGCCCTCGCCTCCACACTATAACCATCTTGCTGAAAAAGACGGGCGCATTTCTCCAGCGACACGTTAACCTCCAGGTCGATGTATAGGAGACGATTCAGGTTAGACCAAGCATCATTATACACCGTACTGACACGGTCACTCAAATCTTCCCTAAACTGGGGCCCTTTCTTATAAGCTTCGACAGCAGCTTTCTCTCTCCCCGCCACACTCTCCTCCAAATGAGCATATCGGTCTTCTAGCAGAGCGAGCTTTTCCCCAGCCGAGGCCTTCTCACCAACTAGTATCTCGGCACGATTCCTCTCCTTTTCAACATCGATCTTCGAAGCCAACAAGGACTCCTTCAAGCTTGTGACCTCGGCCTGAGACTGGCGATATAATACATCAAGAGAAGCTTTATCCTTCTCTAAAGAGGTCACCTTACCATTTAATTCGGAATTAGCATCCTGGAGCTTTACCATCTCGGTTTCTTTCCCTCTCATGGATTCATGGACTTGCCGATACATGGTATAGTCGGCCTGAGCAAGGGAAGCAAACTGCAGCAAAAAGGAAGAAATGGTGATGAATCAGCAAAAACAAGAAAACCAAGGGAACGAAATAACCAAAAACGGTACCTTGCTAAGGATTAAGCCCTTGCGGTTCAACATTTGGAGGGAAGTGAGCCTCTCGGCAGCCAGCTGGTCTATAGTGTCGGTGTTCATAGCTCTTTTTATAACCGGGCCTCCCTTCTTCAAGGAAAGACCAGAACGGACTGACACGTCAATATCTGACAAGATGGGTACCCCACTAAACTGCTCAACCCAACGTTTCATCTCGTCCCCCGGAGTAACCGCGACGGAAGCAGAGTCATGAGCCGATGAAGCCGACCTCTTTTCAGATTGGTCATGGGTCTCCCTTACTTCTTCCCTAGACCTCTTCTGACGAGCTGGGGCGTCTCCCTGGTCTGTCTCGGTTATAGCCTGGGTACCCTGACTCTGGCCCGGACTCAGAGGTCGACTATCAAACGGACTCTTTTCAGCCTCGGGGGCCTCATCTTCAGTATCCTTATCAACTTCAACTCGGTCTACTAGGGGGACCGCGGAATCTTCTTTATTTTAAAGCAGCACCTGCCTAACCTCCATGTCGGCATGACGTTTTTCCAAGGCCGCAGCCCTAGATCTCTCCTTCTTCAACCTAGCCACCATGACGGGATCAACCTCCTCGATCTCAATTTCCTCAATCTGCTCCATGGTCAGAACTGCATGAATATAAAAGACAACAATGAATATTAGAGCCAATCCAGTGTCCGAGGACGAAAGAAAAGCGTAAGGTTCGGATATTACAGCCTACGGTCTCGGCATTCTTGAGGCAGATGTTGTTCTGTTCCTTGCAGCGCACGCACTCATGGAGAAAGACAAAGTTTGGATGGATGATCCAGTCTGGAAACCTATTTCCCCTCAAGACATTGACCTTGGGAACGACACCATCAATAGGACCCTTCATCAACCCAGCTTGAACATAATAACGAGGATCCTTTTCAAGCTCGATCCAGTCAAGTGTACCAAGGTTAACAAATTCCTCAAGTTTCGCAATTACGTTGTCACTCCACTCAGGTTTATGGACCTCTGTAGGGAGGCTTGGAGCAAACTCAGGGACAGCGAAATCCCAACCGAAACGAGACTCAACCCTAATGACGTGACTATTCCAACCTAATACCTTGCTAACCGTCCCAGAGATAGGAGAAATTATTTTAGGTCTGGAAGGGTCTGATTTGATAGTAATCGTCCGGGACTTGGAGGTAAAACTTACATTGAAAAAGTGGTCAAAAGCTGACATACAAGGCTCAAAATTGAGGCAGTGGCAGAGAACTATGAAACTCGTTAAATACCTAATGGCATTCGCCCCGATATGCGTTGGTACTATCTCCCAGGATTCTAGAAACTCATTGATGAACGGGTCCAGAGGGAGTCTCAAGCCTAGTTGAAACTGTTTAAAGTAGAAAGACACAAAGGATTTATTATAATAAAAATCGTGAACCTTCTCCTCAGAGTCCAAATGACTTGGCTTGCTATAGTGCAAGCAATATTCATCTCGGTCCACTCCATACCGAGAGTACAAGGCCTCCACCATCTCATCGCCTGACTTGGGATGTTTTACTGCAACAGGGCCTGACTTACCCTTATTCCTACCTATTCTGCTAGGCACGACACGAAGATCTCGTCTCGGTTGAGGTGCGTCTTTCTCAAAACGGTCCACAATTCTTGCAGAAGTACTCTCCCCGGCCATACCTGCAGAAGAGACAGAGGGGTTAGTCCCATCAGGAAGCCTGGAGTAGGCCTCAATCCCCCCCCCCCGAATCGACTACTGGGCCGAGGAGGCAGCTCCCCCAAGACGAGACCGAATCAAGGACTTGTCTTTTACATAAAATAAGTAAATGTGGTCTAGGACCTCGTCCTCATTATCAAAGACAACTACATCGACATCTTCTTCCTCCCTAACTCTCGGAGCATAGGATCCAGAAGGATACCTAAGGTCTTCTCTAGGCGACCCCCTTGAGTACAGGATATCTCCTACGGCCAATAACGACAACATGTTCCAATATCCATTTGATTTGACATAAATCCTATTGTTCCGTTGATAAAACCATACAAGGGATTTGCATCCGAAAGGCGTAAATCAGACATGATAGACGGACTAAATCTCGTTTCCTAAGCAAGAAGTAAGATCAAATTGAACGGAGATAGAAGAAAGGGCAAAGGTATCAAAGATATTGGCTGGAACCCTAACAATTGGAAAAATTAGCAGAAAGAGGTAAAGGGAAATGAAAAGTACCTTTAAAGTCGAAAATGAACGGACGAAATCAGTCAGAAGTTGGCTTTAAACGCGATGATCAGAGCAAATCGACGACAAAACAATTGTAGGGAGGAGTAACAAGCCGGCGATGGTCAGAGCTCCTAAACCCTTTCTCTTAAATCTCGAAAAGTTGAAATGAAAGGGAAAATTTTGAATTTATACTCCGGGTCGGATGGGTCATACCCGACTCCAACCCGAGTGCAAATAGGAACCCGCGGGTTGTCACGTACCCCACTAATCCTCATTATTATCCCTAATTAATAGGGGTATGGTTTCGAGGAGGCTGTCTTTTCAGTCAATCATACGCGCGCCCCTTGATAAGGAATAGTAAATAGGAAACGTTTGATAACTCCCAACAGTCGAAGTTAGGAATGAATCGTCGAAAATGATCTGACGATACCGTTACGATTCAATGGTCGAAGACGGGACACAAGACCAGGAGTTGACAAGGGATTCATGACGAGACATGAAAGAAAAAAAAAACCGAGTGTTGAACTGAACCATCTCGATATTCATAAGTCGGATCATGACCACTATCCCAGCAATGTCATAAATATCATGAAGATACATGTCGCCACCACTATGTGCCGAGATCAGACAACAATCGCTATATTCATAAGAACGCCTGCTTCATGCCGACATAGGCAGCTGGACGGTATGAGTCAATAACGACATCAAGAGGATATTTGCATTAAGGATTAACAAAGCAACCTTACGAACCATGGCAGAATTACCATCATCAGAATGACACAAGTTAAGTCACTAAACAAGGCAATGATCGAGCAGAAAGGTAAAATCCCATTACATATGTAACAAAAAGGACCCCCACAACAAGGCCGGGGGCCTGACCTATACTAAAAGGATAAAAAAAAAAAAAAAAAAGTACTGGATCATGCTAGCTAAAGGATTCAAGAAAGATCACAATCTTGGTCTTGATCTTCATCCTCCTCCCATTCAACGTCTCCATCATTCCCATATTCATCAATAATGATGGGTTCAGGATCATCCTCACTGTCACCTTCATCATCATCATCCTCGTCCTCATCCTCTGACTCTTCTGCACTAGAGTCATCATCAGAAGAATCATAGCTCTCAACTTGATTTTCTGGTTCTGTACTCACTTCTTCTGGAAAAGCATCATCGTATTTCCTTTTTGGAGCCATCTTTGAATTTTCGTGAAATTTGGAACGTTCTTGAAGGGTCTTTGAAGAATTCTTGAAAGTAAGATGAACAACCAGTAGATGAATCGTCTATTTATACTCCACGAATATGAAGGGGCGGCGTATTTATCTGTCATGATTGAGGCGCAATTAATGAATGTCCGCTCTCCAAGAGGAATAATGATTCCACCTGAAAGAAAATCAGCGTGACGTCAGGAAATCTAAACCCCAAAGGATTTTGGCGGCGGGCAATCAAATCAGCAATAAATGAAAGTTGTAAAGTACAAGTGAACAGTTCCTACTTGTCATACCGAGATAGAAACTCGGGGGCCACTAAACGACATAAACCGACTTGGTTAAATGGGACCCATAAACTCTGGGCTCGCATACCATAAGGCCTATACCGAGAGGCCCATTCACCTGAAGCCTATACTTATATGTCGATATCATACAGGCCGAGCAGGCAGACATTGCCTAGGCCGAGTTCAAAAGGCCTAATCCCTAGCCGGCCTCTAGGACGAGCCGAGCTGGATGACGGGCCGAGTTATATTAAAAGCCTCCCATTATCACAGGGAGTCCACTTACAGAGTTTGATTACAACTCTAACAGTGGGAATCCTTATCTAAACAAGGATATCTCTCTTACAAGTTAACTGGGATACCACTCATCCTTATTCGGAGTCTATCTCCAAGGAATACGAGTCCCACAGTAATACGGGCTCCCTAGCTTCTCTAACAAGTTAGGACTCATTCACCCACGCCTATATAAACAGGTCTTCACAACAGGAGACGGGTACTGAACTCTTTGGCTCAAAACTAGTCAATTGATTTCTCTATTCACATATATCACCTGTATTCTTACTCTCACGCCGGAGGGCCTTTTCCGGTGAATCCCCGGCGTAGTTCATGTTTGTTTATTGTGCGCAGATCCACATAGGGAATTCTCATTGCTGGCTTTATCCAAATCGCTAGACGGAGGGCTGATCCGACACGTTTTTGGTAGCATCAATTTTCTTTCTATCGACTCATTAATTTTATAAGTACAAGTATGTTTTATTTCATTATTCTTACCCCTTTATTTTATCTATATATTTCTTCATTAGTATTTATTTTCTCAAAGCAAAGAGTGTTGCTTAAATTGACATTAAGAAATTATATTTACGTTATATATTTTACCGTCTAACCATTCATTTGGTTAAATTAACATACTCCCTCCATCCCTTTTGAAGTTTCACATTTTACTTAAATGAGTGTCCCGTTAAAAGCTTCACCATTTTTAAAAATGGTAAAAAATATAGGCCCCACTTGTCATACCCACTCACTTCTTTTTCTCACATACTTTAATTATGGGGCCCACTTGTCATACCCACTAACTTTCCCCTGTCACATATTTAAATTGTAGGTCTCTCTTGTCATTTCCACTAACTTCTTCTCTTTCACAACCTTTCTTACACTCATCACTTTCTTAATTTATGTGCCATCACCAAAATGATGAAACTTCAAATGGGACGAAGGGAGTATAGCTTTATTTAAAATAATAGAAAACTCGCTCATATAATATATTATATTTGCCATCTAACTCTTTATTAGCTTAAATTAACATATTACTGTAAATAAAGTAATAGAAAAATCGGTCTTATAAAATACCCGTGCTATCACGGGTTAGACCCTAGTGAGATTGAATGATCAGAGGTTTTTATAATTTGTTGCTATTGGTTGTCTATTTGTTAAATGATTAATAGTTGTATGTTGAAATGATGTTTGTTTTTCGTGAAAGAAGGGATATTTATTTTGACTGTGCTCTCGATTTTTTTAAGCAATGAAAAGGAGAGCTATGTTCATGTGCTTTCTTATAAAGTGAATTTTATTAGTCAAAATAAAGACTTATAATTGTACAATTTTCTCATACATGTATTTGTTTGTTTTTTTTTTGTTTTTTTTTTTTTTTAAGTATGGTACTAGATCAGGAAATTTCCATCATGTTGTATTGATCAATTGCATAATCTATTACAAATCAGCAACTGGTACACTTCCTCTAGGAGTTTCACCCATGGAAGACGGAGACTTGCACCTGAAAATAAGGGTTCTCCACACCTCTCCAAGGGGAATCGAACCCAGGACCTCCCCTAAGGAATGCCCTTTACCCACTCACACAAACCGCTAGGCCAAGAAGTCTTTGGTCATACATGTGGTTTAATGGGAGAAAATTTGTGAATATGAGAAAGTTAGTCTCTAATGACATTATATGATAATAGATAAGGCCAAATACAAAGACTTGTATAATGTTAGGAGATTGAGAGATATACTCAATCTCCAAATCAAATAAAGAATATTTAGTTACCTAGTTAAATTAGAATTGTTACCTAAGTTAGGAAGATTTATAATTAGAATTAGATTGTTATTAGAATTAGTAGATCTCTTAGAATCCTTATGGAATTAGGACTCATATGTTTTGGGTATAAATATGAGTCCCTTAGCTTTGTAAACTTTGAGGCAGAATAACAAAGAATATTATTTTACTCCTCTCCATATTTTATCATGGTATCAAGAGTTGGTTTCGATAATGAAATCGTGTCTCAATACTTTAAAAAAAAAAAAAAAAAAAATCTTTACAACCTCTCGCTTCCTTCAACACTTCTCCATCGGTGATTTTTTTTTTTCCGTCCGTGCCATGCCATTAGATGTTCAGCACTATGAAGATTATCAATTTTTGTGTCCATGTATCTTACATTAGGTTCCTCCACCTTCTTTCATAAACCCCAAAACTACTCCTCTTAAAACAATCAATTATGTTCCTTATAATTGGTTGTAAATAGGGCTGTAAACGAGTCGAGTCGAGCTTTGGGGTGTCGAGCTCGAGCTCGTTTAAACATTATCGAGCTCGAGCTTTTATCGAGCTCAAGCTTTTATCGAGCTCGATCTCGATCTCGAGCCCACTTGCTTGTTCGAGCTCAACTCGAATCGAGCTCGCGAGCTGCTCGCGAACAACTCGAGTCGATATCGAACTCGAGTTTTAACGAGCCGAGCTCGAGCTTAGACATTTTTTTAAGAAAAATATGGTCTTAACGAGCTTATCGAGCCGAGTTCGAGCCGTTCGAAAACAAAAATTTAATTTTAATGAGCTTATCGAGCTTTTAACGAGCTAAACGAGCTGAACACGGTCGGCTCGAGTCGAGCTTGACAATCGGTTCGAGCTCGACTCGAGCTTCACAATCGGTTTGAGCTCGACTCGAGCTTCACCTCGAGCTCGAGCTTTCACGAGCTGAGCCCGAGCCGAGCTCGAGCCAGCTCGGTTCGTATAGCAGCCCTAGTTGTAAATTCCAAATTTTCGATCAAACAATTCTTGATCTCTTGTTTTTGTTGAAGTATTTCAACAAATTTCTTATTTTTCTCTATAAATTTTCTTTCTTTATTTTATCAAAACAAAAAATTAAAAAAAAAAAAAATCTTTTTTGCTCTTTATCAAGATTTGTCTCTCCTCAAATATTCCGGCCACCACATCAACCATCTTAATATCACTTCCATTTTGGATTGAGTGCCGTTCACTATAAAAACGATGATTAAGTGGTAGTCCACTCTAAAAACGTGATTTAGTGGTAGACTCTAAAAACGTGATTTAGTGGTAGCCATTCTAAAAACGTGATTTAGTGTCGTTCGCTCTAAAAATGAAAACTGAAGAAAAAGAAGAGCAACATGTCGGCGTTGCGAGAAGACCAATATATCAGCGTTACGAGAAAAATAAAATATCGGCGTTGCAAATAGAGCAACATGTTGAAGAAGAAGGAAATTGGAGTTGCAAAAGTGCAACTTGTCAGAAGAAGTTGAAGATCACGGCATGCAGCAAGAATGGTCAAAATTGTCCAATTTAAACAAACGCAGCAACCAGCAGCAGCAAGATGTGCGGCGAGATGTGCTGTCTGATGTCCTCACATCTGCCTCAACAACTGTTGGCACAACAACTGCTTGTCGATGAAAAACTAACAATTTTAACATTTATCTTTTACAATTTTTGTTATTTTTTTGCAAGTTGAAAATCTACTTTGTAGATGTTTCAACTTGAGGGGGGGGGGTGTTAGGAGATTGAGAGATATACTCAATCTCCAAAACATATCAAGAATATTTAGTTACCTAGTTAAATTAGAATTGTTACCTAAGTTAGGAAGATTTATAATTAGAATTAGTAGATCTATTAAAATCCTTATGGAATTAGGACTCATATGTTTTGGGTACAAATATGAGCCCCTTAGCTTTGTAAACTTTGAGACAGAATAACAAAGAATATTATTTTACTCCGGGGATCCCCTTGACGCAGCCCTCTATTGCCACGAAAAAAACCATGCGACCCCCCATTTATCGAGACGGAGTAAGAACACGATCTAACACATTCAAGAATCCAGCCAATAAAAATAGGGGGGAAATTCAGACCAACAAGAATGTCACGGAGGAAATCCCAAGAAACAGAATCAAAAGCTTTGGAGAAATCAATTTTTATGGTGCATCTCGGAGAAGCACGCTTTCTATGATAACCCCGAAGCAATTCCTGCATTAAGTGGATGTTTTCCACCATACTACGACCCTTAATAAAGGCAGCCTGAGCATCATCTATGATAGAATCCAACACAGGGGCGAGGCGACAAGATAAGATCTTAGAGATCAGCTTATAGATAACATTGCAGTAAGAGATGGGCCTAAAGTCACGCACATTCTGATAGTTATATGACTTAGGCACAAGAGCGATAATAGAATGGTTGAGCACTTTAAGGAGGGACCCTGAAGTGAAAAACTCGCGGATAGCAGCGATGACAAAAGGGCCAACTGACTCCCAGCTTTCCTTGAAGAATTTTGAAGAGAAGCCATCAGGACCCGGAGATTTATTATCACCAATGCTATTTAGAGCAGCCCAGATTTCAGCATCAGTAACATCCATAATCAGATTATTCCCCAAGTCCGAGTCAAGAAGAGGAACATGCGCAATAACAAAGGGATCAAGGGGCTGCACAACAGCAGGAGTGATCAAAAGGCCCTTGAAATAATCCACAAATTCAATCCCAACATCATTGGAGCTAAGAGTCCGAGTACCATCTGACTTCAGGATTGAGGCAATGAAATTCCGCTTATGATTGCGTTTAACAGCAGCATGAAAGAACTTGGTACACTTATCACCATTCAGGATATACGCCCCTTTAGCTTTTTGCTGGATAAATAAATTCTCAGCTTTAGCTAAGAAGGTAGCAGACCTCCGCAAATCAGGCAGAATAAGACGAGTATCAAGATCATCCAGATGGTCGTGAAAATATTGTTGCCTTTGCTTGAGCAAGACTTTTGCATATTTTGCTCTAGCCGAGATATGAGAGAAGTGCTGATCATTGAGAGCTTTGAGAGCAGGCTTCAAACTTTTGAGTAACGAACACAAAATAAATTGGGCAGTTCCCCGCACATGCCTATCAAAATGGTTCTGAATAATCTGCCCAAACAATGGATGGGTGGTGAGCATATTAGAAAACCGCCAAGGGGGTTTGCCAACATTTTGGGTGTCAAATAAAGACACCACGCAAGGCGAATGATCGGAAATACCCTGCTGCAAGAACTCCACTTGAGCATGGAAATCAGAATTAAACCAAGAATGATCAACCATAGCATGATCAAGCTTAGTCCAAACACTAAGATTAGTCCAAGTGTAGAAACAACCTGCAAAAGGGAGGTCTGAAAGCCCCAACTCAAAGCAACAATTATTAAAATCCCTAACTTCATAGGGAGTAACTTCCGCGCCCGAACGACGCTCACTAGAGTTCAAAACAGAATTGAAGTCCCCCAAAAGCAACCAAGGGTGATATATGATAGCTTTAGTACTCTTTAGATTAGCCCAAAGAGACCTACGGTGCACTATGGTATGGAGCCCATAAATAAAGCTAACACAAGTGATCTTGCGGGAAATAGAGCAGGTAATTACAGAATGCAAAACTTAAGGGTGGGAATCAAGAAGTTCTAATGAAACTCTAAGAGGGTTCCAAAAGATAACAATTCGACCCCCACCGATGGCATCCAAATTACAAAGATACTTCCAGCCACGAAGATGAAATTTAATGAAACTATCAAAACTAGGAGCAGTGGATTTAGTTTCCAAAATACCAAAGACATCCAACGAAGAGTTACGGACTAAAAGGGCAGCCTCTTTATGTTTAGGGGGAGAGTTAAAACCCCTAATATACCAAAAGGCGATCTTCATGATGATTTGGGGAAGGAATTACCCTTCCTTATATCATTATGCTTGGGTTTAGTAGTTACCTTCAAAGGCACAGAGGCCTTTCTCAAGTGTGCAGCCACGTTCGGAGTTGGCGCCTTTCTAGCCCCCTTTTTAGGATGGACAGCCGTGAATGCCTCTTCCTTAATACCACGACCCTCTGGGCTAGGATCATCCTCATCTGAGAAAATGATATGCGTATTATGGGCCGCACTCACATCCATCTAGGCAATTGGAACACCTGTTGCTTTCTTTAAGGGAGCAGAATTGGCCTTATCAGCAACTACTTCAGCAACATTTCCATCTGACTAGTGGAAACCTTATCAGCTGGACAGGAAGGGGAAATAACAGGCTGTAAAGCACCATTGTTGCCCAAATTAAGCTGAAGAGGGGGGGCATTATCCTTGACTTCTGTCTCCTTGTTGTTCCCAGTGGCATTGGGCTTAGGAGCCTTTTTGGTCTTTACAGAATTGCCTGAATATTTTGCTGCCAAAGCAGCGAATCTGTCCTCACAACCAGCGGTAGTGTGGCCCAAAACTTGCACTTAGTGCAGTACTTAGGCACATACTCATACTCCACAATTTGCTTCCGAGTTTCACCATCAAGCAGCTCCATGTTAATGGTACGGACAAGCTCCTTCGATGCATCGATTTCCACCAAAATACGAGCAAAACCGAGTCTTTCCCGCTTTCTAGTAAGAGAGTCAGTGGCAATTGGAGTGCCAACATAAGAGGCAAGCTTACTAAGAATGCGTTCAGCCCACATATCCACTGGAAGGCCCGGTAGATCAATCCAAACAGGGACCATATTGAGATCATGGGCTGAATCTGGTTGGAAGCAACGGGGCATAGGCTTAAGAAGTAAGGACCTTGCTCCAAAAGCAAAGTACGGGCCTCCGGCAAAGACTTTATCCCTATCAATATCATATTCAAACTGAACGACGATCCAGCCACTGTTATGCTTATGATATTTATAAGGAACTTTCCAAGACTTACAAATTTTATTCACTTCACCATATCCGGGAAATGAACCTGCAAAACAGCCTATCAAGCAAGGCCCATACGCTTCCTTGACACCCACAAGCTCGGAGGGGTCTAACTTAAAGGTTTTCTCAATCGCCTCTTTTTTTAGAGTGAAACTTCCTCAAGATGCTTCTTACGTGTGACTAGATCAACCCAAGTGGATTTCTGCTTAAGGCCATCACCATCGGCTTTGGAATCTGTCTTGGACAATTCATCAAACACCTGGTGGGCGTCTATTCCATTGGAACAATTTTGAGCATATTGGGAGGGCTCAGAATCATTACAATCATCCTTAGTAGCAGAAGAAAATGTATCTTCAGTCCCAAGTGTACGAGAAGAACAAGGGGACTCAACACCATTCACACCATCCAGACCATTCTCACAAAACTTAGTTTTCAAAGAATGGGTTGAAGAACAAGTTTCAGAAACTGTAGCTTCGGTTGGATGTTTCAAAGTAGAACCATTAGAAGGCACCTTAGAATTTGTTTGTGGTTTGGGAGGGTGACCACTTCTCTTTTTGCCCTTTTTCGTCTTCATTATAGCCTCAAAGACATGAAAAACCCAAAACTGCAATATAGCACTGTAGCAAATGGGTTTGCAGAGTTAGGGCATGATTAACTCCCCAAAAACAGAAAATGTTGCCAAGGAATGCTTAATCGAGGTTCAGGGAACAACAAGAACAGAAAGGCAATAATAATCAGCAGAAAACAACAAGGAATCAGCCCCAAAATAAATCCAGATTTCTGAATTACTGTAGCAGCCTGTAGCAGCCTTCAATAATCGAAACTAGGAGAGAGGGAGAAGGAGATTCAAGCTGGAACAAGGAGTAACAAGTTGTAGCAGCAGAAATGGAAATAACTCAGCAACAATCTTGATCTTTAGGCACCATGAATGCTCAAAGAGCTGCTATGGGGAGAGAATTCCCCAAACCTAGAGAGAGAAAGTTGACTGACTGAGAGCTCTTTCTTTTTTTTTTTTTTTTTTTTTTGATGCCCAGGTTCACCGATTTCGTCAGACTTACGGTTGCTCAGCCTAGCTCCGCCAAATACTCCTGGGGGTAGTAGTTCCGGTCCATCTTCCCTACCACCCGTTAAATCGCGGGATGTGCCTCAGTAGCCAGGGTTTGAGCACATGTCAACTGATAACACAATAGAAGGTCCGACCCCGGAAAAGAGCCCGGAGAGCTCCGTTGTGCCAGGACTTACGATTGCTCGGCCCTGGCACTAATTGCTCCCACCAGGAATCGAACCCACACTCTATGCCTCCAGCTCAACAACTTATGTCCCCCTCCTTAACCACTGAGCTATGCCCCGGGGGACGACTGAGAGCTCTTTCTTGATTCTATGGGTGGTGGTACATGGCCGTTCTTAGTTGGTGGAGCGATTTGTCTGGTTAATTCCGTTAACGAACGAGACCTCAGCCTGCTAACTAGCTATGTGGAGGTATCCCTCCACGGCCAGCTTGTTAGAGGGACTATGGCCTTTTAGGCCACGGAAGTTTGAGGCAATAACAGGTCTGTGATGCCCTTAGATGTTCTGGGCCGCATGCGCGCTACACTGATGTATTCAACGAGCATATAACCTTGG
>JAOWBW010001355.1:0-15000 GCA_026119855.1 Campanula takesimana | reverse complement strand
CCACGCCCCTCTATATCTACTATTTGCTTGTATGTATTAATGGGAGCATGTAGTATTTTTTCTAGGTTTTTTGCAAACGTATTTATATTTTTTATTAATTTATTAATTATTTTTTATTAAAAAATTAATATAAAATAATCCGCTCATCAAAAAAATCTAAATTTTTTATATGTTGTAGATATAATTATTAGCTTCAATTCAAAAAAAAAAAAAATCACGCCAATCGGATATGTGTAGCCCAAAAAAGTCCCGTATGCCTCTAGGACCCTAGTGATGTTTGTTCCTATTTCTGGGCTTTTGGCCCAATATGCTACTATAGAAAGTGTGTACATGTATATTATATGCTTAAATTCTATTTATATTCTTAGCTTTTGTTTGTTCGGTTTGTTGGTTTCATCATCGATTTGATATCATTTATTCAAGCGATTCAGTATTTACATTTACAAGTATAAAAGGGAATAAGGTGTCAACCATGAATTTGATACCACTTAGGTGGTGTTTGATGTATTAAGCTTTTGATGCTTGATAGATTGCAAGGTATAATTTGGACGTAAGGTGTCTTGATAACATTGAGCTCTACATGTTGAAAGTTTCATAAGGCTCTTATTGGTTAAACAATGATTTAAAACCTTAATCATTAAGAGTCTCACGTAACATCTAACATCTATACCTTAATGTTATCAAAGACACCCTACCTCCAAAATATAATGCATCAAACACCACCTTAGAATTAGTTATTAAACAAATAGTCTAAACTTAAACTCAAATCCGACCTTAGCTCAGTTGGTAGAGCGGAGGACTGTAGTTGGATACCAATAGTCATCCTTAGGTCGCTGGTTCGAATCCGGCAGGTCGGACCTTTTTTTTCCCTTCATTTTTTTTCCCCACTCAAGAACTTATTTCCAGAGCTTCTCTCTCTCACCCACTCTCAATTGACGACACAAATTGATTTCGTGACATTCCCCTTCCGATCAAATCAAAATGGTGAATGCCCCTAACCCCTGATTTCATTTCATTTCATTTCTTTTCTTAAACTAAAATTGATACCTGCATTCCAATGTTTTAAGCTGATTATTATTATTGATCGATACCGTATCATACGTTCAAATCTTCATCCAACTGAACTCCCATTGTTTATCTTGTTACTTTAGAAAGGATTTGATTCAAACGGAATTTGAAATTATTTTAGTTTTGATTTATTATGTTTGATAGCTAATTTTCCCAGTGAATTTGATTATAGTGAGAGTATGAAGATTAGGGTTAGGAAAAGTTTTTTGGTTTAGAATCTTCACTTTCAGAGCATTTCCTGAGAATTATAGAAATTAGAGTTGTTTAGTTTAAATCTTTTCTTATGGTGGGTGGTGATATTTTGCAGGCAAGCGCATTAAGGTTGTATCTAACTTGCATAAGAAATACCCTTGAAGCTGCCATGTGTCTTCAGGTATGTAAGCAGCTATCAGTGGCATTTGTGATTATGTAGAATCAATTTGAAGAAACAAGAAAAATACAAATACGAACTTTGTGGTTTTTGATTTCGCAATATTGACTAATGATGCCTGTTTAGGAGGTACAAAGAATATAAACTAATTTGATTTGTAGTTTGTTGTCACTACTTGGCTAAAGAAACTAGTGCTTCTTTAAAACTCTCCATTACAAAGTAAACCTACCCTCTGATCTTTGTGATAATTGCGGTTTAGTATTTCTTTCATTCATCTTATCCGGGAAACATATTTAGAAAACTGGTGTACCCATAGCCCTCTCTTTTCATTAACTTTATGCTGCCAAGTCCTTTTAGCTTGCTTTAGTACTGAGCAAATATAGTTATCTCTTGTGACCTAATTCCTTAACAAATATTTTGAATCATCTGTAGATGTCCGTCGGCTATCGAACGTGAAGAAATGAGCTTACATTGGATCTTAGTGGGAGTATTAGGACAAAATAGAGTTGAATAATAAGAATATGTGTTTTTGTTTATCCATTCTCACTGTTCATTTGCCATGATGCATTTCTGGAAAGTGCTACTTTATTATCCCATAACCAATTTTGGTCGCTTGCTGTTGTTTAAAACTTTCAGTACAAACCTCATGGTCATAAGAGTTGTGGCCCTAATTACTGGTTTCTGCTACTGTGAACTCTCCTTAATGGGAGTGCTCTACTGCTAACGAATAGTATTTATTCATTTTTCTATATTCTTTTTGCAGAACTTCCCTTGTCAAGAAGTTGAAAGGCATAACAAACCCGAGGTTGAACTGAAGTATGTATCTGGATAGTCAGACTCTCTTCTTATTATGCTCATAGAAGTATGTCAATATGTCAAACTAATATCTCAGGACAAAGTTGGGCTTCAGGAAAAGAAATATAAAACCTCCCAGTTTACACATATTGTGTAGTCAATGAGACAATATAAGTTAGGATTAAAGAATAGATTGGAATGAAACATCTGAGATCTAGCATAAGTACATTCATGAATATTTTATGTGGTTGGGAGGGTCTCTCTACATCTCATCCGAACTTTGCATTGGAAATCAAAAAAGCATAAATAGACCTGTATACCTATGGCTTCAAAGGATTTTTGTATATTAAAATGTAGAGAAAAAATCATAGGCGCTCTTTTTATGAGGTGAAGTTGTTGACTATTGTTCGAAATTCAAAGTTCAAACTATGCCTTGGAGACTTGTTGAATTGATGATGAAATTAAGCAGAATTAGGAGTCCATTTATCATCGCAAACCTAAGAAAGGTTTGTTGATTCTATTTCTTATATTGTTTTGTGGTACATGGTAATAGGATATGTTCCCAATCTCCGTCCCAGTGTAAGGTTCTCACTTTTTTGGTACGCCCCTGAATAAGGTTCACACTTGGCTTTATTCCCAAAGTGGCAATTTATGAATAGTGTTTTGGACAAATATGTCCTTATAAAATTAATAGAATTACAAAAAAAAAAATTGCGACGGGCATGAATAGTGTTTTGTACACGTGTGCTCATAAATTTTATTGTGTTTAGCCATTTATTACTGTATTAGTAATAAGCGTACAAAGTCAAACCAAGAACCTTATATTGGGACAGAGAAATACATATTTTCAAAATGGTTCCTCTTAATTGCACCAATCTGGATTTGTTTTTGTATGACATGTAAAGCAACATAATACCTTGATAAGTTGTTATTGGACTTAGACACGGATTCTTTAAAGAAACTACAATAGAAAATCAGGCTCTGTTATTGGAGGTATACCTTCTGTGTGTTATGATTAAATCCTTGTCTATGCCTATCAGCTTGACAGTGTTAACATTCACTCTCGTTCAGGAAGATAATACAGTTACAAGTTATAGGTTCTTGTTGGATACTTGACACAGAATAAAAGTGTACCCAGTGGCTGTATACTTTTCAGGCTAGATTTGTCTTGGCATTCATGTAATAATTATAGCATACATCTCTTCCAAACTACTAAGTTGAGGAAAAATTTCCTCTTAGAATTACTTGATGTTCATTTGTAAAAGACTTGACATGAAAGATGCAGTATGAAATTTGTCCAGACACCTATTTAGATATCTTAATAATATGTCAAAATGAATAGAAAAAAAAGTATAATTTGAAACACTTGGTTCTTTACCGTTACATAATTAATCCCAAAACGAAAAATTTGAAAAAAAGTAGGTGCGTCTCATTTCTGGTAATGTCTCCTTGATCATGTACCAGATGAAAGTAGATCAATCTGCACAGAAAATTGTATCAAAACCATTCTAACCTTGTATTCTGCTGTCTGCATAAGCTGGATTAAGTAATTTGAGTTTTGGCACACAGCATCTTGTGTTCATTATCTGCAGCAAAAGGACACAGATCCGAGTTGACTGATGTAACTAAAGGCAAAAGGAACCACAACTAGTTATTGATCATTTGCTGTAATTTTCATTTAATTAACTATCTAGAGCACACTGTCTATATGTGCATTTGAAACTATCAAGGTATTATTGTCTTGTTAGGCTGCATTTTCAGATTGAAACTTTTGCCCACATAGTATATTCATCTTTGATGCTACTCTGTTTTTAATCCTATTAGCACAATATATCTTGAAGTACCTCGTTTGGTACTCTAGAACAGAGAATGCTTTATACCAGGAAGCTTTTAATGTTTTTTCTTTCACTTGCAGGACCAGCCCTGAACTTCTGCTTAATCCTGTAAGTACCTTTCTTCATTGTTAGTTTAAATGATTTTTTTTCTTTCTTTTAGTTGATAAGCATTGAGAGTGTTGAGTCGCATGCTATCAGTTATATCAAGATTTAAGCTGTTATATTACTTGGACTCGAGCATGGTTTCATATAAGAGGGCTACTTCCTCCATCCAAAAAATAAATAATAAAATAATAAAAATAAAAATCCTTTTGGTTATTATTTTTATCTGTTCCAAAAGAATCTGGTGTGGGTATGTGTCGAGAGGTCAGATTCGACAAAATCATGAATTTAAGGATACATGGATTTCGCTAAAAGTGTCCAAAATTTGGACACGGGACACCTCCTCATATGCATACATCTATGGGCTTGTCGGCATAGGCTGCACACAGCACCAGAGCTGTGGAGCTCTTTACCGACAGCAAAATCTTTCAACTCCATCACGACTTTCTCTTCAAGTGACAAACAAGACCGACAAAGACGCCTCTCTCTCTCGCGTTGTAACTTTGTTATATATGTCTCTCTCTATGGCACACTCTACAGACAAGACGACAAAGACGTCTCTCTCACCGGCTTTAAACCCTATTTTTTTTTTTGGAATATTTACCAACCTATGTAACGTACTACACCCTCTATTACACCAAAAGTAACATACTATCCATTAACATCATAATGCAATGTACTTTTTGAAAGTGTTACAAATAATGCAACGGTAATAATATTCGAATGTATCATTAAACTGTAATTAAATAGTACGAAAATTGCATTATTTGAAACAAATTTAAAAGTATGTTGCATTAAGATGTTAATTCGTAGTACATTGCATTGATTGTACCAAGCGTGATAGTATGTAACATATGTTGGTCATTCACCAATTTTTTTTTTTGGTTAGCCGGATCCACCTTCCCACATATGCGTCCATCACAGATTCAAACCCGTGTTGGTGTCGACACAGATATGAGAGAAGTGCCAAGTCCTTGTATAAGAGATCTTCCTTTATCTGTGTAAAAATCAAACAGGACGTCTTTTTGAGACGGAGGAAGCATGAAAAAGCGCGCGGTTATATTTCTAATATGCAAAAAAGGAAAAATATTACCTCCAAAACAGGAGTGAGACTGTGACAATATAATCTTAGCAGAATCTTCTCAAGCTAATGTGAGTGAATGCCACTGTTGATGGCGATTACTCTATGCATCATGACTACAGCATTAGAATCTTAATATCTGTTCCTGTTAAGTAAGCAATTCATCTAATAGCTTACACGGTTATAGCGAAGACAAACAATGTATATTAAGCCTTAACACTAGCCTCTCACGTTATGTGAATTGCACATGAGAGAGAAAACCTTGGTGTTTCGCTAGGTACACGACAAATCAGTGTGTCAACTAGTGCAGTAGTATAACTGGGGGAAAAAGCTGGGAGGCTACTTCTATTTTCTTTCCTATAAAAAGAAAAGCTGGAAAATTACCACCAAGCCCTTGCATAACTAGAGTTTTGATCAAAAAGCTTAAATAGCTAGAGAAAGGGCCCATTGATGTAATCAAGCCTGAACATTTCCATAAGTCTAAGATGCTTGAAAATAAAGATATGGGACATTAATGTGTTTATGCCTGTGAACCTTTACCCGCACACTTCCTTTAGAATCAACTACTCTTTTGATTGTTTGCTTTTATGATTCTTTGAAATTTCTGTCTAGAGTATTGATCATTTTGACACCAGTACACGTTGAACGTACAAGTGTTATCTTATTATAGGTGATCTAAATATTAAACATTAGTACTGATATTTAATACGCTTCGTAATAACTTAAAGCTCCCTGATTGAGTCATTGTCGCAATACAACTTTGTTTCTGGTTGCCCTCAGGCTCTCAGCTCCATTCTTTCTATACCACTTAACATCTCCAAGTTTGATAATCTTGTTGATATTTTTTATTATTATGACCCTATCTTGCTTTTGAAATTTTGAGTCTACTATTACAGGTTGTGATATGTCGAAACGAGGCTGAGAAGTGCTTGATAGAAACATCAATAAATTCACTCCGCATAAGTCTCAAGGTAATATATACTGTCTGTAGTGTATTGGATTATTTCTTCTATCGAATGGACCAGTTTCAGATTCATGATGTTGAAAGATACTTCTATATTATAGTGATGATTTTCCATTATCCGTACATTTTCTTGGTCTGTTTGGTATGAATAGGCAATAAGTGATCCATCTCTATTTGTGTCTCATGTCTTAATTGCACTATGCATATGGCTTTTCAACACAGGCCAACATATGTGCTTTGTTTCCTACTTGAACAACATTTTAGATTGAAAAGTTAAGAACGCTTTGTTGTTGGGTATGCCCACACATATCTCAGTTTTTAGGTAATAGAACTTATTAGATTTGATTGATCCATCACCTAAGTTTTATTTTCATGGACTTTAGACCCACATGTAAGAAGTATTTATACTTCATTTTTAAGTTGTCCATTGTTATAGAATAGGCTTAGAAATAGGAAGATCAAGTTTCAAGAAAAAAATCACTCAATGAGTTTGAGCCGCGCCTATGCGCCTCCTGCGCCACGCGCCACGCGCCTTCTACATTCGCGCCATGCGCCATTTAGAGCGCGCGCATAAGGATTTCTTCATAAGCTTTGTTACGCGCCTATGCGCCCCTTGATTTAAGCGCACGCTTACTGTGCGCCTCTTGGCTCAATGCGCCTGTTGGCTCAAACGCGCCTCAAAGTGTTTATTCAACACTCAGTGATTTATTGAAGACTCGAAGACTTGAAGAGAATTCAAATTACGCCAATGATCCAACGGTGGTTAAAAGATGCATATGCGCCTAATCTATTGACACGTGTCCACAACGGTCACATTTATGTTGAGTGTCAAAATGGCCATAATATATGCATGCTCCAATCAACGAGCGACAGCTCATCTTATCCACAAGGATTTCCAACGGCTAGTTTTTTTTGAAGTTCACTATAAATACCCCATAACTTCAACATTTTGAAGTTGCTGAGTTTTGCTAAGAATTTCAAGAATTTCTCTCTCAAAGCATTCGTTGAAGATTTGAAGATTGCCTTCGTTTTTCCAGATTTTTCAAGAACATCTTCATACCTTCATCCTTAGCCCAGATCTTCAAGCCTTAACACTTTAGTTTCTTGTGCTCTCCATCTCAAAGATCTAAAGAGCCTTGATTCTAAGAACACACACGCACCTCTTTAAGATTAATCATTTAGATTCTTCTTTAAGAGATACACCGGTTATTGTTTTGGATTTGTTCTTTCATAGTAATAGATCTTGAGTTAGTGTATAAGCTCAAACATTGTATTTGTAACACTCACTCATTATATAAGATCTCCATTAGAAATCCAAGACTAACCATCTTGGTAGAGGACGTAGATCTTTCATTGATCGAACCTCTCCAAATAGCTTGTGTTATTATCTTGTTATTTCTTTCAAGTTATTATTTTCACTCACTACTTGCTTGTTTACTCATTGTAGATTGATTGAACTGAATTGTGTTGTGTTGTTATATCATTTGCCTTAGTTCCTTATTTCAACCACTTTGAGCCAAAATACTTAGAGTGTGTGTGCGCCCCTTTATCACACTTTGCGCCTATTTTCATTACTAAATTCCGCTGTGCATTTCACTCACTCACTTAGGCGCATTTCATAACGCTTACTTGATAAAGTGCGCATTTGCAATTGAGTTTTTCAAGGGTACGAAAAGAATTTTAAAACAGCTATTCACCCCCCCCCCCTCTAGCTATTTTTCATACCCTTGTTGCCCTTTGGGACCAACAAGTGGTATCAGAGCAAACACCTTTATAAAACATTTTTTGTTTTTCAAGCTTAACAGCTTGGGTGCCGATTCTAAATGGCAAACTCAAAACCTATGGCAACTGCAAACTACACTCACGTTCCGGTCTTTGATGAAGATCATTTTGACGTGTGGAAATTCAGCATATTGACTCATCTCAACTCAATCGATGAAAGGCTCCATGACACCGTCGTTTATGGACCTTATATTCCGATGAAGGCGAATCCAAATCCACGCACCAACGCTGCTCAACCTACAGTTCTAAAACCAAGGGAAGAATGGACCGAGGAAGAAATTAGAAGAGTTGCAAATGATGGCAAAGCAAGAAACATTCTCTTAAGCACTCTAAGCACGGCTATGAAACAACAAGTCATGCATTGTGCTACCGCTAATGAGCTATGGGATGCTATTGAAGAGCATATTGAAGGAGACACCGTCTGCAAGGAGAACAAGAAATACGAAGTACAAAAGAGATTCAACAATTTCTCTCAACTCCCCGGTGAACACTTGAGGCAAACTTATGAACGCTACTGTGAAATTATCAATCTATGTATTTCACTTGGCATGAAGTTTACCAACAAAGATTTGAATGTAAATTTTCTACAAGCTTTGGATCAAGATACCTACATAAATCTAGCGCTCTTGAAGACGCTGGAACTTTAGATGTTTGGACTTTAAGGAACCTATATGCAAATCTCAAAGTTTACGAACTCAAACTCCAACGAATCAGCGAAACTGAAGGAAAGTCAAAATCTATGGCTATGATGGCGCACAGAGAAGCTGGGCCTACACCTGCGCCTACTCCTGCGCCTGTACAAGATGAAAAAAACTCCGATCCCAAAATTTCTACTTCTGAGCTATTAGACATGGATGATGAAGACTTCGCTTTATTTGTGAAGAAATTTCAAAAGTTCAGAAAATTCTCAAGACCCGGCTCAACCAACAAATTTCAAGGATCTACCAGCAAAGCTCCTCAAAAGTTCTCAAGGAGCAGTGATTCAAAAAGAAAAGAAGATCTTGTTTGTTTTAATTGCAGGAAACCCGGACATTTTGCATCAAGTTGCCCGATCCCCAAATTTGAATATATGCAGAAGAAGAGCAGCCATACTCCCAAATTCACTCCCAAGTTCACTCGTCACAAGGGAATGGTTGCTGAAGAAGAAGCACCAGCAAATGAGCACAACACTTGGATTGAAACAGACTCCGATGAGAGCGATGAAAATTCCGATGATGGACTCGTTTGTTTGATGGCAAATGATGATGAAGTTGATGCTTATGATTCTGATGATGACTTCTCCAAGGATGTTCCCGATATGAATGCCTTGAATAAACCTATCAAGAAATCTGCAGGTTTTCAAGAAGTGAAAAAGAAGAAGGACCAACCATCAGCGAGCTCGTTGAACAAGGTTTTCTCACTCCGGCTCAAAACGATGGTGGATTGCTATTCTCACGATGTGATCTTGGAGCAAGGAACAAATTGAGAAAAGGAGCATACATTAGACCACAGGTTGAACCAACTGCTCCAATCTCCAAAATCAATGATGATGAAGTGATCGCTGAACAAGAAAATTGTTCAAAAAGGCTGAAAAGGTAATCACTAGATTTGATAGTATGAAGGAAGCTTTAGCACTATCATGTGATGAAATTTCCCAGCTTAAGACCGAGAAATCTCTACTTAAATCTGAACTCACCCTCCTTAAGGAGCAGATAAAGAGCATGACTCCTCTTACTGTTAAAAACACTTTTCTAACAGAACAGAACTCACTTCTTAAAGTTCAAAACGATGAATTGGTTGCTCAAATTACTGATCTTAAAAAGATTACAAATGAGTGGTCCAATTCTCGTGTCACTATGGAGAATATATTTGAGTCCCAAAGTCAGTGGTGATAAAAGTGGCTTGGGATTCTCATCAACTAGTGACAACTTTAAATGTGATGTCTGTGCTGAAAGAGATAGTGAATTTACCAACCAACAAACTTTTGAAATTCCCAAGGAAAAACATTCTAATTCAATGGGTAAAGGACAGGAAAAAGTCAAGAGACAAACATTCCACTATGTCTACCCAACGAAGCAATTTGGGAAAGCTAATGGGAAAGATATAGCTACAGATGAACCATCTCCTAGCAAAATCATTCTTGAAAATAGGCGCGCTCCTTCTCCGAGTGCTCATTATGCGCCTAAGAGCCACGCGCCTCATCGCCGTGCGCCTCCTAGCCCTATGCGCCCTCCGAGAAAAAGCGCTCCAAAATTTCAAAAGAAAGATTTTGTTAAGTCTAGTTCATCTGACCCAAAGAAGAATGCCATCCCCAAGAAAAGTAAAGAGTTTGTGAAAACTCACGTGATTGGTGGCTTTCATCATTGTTCTATTTGTGATTGTTCAGGACACAAGGCCGTGGAATGCCTTTTGCGATTCACTCCAAATGCCAAAGGACGTAAAAATCCTAAGGTCAAGCAAGAGTGGGTTGTCAAAAGTTGCTAACCCTAGGACCCAAAAGGAATAAAGGGGACCTGCTTAAATGTCTATATTTCAGGTTCTTTGTTTCATGGCTGGATCTTCAAAAGCTAGAAATTATGAATGGATTCTCGATAGTGGGTGTTCAAGACACATGACTGGAGATGAATCCTTATTAGAAGATGTCCATGAAGAAAGAGGTCCCTCCGTAACATTTGGCGATAATAACAAAGGTCAAGTTGTAGCATATGGAAAGCTCAAGAAAGACAAAGTGTGCATTGAAAGAGTCTCACTCGTCGAAGGGCTCAAGCACAACTTATTATCCATATCTCAATTTTGCGACAAAGGATTAGAATGCCATTTCACTTCAACGCAATGTCTTATCAAGAATGGCAAAACTGGAGCTATCTTACTCACGGATATCGTAAGACAAATATTTATTATTGATTTCCATAGTATGAACTCTAGTACTAATCTTTGTTTTGTAGCAAAAAGTGTGAACGAAAATAGTTGGCTGTGGCACAAGCGCTTAAGTCACTTGAACTTCAAGTATCTATCTAAACTCAGCAGGAATAATCTGTCAAAGGACTTCCCAAGGTTGCTGATCATCATGACAAAAAGTGCACCGCATGTCAACTTGGCAAACAACCGAAGCAGTCATTTTCAAGCAAGTCAAATCCTTCAACTACTAGATGTTTGCAACTGCTTCACATTGATCTATTTGGATCAGTTTCCACCGCAAGCATTCGAAAAAACAAGTATACTCTAGTTGTGGTGATGACTATTCAAAATATACATGGGTAGAGATGATGATTACAAAAGATGATTGTTATGATATTCTCACTACCTTATTTCGACTGCTCCAAACCCAAAAGGAAGATGACATCGTTAGTGTTCGATCCGACAACGGAACAGAATTCAAGAACAACAACGGTGTTGCTCGATATTGTGAAGATCATGGGATAGATCACAACTTTTCAACCGCCGGAGTCCTCAACAAAATGGCGTTGTTGAACGAAAGAATAGAACGTTGATTGAAGCGGGAAAGACGATGATAGCTGAAGCTAAATTGCCTAAGTACTTTTGGAAGAAGCTATCAACACTGCATGTTTTACTCAAAATCGTTCCCTCTCTCAACAAACTTCACAACAAGACTCCGTATGAACTTTGGCGTGTAGAACTCCCAACATTGCATTCTTCAAGATCTTTGGTTGCAAATGTTACATCCTCTACAACGGAAACGAACATAGAGGTAAATTTGATGCCAAAGCCGACGAAGGTATTTTTGTTGGGTATGCCAAACACTCTAAAGCTTTTCGTGTTTTTAATAGAACTACATTAGTGATAGTTGAATCTGTACATGTTACATTTGATGAACATTCTCTCCTTGAGCCACATTTGGCTCCAAATGTTGCTGATGATTCTATTGAGTTAAATGATACAGGTGCTCCTATTTATGTTGCGCCCACTCAAGATCAGAATCTATCAACACAAGAAATCCATCTACATCAAATGCGCCTAATTCAATGTAATATGAGCCTGGTGAATCATCTATTGCGCCTCACTCAAATGATGCGCCTCATGATTCCTCTCACGCGCCTATCTCTACTGCTGCATCTGGTGTAAACCCAAATTTCAATTCTGAGCCAGTTCACCCCCAAATTTCAATGACTTTGAATCTGGTGAAGATGTACCAATTGAAGACCTTCAAATTACTACGACTCAACCTAACTTACCTCCTGAAATTCGTGAAGTTAGAGGTCACCCAATTGCTAATATCATCGGTGATCTACAAGTTGGTGTTCGTACAAGGAGAGCTACAAACTTTGATGCTTACACTGCTTTTATCTCTCAAATTGAACCGAAGAAGGCTGATGAAGCGCTCCAAGATCCTAATTGGGTTGTTGCAATGCAAGAAGAACTCAATCAATTTGAACGATGTAAGGTTTGGACTCTAGTTCCTAGACCAAATGATCAAGGAGTGATTGGTACAAAATGGGTGTTCAGGAACAAGATGGATGAGAATGGAACCATCACGAGAAACAAAGCAAGATTGGTTGCACAAGGCTATAGGCAAGAAGAAGAATTGACTACGATGAAACTTTTGCGCCCGTAGCAAGACTTGAAGCTATCAGATTATTTCTAGCTTACGCCGCTCACAAAAATTTCAAGTTATATCAATGGATGTGAAGAGCGCGTTTCTAAATGGTGAACTCCAAGAACAAGTCTATGTTGCTCAACCACCTGAGTTTGAAGATTCACAATTTCCAAATCATGTACAAACTCCAGAAAGCTTTGTATGGACTCAAACAAGCACAAGAGCATGGTATGATACACTATCAAAGTTTCTCATCGAAAAGGCTTCACTCGCGGTAAAATCGATACAACTCTTTCATTGCCAAACATAATGGTCATAAATTACTTGTTCAAATTTATGTTGATGATATTATATTTGGTTCTACTAATGAATTGTTGTGCAAGCGTTTTGAGAAACTAATGAAGAGCAAGTTTGAAATGAGCATGATGGGAGAACTCACATTCTTCCTCGGGCTTCAAATCAAGCAAATGAGTGAAGGCATATTTATCAATCAAGCCAAATACACAAAAGGACTTAATCAAGAAGTTTGGACTTGAGAACGCTAAAGCATACGATACTCCAATGGCCACCGGCAACAAACTCGACAAGATCTAAAAAAGGTAAACGCATCAGTGAGGTTGATTCACACCGAATTTTTTTTTTCATTCGAGGTATGATGGGCTCACTCCTTTATCTTACTGCTAGTAGGCCCGATATTATGTTTAGTGTTTGTGTTTTGTCGTTATCAATCCGACCCTAGAGAAGCACACTTAATTGCTGTGAAACGTATTATAAGATATCTCTCTGGCACTGTTAACCTTGGACTTTGGTCACCCAAAGATTCGAACTTTAAACTTGTAGGTTTATTCAGATGCGGATTATGCAGCATGTGCAAATTGATCGAAAGCACTAGTGGCACCTGTCATTCCTCGGATATCGACTTGTGTCATGGGCAAGTAAGAAACAAGCTTCGTATCTGTTTCAACAACCGAAGCCGAATATATCGCTGCGGGAAGTTGTTGTTGTCAAATACTTTGGATGAAGCAGCAATTGGTGGACTATGATATCATCGACGAAAATTGTCCCATCATACTGCGACAATACATCAACAATTGCGGTTTTCTGATAAATCTGGTCATGCACTCAAAGACCAAGCACTCGACATCAAATATCACTTCCTCAAAGACCACGTGGAGAAAGGCAATATTCATTTGGAACACGTGGGAACCGACTATCAAATCGCCGACATTCTAACGAAAGCATTGACGCGAAACGATTCATGTTTTTGAGAGGCGAAATGGGTATGCTTGAACTCAACTAAATTCAATATAGTTTTGTCAATACTAATGATCTTATGTTTGTGTGAGTTATGAGAATATTAGGTACAAATGATTAAATCATTTTTCAAAAGTTTCAAGGAAACTATGCGCCATATATGCGCCTTACCAACTGCGCGCTCATCCCTCATTTTCTGCGCGCACAATCCATGCGCGCCTATCAATCCATGCGCTTAAAACGCTTATGCGCCCTAACCATCTCTTATGCGCCTTGATGAATAATGCGCCTAGATGAGTATGCGCCTTGCTGAAGTAATGCGCCCCTTTCATGCGCGCATTAACTATTGCGGCTACATCATTTCTCAAAATTCAATTTCAATGATGAAACGTATTAAATACACAAGTACCAGGTATGTTAATTCTGTTCATTTATTATAGGAATCTATGTCTTTTGACATTCCATTATTGTTCAAGGGTACTTGTGCAATTAAATTTTTCCCTCGTTTACGCTTTTCGAAAATTTTTATTTCTGGGATATATTTCTTGCACCCAAAATACACCAAAATAGATGTTTTTGGTGTTTGTGCAAAAATTTTAGTCAAAATTGCTTCATACACTTAAAGGGAAAGTGGAGCAGTTTTTCTAAAACCTAAATGTCACATCATGACACTTTAGGTCATTCAGCCATTAATGCCCTTCAAATCCCAAAAATCCCTCATTAATGATCGTCCTTTTTGTCATGATGAGCCGCCATTTTCAAAATCCTCATAAATGCCATCCTTTCAACTTCCCATTTTTTTTAAATTTTTGACTGTAATTTTTTCATATCTGTGCAAAATTTGAACCTAACCTATAAATACACATCATCCATCTTCCCTTTCTTCTCACCTACCTATTTCTCTCTCTCTCTCTCCCCCGTCTCACTCTCTTACCCAGACTCATATCTCTCTCTCTCCATTTTTTTCTTCTTCATTTTCTATATATATATAAGTTTATGGGTCCTAAGAAAGCATCAACATCTACACAAGACGATTGGTATGAATTCTCAACCTTTAATCTCCTATATTTCTGAAAAAAAAAATTTCGTCTTTTCAGTGATTTTTTCGTTTTTTCAAAACCCGGATTCATTTCCTTTGATTTCTCTTGTTTCGATGATCCGTTTTCTATATCGTTTGTTGGGTTGTGTTCTATTCTTGATTTCGAATCTTTTAAA